>JAFMTC010000277.1:795700-991756 GCA_018845635.1 Nicrophorus orbicollis
TCCTTACCCCCCCTGTGCATAATACTTGATGCACGATCACTCACACAGGATGACAAATTAAACGTTTTGCATGGTGGAAAGGACGGTAGGAAGCACCCCTTCGATCGAGCGACTCTCTCTGAGCCCCCGAAGCAAATTTAATAATCATATAGTGCATTACTGGTTCCGTGTTCTTGAGTAGTTGTGGGGGTGGTATCAAAGGAAAATGCACAAAGACGGCAGGAGCCAGCAGGAATCGATATTGCGTGCTTTCCGTGTATAATTCATTTGGGTGCTTTTGCCCTCAAACCACATAAATATGTAATGTTCCTGATGGAGACAGAACAGCAAATAATATATTAAAAATAACAGTCACTCCACTATACTACTCAAACGATATTATGTAATATTCAATCAATCGAACCACAATCAAATTCGAATATTACATTCAGAAGATATTACAATATATATTATCAAGTATAATCGAAGATTTGCAACACAAATTTCAGAAATATTCTATATATATATAAATCAAATTTGTTGCAACGAATAAATTAAAAAAAAATACAAAGCAAATACAAAGAAAAGAGAATCGAAACCACAATTATTACCATTGGTGCACAGGGTGCACTTTAGACCATAGATCTCTCTACCAAAAGATGATAATATTCATCAATTAGTTAATTTTATAAAATATATTAATTATGGCTGAAACAAAGAATTAGAGCTTTTGAATAGCGAACAATGTATTTTAAATGATTTTATCAAAGTCCAAAATAAATAATTATTCATAATAGTTTTTAGTTTGTTGTACAATTTTATCAACATTTTGTAATTAACTAAACTTTTGCTTTAATTATTATTTGAACAAAGTCTATATATAAATTTGTTATGCTTTCAATTAAATTTTCGCAATTACTTCGACGAGGTTTGATGTAACATAATTATGAATAAACTTTAACATGCAATTAAATATTTAAATTCAATGTAAATATAATCATAGTTTTCCTAATTCAAAGATTACTTACTATTAATTTAGATTAATTATGCATTTCAGTGAAAAATGTCTCAATTAATTCAACGTGATTCGGTGATTTTAACTCGATTATGGATAAGCCTGTATCTGCGGTCGAAAAGGTCTAAGGGTGTGGTTTACTCGGCAGATTTACATGTTAATTCACCGATGAGCACATCTCCGGAAGCCTCCAATCGATTTTAATAAAATTAGAAGCGTATCATCAGAGCTGAATATATCATCATATTACCTCATGCGAATTATATAATATATTCTATCCTATAATCTATCCATAGGTGTGCTTTATCTACCTGACTACAATAAAGTAATATTTAGTAAGAAGTCATAAAATTGAATTAATGTATATAATTACATATACTATAATTAATTTAGTTTTTATGATTTAGTTCACGTTTGTATATTATACATTATTAATAAAATAGCATATATTGCAAAAATAAGTACTAAAAATATTGAAACTCTTTACTATAGTAGTAATAAATAAATTCAAAGAAACAAAAAATTTAAAGGGCTGTAGACCACAAGTCTTTAATTTATAATGAAATCGTTCCGTAACCTTGCTCGTATGTCAAATTGCTCGTATCTCAAAGCATTTAGTCTGAGGTGAGAGAAACTGTTGGTGTCCTGTGCAGCGGTGTAGTGTGCGATTCCTCGTATCTCAAATCTTGCTCTTATCTCAAAGCAAAATATCGGCTCGTATCTCAAAACACTCGTATATTAGGGCACTCGTATATCGAGGTACCACTGTATAACAAAACTATTTGTAAAAGGATTAAATCAAGAACAATTTTATATTGATTGAAAGCATCTAGTATTTTTGTAAATGGTATTAGCAATACGATCACCATAGTGTATTGATCTCTGCTTTTTTTTTCGTTTCGTCTGCAGGGGTGATCTATCTTCATCGCTGCGACTCTCTTGCTTTTAAATCGAATTGCTTTTTTTTATAGACTTATATCTTTTATGGAGCAGCTGCATTGTATTTTTTTTATGTCGATGAAAGTAATTCATTCATTGTATGAAATTTAACTACTGAATATTTTTGCACCTGCTATTTTATGTAATACCAAAAATAGTATTTTTCCGTTCAAATTGCAACTGGAAATTAAAACGTCAAAATAGTGATTAACGATAATGATGAAAATTATTAAATGCTGTATTTCAATAATGATTTACATGATGAATAAATGGTATCAGGCGTACTAACTATTATCGGTCAACACGATTAATCTTAAATTGATTGCATGTGGTTTGCTGATTTGATATATTTTACGAAATTGTAACATATGTATGCAACATAATTGTGTGTTTTGTAAATGAAAATGGATACATTGTAATCTAACAGTTTTCATGTAATTTCAGATTTAACTTTTAAACTTACCGTTCTTTGCAAAAACTTAATTAATGTATTCTTCAGTATGTAGAAATCTGTATTCAATTTCACTTCATTCACAGTTTAATAAATACGAGTTGTAAACTTAATATTTGTACCAATGTCAAGTTAAGTTGTCATTAATTTCATTTTACACGATTCTTTAGTTTGTTGTTTGTTTGTTTGTTGTAAATGAACGTTATTTATTCTCCTCTACTTCTAATTTACACTCAATGGTTTAACTCATGCAATTAGGTCATGTATATCAACACTTTGAAACTATAATTTACCTCCACTATTAGCACTTTGCAAATTTATTTTATTGGTTGTTTTATTGAAAGTAATAGTTAATTTTTTCAATATCAAAAAATAATATTCTGATAACTTTAAATATACTAGCTTTGCAAATAAATGTATTAAGTTTTGGAAATTAATATTAGTAATTACATTTTATAATTTCCAGTGATATTCTTAAAAGTTATTATTAATACAACTTTTTGTGGACAAATAAATTTCATAAAGTAATTTACTGATAACTTGTCTTTGGTAATTTAATGCTATTTGAAAATACAGATTAAATAGATTTTGCTATTTCCTAATTAATATTTTATAAATAATCAAATTATTGTATGATGAGAAGATTATTTTGTTTTGATATGAAGTTTAAAATTCCCATTGATTGAACAAACCTTTTTTTTACATGTTTTTTAGTATTGAAGTATATCAATAATTAATCTATTGAAACAAACACAACCACATCATGCAATGCATGTTTGTCTACCTACTAAATAATTTAGAAGAAATAGTCTGATGACAAAATCAATATTCTTTCCGTGTCACCCATTTTATTTCTTTTAAAGTGATAGCAAATATTTGTGAATGGACGTTGGACGTTGATATCCGGAAAATGTTTTCCATTAAAACGTTTTTTTTTTTACAATATATATGATATTTTCGGATCCCAGAAGACACATAATATGTTAGGAAAGAACATTGATGAAACAGAGCAAGGATTAAAACTGAAGACGAAAATACATGTTTTACAATAGTAATAAAAATAAAATGATGAATGATAAACAACGGATATACACCACATGTTCTGTTCTGACATAATCTTAGTCATCCGGTCACCATTATTTTCGTGCAGTGTAAACTGAAAGGTAAGATGTAATTAAGAAATTAAAGTTTGACAATTAACTGAGTTAAAACAACCTGTATTGTTCCATGAGGATTTTATTGCATAATTAGCGGAGTTACTTCAATTTTTTCTCCATCTGGCATATCTTAATTGTCCTGCGGAACAAAACTAAGTAGAGAACGGCCAAGAGACGACAATAGCCGAGGCCAAAAAACTCCAAGAACAATCCGGTGAACGAACTAACAGGTGCCATGCCGGAACAAAGAGCCGTCATGTATTTGCCGGAAATTCCGATGCTGCTGAAGAATTTCCCGTCGAGGGCGTCGTGAACGATTCTCTTTGCGACGATCCCGGGACTGTAAAGTCCCCCCATCTCGGAGATCTTCAGCGTCTCAATTGGTTTCGTCTCGTTCTCAACTTTGAAGCCGGGCGTTTCCGTATCGGGCGGCACGGCGAAGGTAACCTGAATGTTATCCGGCCGCAATTCCATGGCCAAACTTTCGGCGAAACCGCGAAGAGCGAATTTGCTGGCTGCATACGCCGTGTATCCGAAGAGGCCGAAGAGGGAGCACATGGAACCGCACACGATTACGATTCCGTCCTTCCTCTTCCTCATGCATCCGACAACAGCTTTGGTCGGATACACGGTTCCGAGAACGTTAACCCTCAGCATTTCCTCGTAGTCGGATTCATCGAGTTCCTCGAATCTCCCCGCCTTGGCGAATCCGGCGCAGTTGACGAGCATGTAGATGGGGCTTAATTCATCCAAACCCTCCAACAACTCTTTCGTCTGCTTGCAATCGGAGCAATCGAGCGAGATGTACTTGAAGACTTGTCGCTTGTTGATGGAGACGGCCTGCAGTTCTTCCAAGCACTCGAGAAGCTTCCCCACGTTCCTCGCAATTAACGTCACGTTAGCGCCGCTCCTCGAAGCTAATAACGCTATCTCCTTGCCGATGCCGCTCGAGCCTCCAGTAACAACCACATGCTTATCTTCGAGCCGTAATTTACCTTGGTCCAGATTCCTCTTGAAGACGTACAGCAGGAAACGCATCAGCATCAAAACCGCAAACACGTGGATGACGATGTACGGAATCATTTTGGAGTGATTCTGATTTTTTTTTATACTCGCTGTGAATTTTGGCAGCCGTTGTCAAAAGTGGATCTATGGAAACAATGGGACACTTCACAGGCGACTCGGATAATAGGGGGAGGATTGTGTACGAGAGAGAGAGAGAGGAAAAAAAATGGACGCGCTAATTGCAACGAAGTTGCACATGCGGTTGGTTCTTCTCTTATTGCATTTTTTTCTTTCTCCCTACCCTGAAAGACACGGGCCACTTCAGCAGTCGAGAACCATCTTCTGAGACAATACTCGGGGCCACACCAGATCGATAGGTAGATGAGGTCGGCGTATGTGGGGCGCCGTAGCGCCTAGGGGACGTCTCAACTTTTTCCTACATGCCAACTTGGCACGAAATATGCTGCAAAAAAAAAACAACATACAGAACGGAGAGGAAAGGAAACGAGGAGAGAAACATAGAAAAAAAAGTGCGGAGAGTACGAGAAAACGCGGAGTGGAAACTCAACAATGTTTGCACCTAGGGATTAACAGCGAAACGCTTTTAATCTGGGGCGAAACTGGAATTTATTTGCAAAATGTTAATAACCGATTTATGGTAATGCATAACGCCACTTCGCTTCTCTCTCTCTCTCCCACTCACTCCTTGCAACCGATTTTTTTTTGTATACTTTCTTTTATGCTGGATGCATTGAATGAAGGGCGATATGAAAAATGGGAGCAGCGAAAAGGAATTTCATTTAGCAGCTCGAGTGGGCGACGGTCGGGGAATTAAGAAGAATGTCGACGAAGCATAATGGCGCTCGAGACGCGAAGAAATTCTGTTTTAATTAATCCCTTATTTGGGTGTCATGTGCGATATTGGCACGATGTAATAATGCGGCAACGTGCAGATTGCAATTTTATCCGTCGGTCAAATGCGTTGTTTATTGCCACGATTAAGATATTAGTTGTAAGGCGTGCCCAATTATTTTGCAAGCAAACATTTATTTATGGTCGTAGAAACTGTGCAATTTGACTTCTAACTGATAATCGACCACAAGGTTATTTTCTATATGGAGAGAAATTCGTGAATCTAATCACACTGAATGGACATTCGTTTATATGAAATTGATATTATATACATATTATGAACAAAATATAGTTTTGAAGTTATGCGGTTTTTATTTCAAGAAGCATTTTTTTAAATAACTATTTTAGGCCATTTTGACACGTTAAAATTCAAAGAAACTGACCAAACGTCGACAGTTTTAGTAAATAATTTCTTTAGCACATGAAATTGGTGGGGAAGGTTTTGAAACATATACCCAAAACGATTTAGACGAATTACTTGAGAATAATGTCATGAATGACAATGATATTGGTGTAACTCTTGATACCGTTGAAGAGCAAGAAAACGAAAATGAATCGGAAGAAGATGAAACTCTAGTCACAGTCACTACAAGTGTAATTCGAGAAGGTCTTCAACTTTCCAGTAGATTGGCAAACCATTTCATCGAAAAAGATGATAATTCTGAACGAGCATTCAAGTTTCAACGCGAGCTTCTAAATATCTGGATATCAGGAATTACACAAAAAAAACAGCAAAGCCATCACAAAGTTTAATCACTGATTATATTGTCAAAGGGAAAAAATCAACATGCGAAGTTGAGACTAATTTTACTTGTGAAGAATCATTATCTTCAGGACATCTGATATGTTGAATATCTCTTCTAGTGATGAAAGTGATTTCGAACTAATTCGCATTATGCCGAACACTCTCATATAGTGACGATAATTCTAATGAACAAAATGTGAAGAAAGATAACTTTCATAACAATTTTCTGTATTTTTTTTTGTAAAATTTTTCCGTATAAATTTAGAAGGAATATGTAAGATTCTATTTTTCTGAAATTTAATAAACTTGTCTTTGACTAATTATTTTTCTGAAATTTAATAAACCCTTTTTTATGCGATTTTCGGTATATTGTAACTCATTGGGTTAGTTTTATGCGGTTTTCAAAAATTATAGAAAGTATCCTTTATTTTTATACGTGTGTCTAGTCCTTTTTTGTGCGATTTATTTTTATGCGTTTTCCGCATAAAAAGAGAACCAAGTGTATAATTAAAAAATACAGGTAAAAATACTCTTTCTTATAACATGTTACATAGATTCTATAAAATACCGTGTTTTGCGAAATCGTGTTATGTGACAGTACAAAATGGGATGTAAGGTTCCAAAAGCACTAAGCAACTTCAATTTTATTAAAAATTTATTATATGTATGCGTCAAACAACACAAAATATAATTATTTTCATTTTCTTAAACTTTAAAAATTATCTTCCTCATTACTTGAGATACAATTAAACGTAGTAAATTTTCTGATGAATAATCATCACTTTCTAAAGCCTTCTCATCATTTGTGTCTTCTAATAATATACTTTGTGTTGTTTTTGTATTAATTAGAAGTTCATTACGAATCTCCTGGTTTGGAGAGAGGCAAAACCCTTTTCAAATTTTCAACTTCTTTAAGAAAAAAACATTCAAAATGTTTTACAAAACTTATTTCACAATATTCATCACTGATATTCTCCTTGCACATCCATTAGATGTACAAATTCTGAAGCCATCTTCAACAAAATCACTTCATTAATTTCTTCTCACGTCAATAAAACTTGAGGAAATGGACTGGGTTCTAAGGAAATATCATAAAATGGTCATCAATGTTCAAATTCGTGCATCATTTCAAGTGTTACATGTTGGTCACACAATATCAAATAGCGGAGATCACCCTCATAAGCCTTATATGACATACAAAATCCTACCCATTCAGCACTTCTCTCCACTTTATATCATGCAGATATGAACAAAATGAAAATATAAAACTTCTACATAAAACATACGTACTAGTTGGTACCATGACATTCGTATTATATTAGCAGGTTAACTGACAGATAATTATTTCACACATAAAATAGAATAAACTAAATTCCATTTTACATATTCTCGTCCTAGAATAATTTAACATATGGTTATTGAAATTACTAATGACAGAAAACATATAAAGCAATTTATTTGCAGCATTATGATTTGTAATTCATTTAATTATTATATGCGAATTTAATTCTATAAAATAATATAATATGATTGACGAATTCTATAAAATATAAGTAAAAACTGCTATGAATTGTAAAGATCCATTCATTCATTGATATTCGGAAAGAAATGCAAGATAAAATACGCTCTTTTACTACGCATTCCTTACAAACAAAAAAACGTAGTAAATACGTGTCTGGATGCATTATTTATGAATTGAATTCAAACAAAAAACAAATTCCGATGGCTCCGTGTGATTTTGTTTTTCATTTTATCTCGTGGCGCCTAGTTTTTTGTTTACATTTTTGAACAGCCAGACATATTTTTTGTATCTATAAATTTTTTTATTTGCATTCCAATTTCTCGTTTATATCGGACAAAAAGATTAACTCAAATAGTATTTGTATTGTATACGAAGAATTACTTGAACATTAATCATTGCCATTCATTGAATCAGCAGGAATATAAACTCATTCTTTAATTAATTATTATTAATTAATAATTTATTTTCTATGTATATTATAATAATGATTATTTTTTATTACAACAGTAAACAGATAAAAAAACCTACAACAATAAATAAATATATACAAATTGTTATAAAGGACTATTAACTTCGTTCTATTTAAAACAAATGATAAACAAAGTGTATTATTACGTATCAAATGAAAATATAGAATGATACAAAAGTTAGTAATGATTCCAACTCAAACTCGGAATAAAAATTAATTCGTAAATAGAAAAAGTAAAAAACAGACACAAAATAAAGTTTCGCAGAAAAGTACTACTAATTATGACAAACTGCACGCTTCATGTTGAACTTACAGTTAACATATATTCTCCCAGAAATACAAAGTTTGTAAACTAAAAGTTAGAAAACTCTTACAAGAAAGTTAATAATTCAGTTTCTTAAATGAAGCGCCTCGCATTGGAGGTGATTTCGATATCATCAGACTCGCGTATTGTGTTTGTTCTGCGTTAACCTGACAAAACAATCCCGTTTGATTGATCCTGCATATGCAATTATTTCAACGAGCAAACAAGACTCTTGTCGGTGTTATTTCATTCCGACTAAATGGGCCTCAGCATCCAAGTATAAATTGAATCGATATTTCCAATTACCCCAGAAGCCAATTCAACGTGGATATTTCATGCTGGTTATTTAGAAAATACATTCATCGGATTTATTATCCTCACATAAAGTTCTGTTCTGTTCTATCTATTCTTTAAAGTGTAGTTTTAAAAAGTTTTTCATGCATAGACAAGTAATATATATTTATGTGTATAAATAATATAATAAATCCTATGAAATTCTAATATTGAAATTTTTTCGTAAATAACAAGTTACTATTGGATTGATAGATTCATTTGTATTATTCGAAACTACTATAAGAAATATTAATAGGTAAACTTCTTTACGTTCTCTTCAATATATTTATTGATAGTATAAGAGTTATATACAGTAAAAATTCGACAAACGCAACAAAAAAAGTTGCTTTGAATGAATGGAAAGTAAAATTCATTAAAATCAACTTTTTCCTGAACTACAATATATAAGTATTTTTTTGGGGTCTACTTCATTACCCGTCAATCATTTGCCCGACATCCGTTCGACCGACTGTATTAAAGGCCCGACATTCGTTTTCCCGACTGTATGGAATTCCCGACATCCATTAGCCCGACTATACCAAATTCCCTACATCCGTTAGCCCGACATTCGTTATGACGAACATTTTATTTTGGATGTTGTGCAACGATTTTGTTAAACAGTGACAACACTGTACGTTGCGTGTCTTATACAGACATGCTAAATTCATGCCAATTGAAGAATTAAGCGTGATTTCCTTAATGTCCGAAAGGACAGATTGTAATTTGTCGTGGCAACCAGACACACACCAAATAAAAAAGTAAGACATGCAACGTACAGTGTTGTTACTGCTAACCAACATCCATAATTTAAGAAAATGTTCGCGATATCGAATGTCGGGAATTTGATGTAGTCGGGATAACGGATGTCGGGAACTTGATATAGTCGAGAATTCGATGCAGTCGGGCTAACGGATGTCGGGAATTTGATACAGTCGGGCTAATGAGCGTCGGGCAAATGATTGACGGGAAGTCTAATGTCGGGCCTTTGAACGGGTCCCATATTTTTGTATACATATTTGAAACATGTTCATTTGAATTTCCCTTTGTGATTAGTATGGCATATAAATATTAATGAATGTTTGGAAACGCTGATCTTTTTTTCGTTCCTGCTTCGATCCTATTGTCAATCTAGCAGTTTCATTAACGTCCGAAGGGAACGCACTTGGATTTCGCTTTTAATTATCGTCGAGCGAATTCGATCGGACAAATTGACAGAACGTAAACAGAACGAGCGGCGAGCGAAGAAAAAACGAGAACGAGATATTTAATCAAACGGCGTTTTGCGCCCGAAGTGTATTAGTAATTAAGTAGGAAAATTGGATTTCGAAATGTGCATTTGGAAAATCGATGCAGCAGACATTCGCGATGCGATCATTTCTTTTTATTATGTGCAATCCCATTGGGTAATAACAGATTTTTCTATTACCAACCAATTCGATCGGATTTATTGGATGGATCGGATAATCCTTTTCGCCTCCATACAACCGATTCTTTTTGCTCCTCAATCCTTTTACCGTGAGGACAATAAATGAAATCATCTCGCAGATTGATATGTGCGCTGCGGATCCACTGATCCTGCTGCGAATCGATACCTTTGTATATATATATATATATATATACTAATACAGTAATGAGGTTTCCCGCTCGACGATGATGATGATGATGAGTGGGTGGGTTTCTGTATGCAAATCCTGATCCATCTCTGTTGAACGATTGAGTCTAGTGTTGACTGTTTGCACGATTAGCCTGCTCCTCGGAGTTCTGGGTGTGATTTAGGGGGTGGCGCGCGTTCGGAATGTTATTGCGTCGCGACGCTCTTGTTCCTTTAACGACGCTGTATATCACCGGAGGTGCGGGACCCCGATTAATCCCGTGCGGAAAGGACGTGGACCGCCTCCAGCCGGATCCGGAGGAAAACAAATTCGCGAAATGAAGAGACCGCAAAACCGCCTGATTAATGGACACGACCATCCACCCGTACCACCGTCATAATCCGCTTTCCTGCTTGGAAAAAAGCTTCCTCTTCAGCTTCATTAATTCTTGATGCTTCCAATATAGATATTAGAGCGGCTTAGCTCACATAGAGGATACAATATTTAAGCCTCAGGAAAAGATAAAACATAATAATACATTTATTTTTTATAATAGAACTAACCACATACACTTTCCTTTGAATTTTTACATATTTACAATCTATCCATTCAGATATTCAGTAAATGTTTGAATCGTTGCCCATTGACAACTAATCCCTTGAAGACAGTTTGTATTATGAATCTAAGGCCTTATTTCAGAAGTACTAAAAATTGCTCTGAAAGAAACCATAAACTCCTGTATCTAGAACCCGAACTGAGAAACTCAGAAAGTCGTCAGCCGATTCTAACCATACTCTTATGAGTCGTCTAATAAATGATAAAATTTCACATAATTTGAATGTATAACAATGAATTAAGCATTAATTAAATTTTCAATCGTTTCTCTAAAGGCAATCATCGACAAAAATATAAGTATGTTTTGAAATAACGCTCAAAAAGTAATCAAAATATAAAATTCCTTCTTTAATCAAGTCAGAGCATGTTAACACATCGTTGCATGAGGATGTTTTATTTTTCATTTTTTTTGTACTTTTTTTTTATAAATTACAAATTTCGTTTGATGTGAAATGGCTTTTACCAAAGCGCACTTCTAAAGCTAACGAACATTTTGAAGAAAGACTCAATTATGAGTTTGGTAGTTTTTTTTTCTTCACAATTATGTTTTTCACACTTTATAAAATATTCTTAAAGCAAACGTTCGTATACAATAATAATACTAAAACAAGTTTAAAAGAAAAGTTACAACTGACAATCGCTCAAAAAAATGATTTATTTCATTTTATAATAATCAAAATGTATTTTATATACCAATCAAAGTACAATTTTATATCTTATTTTTGGTGTATCAAGTAATACTCTAAGAAACACAGTATTTCATCTTCTAGTTATGCGTTTATTATTAACTTTGAAGTTATTATTAGCTACTATTATATTTGTTATTAGCCTTCATATGAATGATTTATTGAGAATTTGTAGATTTCGTGTAATAATTTCAACTTTTCGAAACAAATTAACATTTATTGTTATTTTTACAAAATATGCATTAAAAATTAAATCTTAATGAAGATATATTCGAATAAAGAAGTTTCATAGTATATATTTAAAATAGTATGCAACATTTTATTAAGCAATGAAGAAAATATTTAAATTCTTCTTTTATGTATTTTTTAAAGTACTTTTTCATAAAATTATACTAAAACTTGATTTAAGACGATTATATAGGTAAAGGACATAAAAATGCAACATTTTGATATGCTGATAAATACAGTGGTTCCTTCTTATAGTTTGAACAAAGTTTTTATTAAATAATAAAAACAAATTGATTTTTTACGTGAAAAATATGATATAAACACATTGTGTATTGGAAATTGATCTGAATAGTTGAAGTCTTCCTTTATTATGATTATAACAACTATCGTATTAAGTATAATCAAAAAATTTAAATCTTAAATTATTTTCTAGTTTCGACATAAATTCAGTGGTAAATTTAGTAATTTTGTTAGAATTTGTTCGGAAATATTTAAAAAGTTTAATATTTTATGATAGAAGTCTTACTCTCTATTTTGTATAGAAATGTTCGTTCTTAATGTTTAAGTGACCGAATATGATCTAATTTATAGCGATTCAATGATGTGCGTTATGTTCGTTTCAGAGGGTCCATTCCAATCAGATGCACTTCTCGTTCCAGAGAATTGCCTCTTCGACCACATCCACAACCAAAGCAACTGCTGGACGTTCGGCAGATGGAATTCAACAGCTGCTACTGCATGCCAGGATCGCGGACTTCAATTGCGTTCATTTGCCATGCTTCTCCCATGCGGCATTTCCTTGTTCAGCGGGGTGGAATTCGTCTGTTGTCCGAAACACTTTAAGGGTAAATCCATCTTCTTACGAGAACCGCTCGAGCGAGCAAAGCAAATAAAAGATGCATACAAATCGAGCTATGCGAGCTTGCAAACGGCAGCAGCATCAGTTTGTTTTAAAATTTCGCAAACTAATTCGGTGAATGTTTGATGAATTATGGATGGCGGCTAATGGGCTCGGCATAGACCATTAGCAAGAGCAGAAGCAGCAGCAACAAAAGGGCGGACGGGGCTTTTCCTCTTTTGATACGTGCGAAATGCGACTTGCTTTGTTTATGCGCTCATCATTGTCGTAAGACCTTTTCTTTCCATTTTTCTCCGCATTCATTTGGTGTGTGTTGTTCGTGTTGTATTTCGCATCTGGTCGACGCGGCGTTTAGTTCATTGGGCATCCGCATTAACCCAATTAGGACCTGGACTTATTAAAGGTTAACGTTGATGGATGCTCCCGTGAAGCACAAAATGTTCCGTTTTAAATATTCACGCGCAACTGGAACAAACGCCCGGCTACAATGCCATTCCGACATTCGCATCTATAAATTAACAAATCGCCCGGAAAATCCACGGAAATTTGGTATTTGCAAAATAACAATGGACCACCTCTGCTGACCCTTTGTTCAGCGTGAACACATACACATACACTTTTTTTATTTGCTCGCCTCCCGAAAAAATGATTAATCCTTTAGGGGGCAATCTGCTCTAGCGTTTCCAGATATTTACTTTAGCTTGGGTGCAATTTTTTGTTGGTTCATGGATATGAAGGGTTATTCGTGCATATTTTCGCATGTTTTCCGGATAAATCCAGTTTCCGCAAGATTGAATGCGGGCAATATTCACGGTTGGTTGGAGAGAACGCGATTCCGAATAACGGGAATGGGATTTTTCGGTGATCGGGGGGTTGTTTTTACGCCGTATTATTGAGCGCAATTTTGTTAGAATTAACGGAAATAATCAACTCCGAATGTATGCACAGATAACATGAAGCCTGTGAAGAAACCGATCGATTTGGCCATCCTGAAGAACGACCAAGATTTGCTCGATGTTGAGGACGACTTGGATTCGAACGAGGACGAGGATAAGGACGATCTCGAGGATTTAGGCGATGACACCGAGTTGGCCGACGATCCTGCAATTGATGACATGGACGATGAAGATGACGACGACTACGATGATTCCGACTGGGACGTGACCCCTGCCAGCACCACTTCAACCGTTAAAGTGACGACGGCCGCCCCATCCACCACGACCACCGCTAAATCCACCACAGTTCCCACTCCTGATCCCTACTTCACCCATTTCGACCCGAGGAACGAGCATCAGAGCTACAAGGAGGCTCAGGTAAAGTTCAATTCATTGTCAGGCACCGCCTGCTCGGTGTCTGGTTGTTGGGATGTTAGGAATTTTGTTGTTTCGTTCCAGGAGCGTTTGGAAGAAACGCACCGCGAGAAAGTGACCCACGTTATGAAGGATTGGTCCGATTTGGAGGAGAGATACCAGGATATGCGTGCCACCGATCCGCGCGGAGCCGATGCCTTCAAGCAGAGGATGACCCAGCGCTTCCAGCAGACCGTGCAAGCTCTTGAAGAGGAAGGAGATGCTGAGAAGCACCAATTAGCCGCGATGCACCAGCAGAGGGTCCTCGCTCACATCAATCAGCGTAAAAAGGAGGCGATGTCTTGCTACACCCAAGCCCTCAACGATCAACCTCCAAACGTAAATAAAACTCGAGCAAACAGCTCAAGCAGCCTGGGAATAGGGATTTATTATTATTGTTTTTGTAGACTCATCGCGTGCAGAAGTGTCTGCAGAAATTACTGCGCTCGTTGCACAAGGACCGTGCTCACGCCATTACTCACTATCGCCATTTGTTGTCGAGCAGTTTGGATGCGGCCAACAGGGAACAGCCCAGAACTTTGGAGCGTCTCGTCGACATCGATCGTACCGTTAATCAAAGTATGCAAATGCTCAAAAGATTCCCGGATCTGTCCACCAAGATCGGCCAGTTGATGGATGATTACATCCAAGCGCTTAGGTCCAAGGACGATACACCTGGAGCTCTGCTCGCAATGACCCCGGACGCTGAACAAGCTATCCTGGACAAGTACAAGGATGAGGTTGTCAACAAGCAGCAGGAGAAGGAACGCCAAAGATTGCAGGAGAAGGCACGCAAGGAACAACGTAAGAAGGAACGCACCGAGTTGAGGGAGGAGAAGAAGAGAGTCGAGGCGGTTTTGGGCAAGAAAATAAGCAATTTCGATGCTGAGGACATGGAAGACGAATCCTTGCCGACCGATGATAAATTGGTAAGTTTCATTTATAAAACATTACAATATTACAAATTAATATATCACCTACCCATTAACATTGATCACTTCAATATATTAATATTTAATGACCACTTATCTAACACACTGATATATTATTTTAGTTACAACTAATTAATACACTTCAAATATATCAACGATATATAAATAAATTAAGGCATTGCATTTTTAATAGGGACTATCATAATACACGTTTGGTACTCTCGTAAAGGCATCGATTTAATCAGCCTTGCATTAATTTAAAACGAAATATATACACTCCTAAGCCAAACCACATACTATATCAGAAGATATATATAAATACTACTGAACCTACAAGTAATTCCTTAAATAACTATTAACAAACAGATAACTTGTTAAATATATGCAACATTTATTAGTGGAAACACATTCAAACAATCATATTTTAAGTCAATTTTTGCTTAATACAGTTTCTCAATGATGATTTTAAAGTAATAGAATATATTGGATTGAATTGAACTAAATATGAGAATACGTGTAATATAAAACAATATGATTTTTTAACATTTTTATTAAACTCATCTGTAAAGAATTAATAATAATTTTAACAAAATGGCTTAGATTCTTAATCTTAAATAAAGCAGTTGTTTGTTTCTGCATCGTGATAATGATTAGGTTTGGTTTTAATTAAGATGTCAAGAGCTCCGCTGCGAAAAGCGTATTTGCCTAAGCACAAAACAAACTTACGGAATTATCGTGCGACAACACATTAGAGTTGAAATTCGACTAGAGTTGCCATAATATGAGCTCGGAACAAGCCAATGAAACCCATCTCCCAACATTCTAAATACTTCCTCTGTGTGTTAAGCACTTGTGACAGAAAGTATTTCCGTTTTCAGTCAGAGCACACCAACAGATTAAATATATCTTAATTACTTTCTTGAATTAAAAAATCTCTGGTCACCGTGGATTAAATCGTAGTTATGTCGTCTTAGTGAGGATTTTAAATGCAATTTTCTTAATTAGTTTTATTATATAAATGGCTGTTTTTATTGAGAAGTTAACAATACAAGTATTGATCCTATGGATTATCAACTAATACTTACATAGTACTCTTTTTATGTTAATAAGTAGGAATTTGATTATTCCCTGGACACACCAATTAATACTAGGTTCTTAGTTGACACCCAAATCTAAGTGTAAATGTTATTATATATAAATACATTTCGTAAAGGGATGAATGTGCAATAGAAATGAGTTGTGTCTACACTTTATCTAAGCTTTATTGTCTACCCAAATATTTGGGGGGAGAAAATAATTCGTTTCATTTTCGATGAAAGTCTACTCATGTTTAACGTATGAAGAATGTTATATGAACTTTATATTTTGATGTGGTATAAGTTAGTAGTTAGCTAAATTAAAGATACATGCACCAAGTAGCTTGATAAATCGTTAATTAAGTGTACTATAGTTTTCAATTACAGTATCAGAAGAAAATAAATATTGATGTAATTTAGTTATACTAATACCTTTATTTGTCATTTGCAGACTACCATGTCTTCGACTTTCGGTAGCAGCAGCAGCGTGAGCAGCAGTAGCACAGTCTCCGATATAATGAGCAACTTTATTACCACCGTCGAGGATGAGGCGATTGCTCCGCACAGGGAAGTCGATGATTCGGCGGTGCAGCAGGCCGTTGAGGACGTCGCCGCCGTCGCCCATCAGCAGGATGTCATCAGGATTGCGCATGCTATGACCCACGATTTCGGGCACGGCGAACCGGTGAGTTTTTTTGGGTTTACAAACTACATGTTTCGATTTAACTAATACATCGATCTTCTATTGTAGACCTATTCGGTGCGTCGGGAGGTTTACGGACGCAAGGACGGAAGGAGCGTCTACTTCACCCTCGCATTCGCAGGAATGGCCCTGATGGCTGCAGTTGTCGTCGGAGTTGCCGTCGCCAGACGTCGTTCAGCTCGTTCCCCCCAGAGCCAAGGCTTCATCGAGGTGGACCAAGCAGCGACGCCCGAGGAACGACACGTTGCCAACATGCAAATCAACGGATACGAGAATCCGACATACAAATATTTCGAGGTGAAAGAGTAAAAGAAAAAACCTCAGAGACCGTTTCTGTTTTATATATATATATATAATTTGTTATTTTTACTCTATTTTTTATTCTTTTTAATTTATATATATATATGATTAATTGCCATATTAATTTAAAGAGACTTTTTAGTTTTTTTCTTTCTCGATTCGTTGAAATTCGTCTGTTTCGATTTTAGTTTCTCGTTTGAAATCATTCCAATTAGTACTTAATTTCTTCTACTTCTACTTAATCTTCTTCTTATTCTTTAGAGGGGGGGAGTAGCTTAGATTGTGCGAACAAGTTTACAAAAACCGATGAAAGAAAGGTAGAGAAAAAAAATTGAATGATCAATCGAAGCGCAAACCCGCAGGAATCCGAAATACTTTGTAACTTTGAAATATTTGAAAAGAGCGAAAAAATTAATAAAATAATAAGAGAAGATAAATAAATAAAAATAAGATGAAGATAAATACTAAGATAATAATAATAATTTTAAGCATATGCAAAATTCGCCTACTCATTGAATTTCTCGATATTCTTTTATCTATTTATTGCGCAGTTTTTTGCATATGACACTGTCCATGTTTAAATAAGTATTTGTATTCATAATAATTCTAATTTAGTCAATGGTTGCTTCGTCGGATTTGGCGGCTACTCTCTTGTCGGATGGTTACTATCTCCAACGGCAACCGAATAACGTGTAGCTAGATGTAAACGGTATTTATAGACCCTCCATAACCTTAACAAAAAAAAAACATATTGATTAACGATATATGAGGATTAATAAAAAAGATTACATGAAGATAACAAGAAAATATATAATACAATATAGATTATAATGCATGTCTACCTTAATTCGAGCTTTTTGTACAAAGTAATTATTTTTTATTTATTGAATAAAAATAAGAGTCTATGTGAGGATAATATATATATATTTATGATGTTTCGAAACATTAATTCACTATATTTTAACCGATTCAACAACAACAACAACAACAAAAAAGCAGGGAAGAGTCGAGGATTCATTTCCGTTCGTTATTAAGTTTCGTTATGATTTTCGAACTTGTCTTCACTACTTCTTCTATCACCTATGATGCATGCTCACCTCCGCCAAGCACGACCTTCCGTACTTCATCATCGCATTCCTCTCAATCAGGTTACGCATTTTTCGCATCCACGTAGGTTGTTGTCATATAAGTGTGTCCCGCTTTCGTCGTCACGATCTTCAGCCCGATCAGCAATTGCAACCCAAATCCAAGAAGAACCAAACAAAACGATCCGAGAGATCCAAGCCGAAATCGATTGCTGGAATCGTCCTGTATAATGTAAAGAGATGTATATTACTTTTAGAAGGTTCTAATCGAAAGAGGAAGTCGAACAAAAAAGAAAGCAAATACGATGAGATTGGAAGCAGTTATTTAATTCAAAATGTGTGATCATCGTCAGGACCGTCTGGAATTGCGCGCTCGTGCTCGCATTGCAAACGATTTGAATGGAATCGCAATTCGTTTTAATTGAAGTAAACCGATTAATAGGAATTGTTCGAATTTTCCTGAACATTTTCAACCGTTTCGTTTGGAAGTAAAACATTTGATTCGGCTTTGGTCACTTAAATATTTTAGTTCTAATCTCGTCTCGGGATTAAACGGGGTAATTTGTCGGAAACTACTTAATCCGGTTCCATTCAAATATCACGGGTATCTTCGGAATAGCCAATTTACTCGAGTAGAAATCTTAATTTTCTTACGCTATAATTTTGTACATTCTTCTAACGAGTACGCACATGAAGGCAGCATAATATACTACTTAAATATACAATATACATATATTACAACATGTAATATGTATATTCGTATTCTAGATATAAGCGTTTCGAACTTTTTATGATCAGAGCTCCGCAACGGAAGAATTGTTGCGCAAGTCATCCGCTTCCAGCAAGATTCCTTGCGGAAATCTGACGCTCATAACAAAGTGACGAGGTTATAATAATGGTAAAGTGATAGTCGCTACGTTTCTTTTTTCATTTCTTAGTTCCAATTTAACTTGGAATCTTAGGAGTTTTCACGTATTTCCGTTGCGGTAATTCGATGTTAGCCCGGCGTGCTCAGAGTTGCCGGATCCTCAGTTCCAGTTCGAAATTTGATTTCCACGTTAAAATCCCGGCGTTACCAATTGCTAAGGTCAGCTTTGCTAATTGAAACTCATCTACAGGGATTCCAGACCTTACTGTTAAGGTCGTCTTTGCGAAGGGAATCCCCAAAAAAGAACATAGGTTTAAGATGTACAAATAAGTAAATTAATTAAGTCGATGGATTTAGTTCATCAACTAGTGTATATGATAAGTAATTAAATGGGATGCGCGCCGTGAAAAGCCGTTCCCTTAAGTTAAAGTTATGTTGTTTACCATTTAATTTACTTCATAGTTTCATCATTTTTAGTGTAGATAGACTTAAAGTTTAGTTTCCTCTATTTTTGTAAATCGGAACATCCGCGAGGAGTGCCGCGTGCTAGGATTTAAGGAGTAGTTCGTAAGTCTATAATTTTGGAAAATTTTAAATTTTTCGGTTCACAATTTTCAATATCCGCGCGATATGGCGATATGAATGTCCGTACTGGTATGAATCTCTAGGTTAAGAGCGGTATTCACTACTCGCTAATAAGTTAAGTTAATCTTAAGAAGTGAAGACGCACGAGGCGCTTGCAGATGGTTTTGAAACGGTCCGTTTGATAATAAAGCAAATATTCTAAATGTTCATTTAATACTAAATACTAATACTAATAATATATATTTAAACAAAAAAAGAGAGAATATAGTCGAAAACGCACAAATAATTTAGGGATTTATTACGATGCAAATATATATTTAACAAAATATGAAGAAATTATCCTTTTTTTTTGTTGTTGTTTTCATTCAATTATTGCATGCCTCGATTACAGTCAAATATTTTAAGTAAATTTTACGTTGATTATGCCCCGAATCGCGCTAATAGAGTTAACGACTTTTCATTTCAGCTGTAAACTATACACGTAGATTTAGTAAAGAAGAGATTATTTCGTTAGGGCTCTGAACATAAAACAAGAGGTGTACCAATAAAGAAACTTGAGTTTTTAGTGTCTGTTAAAAAAGAAAAAAAAACGGAAATATGTAATTAGCCGATTTCAGCGATCGAAAATTCTGCGCAGTTTGGTTTTTCCAACAATTTGGATTGTAGTTGCGTTTCCTGGGGGAGATCGATGTAAAAGCAAAATATTAAAAATATATCTATATATCACGATTTCCTTTCCATATCACACGAGTTTTGTGGTTTCTAATCAAAATGTGTACCAAAATATAAAATTAAAAGCTTATTGAATCTGTAGATACAATTAACGAGATACATAAACCGAAAAGAGATCACAGAGTATTTAGCATTTGTAATGGTATTGATAATGGTATGATAATAATAATGAAACAAGAAAAAGTTAGCTTTGGACGGCTTATGTGTACAGTATAATGAGAAAAACATGATTATTATAATAAAAGCATTAACCCTGAACGACAAGGAAAAAACTAATATATTTCCCCGATGTTCGTTGCTTTCTTTCTTTCTTCTACTTTGTTTATATTTCTTTATTTTTATTGTAGCACGAAATTGACTTCTCTTGTTTGTCTTTCAAAACTAATTAACTGATTTGTACTTACTTTCATTTCGCAGATATGGAACTGAGTAGTTAATTATTGCCAGTCGATGAATCTCAATATGTATTTGTCGTGCAAAAAGTAAAATAAAAAATAAAAATATTATGATTATATTGCATTATATAACTATAATAATATTGTGTACGTTTGATGTTTATATTTACGGCTACATTGCGTAATAATCTAAATTATTACGATTATTAAGATGATACACAGAACAATGGTGTAAAAGTATAAAATATAAATATATATATTTGGAAAAGCAAAACTATATGAAATATACATAATATATAGATTGATAGCGAAATACTATTTAGATAATGAAAAAAAAATAATAAAATATAATAATGATAAATGATATATATTAAACAAAAAAAACAACAACAACTATTTAGTCATCAATTATGTGTATTTTTTGTGGCCATGTAATTTGAAATTTTCGTGTAATAAAGACGTAAATTATTTTAAATCTTTACAAGCAACCGACAACAACAGCATCTTCATAACATTTACGATATTTATTTAGTTTTCATTTCGATGTTTACCATTATTACTTTTGTGTTATCGCTGTGTTCGTTTTTTGAAGGCAAGAGATTCACCTCTTTTTTTGCAAATAAAATAATGCAATAAATGTAATTGGCGTTCCTTGTGTTCATTTTTTCTTTGTGCATTTCCCTTAACAGATATTGGATTGTTCACCAAAATGATAGTTTTTTAATCAATTTATTAATTAACAAGTTTTTATTTATGAAAAATACCATAAAATACATTTAAGTTATATTGATAAAGTGGGGCCGAAGTTTAGCAAGAAAAGATTGTTGGGTGCAGTGGCACAATCTATAATGTTGTACGCTGCTTCTATATGGGAAGAAGGAATGAGTGTGAAAAGCTACAGGAGAATGCTAGAAACCGTACAGCGTAATGGAGCATTCAGAATTTGTAGTACCTAGAGAATAATTTCCCGGGATGCTGTTCAAGAATTAACTAGTGTGCTACCAATAGAACTTATGGTTAGAGAAAGATGTGAGAGGCAGTGCGGGACATGCCAGATTACTTCAAAAGTGGCAGGAAAAATGGCATTCGTCTGAGAAGGGAGCCTGGACTCGACGCCTAAT
Organism: Nicrophorus orbicollis; assembly: GCA_018845635.1. Taxonomy (NCBI): domain Eukaryota; kingdom Metazoa; phylum Arthropoda; class Insecta; order Coleoptera; family Silphidae; genus Nicrophorus; species Nicrophorus orbicollis. Next base: position 817,658 of record JAFMTC010000277.1, read on the forward strand.
TCCAGAAATAGAGCCCTGTATAAAAAGGAAGCGCGGGGAAATAACATACCACCTGAGCCAGGCTCTCTGTGGACATGGATTCTTCGGAAAGTACCTACATTTCATTTCGAAGAAGGAGTATGAAATGTGTTGGTACTGTGAGCAGGATGCTCAGCCCAGAGCACACACTCTTTAGGTGCAATAGATTGGCACAGACGAAGCACGAGGCAGAGTCCAAACTGGGTACCTTGCTGGAACCAGAGGGATTCCTTGCGAAATGTTGAAGAGCGAAGAGAGTTGGGCGACCATATCTGAGTATGTGTCGGAGGTGCTCTTGACTAAAGAAGATGAACGGAGACTGCAAAGAGCCAATTAAGATAGGGGCACTGATGCAAAACAATGGAACTGCAAGTGAGCAAAGTCGATCAGCATTACAGCGGTGTACAAAGATACTGGACATGGATGTTGAGGAAGAAGGGGAGAGGTTTTAGTGGGTAAAAATCCCACAGTTCCACGACTCCACACGTGGTCCCTATGGAAGATTTCCTCTCCTTTACAAAAAAAAGGTGTATTGATGATCAATCATGACGGTCTCTGATACATATATGATGTAAACCATTCATTATAAAAACAATTAAGTACTTAAATATTGTCTTGAAAATAGTTCTTTTTTTCCTTTTCCATTCAAATTTATAAACTTTAACCATTTCTATTATTTCCTTATAATATTTTTTTAATAAATCTCTTAAGTATATTTGCACACACAAAAATAATTAAATTTTTTAACTAAACTAATCAAATTTTTATGTCTTTGTATTATTACTTAAACTTGGCTTCGTAAGTATATTTTTATATAGTAATATTTCCAAATTTTCTGGAACTTTTGTAGTTCGAATAGGTAATTTTCTAACTAATAATAAATTATAACTTTAATTTCCAATGAAAGAAAAACTGCCATTCAATAAATTTATGAACTAAGTGAATATATAATAAACAATAGTGAACCTGCTTACTAAAAATTGCTACAAAAATTCGACTCAATATTTGCTTTAGTAATTAACTTTGAGTCTAATGGAAAGTTGACTATTTCGATTATTTTTCTTCAAAAGATGAAAGTGATTTCAAAATTTAGTTTGAACTAATTGAATATAAAATATCGTAAGTTTATATTTAGTTAGACACAGTTTCTAGAAAACAATTCCTATTATCAAAGTACTAATTCTATTATTACAAAAAAAAATATCTAAATTTGTTACAAAGTGAATGTGAAATAGAAAAATAAGTATATTCAGTTCAATTATCGAAGTATATACAAAAACATTCAGAATAATCCAAAATACTTTCAATTGTATTTTTAAAGAGATGTAAATTATATTGTTTCAAATTTGGTTTTGAACTAATTGGTATATCAAATAGTAATTTTTGTATGTATATTTTAAGATATAAATATTTTTTGGAAACAATTCGAAAAATTCATAGAATACTATATTTAGGAAAGATAGGAAAGGATACTAATTTACAAACTATTGCTATGACCAATACCAGAGACATTCCAAAGCACAGGTCAAAGTTCCTAGCCTACCTTGGAGTCGTCAATGGCTTACCAGAACACATCTAGTGATACTTTCTATCACGGATCCGAGGACCTTCCTCAGGGATAATTTGAGTTAGTCACTTAGGTATGAGAGAACCTAATTTACAAACTAATTACTAAATATTTGAATGAAAGGTGACATCTGTTATTTGAAGCTACGTTAAGCAAATAACGTTGTGTACTGTAATTGCAATGAATCAAAAAATACCTTAGTAGTATACTCATTTTCACAATAATATAAGTTTTAATTTTTACTATTATTACGATGCTGTAATAATTAAAGCAAAATATATACAATTTAACATCAATTTTCGATTATTTGCATACAATGTACTTTGGGAAGTCTAATTTACTATACTTACTTAACATATGCAATTCTTTATAAAAACGACCATTATTTTTAAAAGTTAATCTATCAAGATGGGTAAGTAATTTGCAGATGTCATTTTGCGTTAAAATACGTGATAAAAGTTGAGAAACACTAATGTTACTTTGTCTTTTTCTATCAATATTGTTAAAATATTAAAACGAATATAATATTAATAATCTGGAATTATGAGAATATTTAGTTTCATTAGGGTAGAGGTCAATAGCCCTTTAGTCCAATGTCTGGTCAATCAATATGCTTAATAACTTTAATTATTATTTTAATAAATATTATAATATTTTATGAAATTACATTTTACAACACAGTCGTTGAAACTGTAAGATAGGAGAATGCGAATAGATTTAGAACAAAGTTAATTAAAGTAATTTGTATTGTTTTGAATAGGAAATATAGAGCTACAGATCTAGGTTGCAGCGTTTATTGTAGAGTTAGGTCGTTTGCTTTGAATAGATATTTCCTTTACAATAAGAAGCAGCTTCTCCGATTTCTCTTTGAAACTCATTGATTGTTATTAAGTAGTTGCAACGTCTTTGTTTGATGCTTCTTGATTCATCATCAAATAACTTGGATTTAGTATGTAACTTGAGAATGTTTAATAATTGATTTTTTGGACAATAAATATAAATTATATACGGAATTTTTAAGAAAAAAAGTATGAAATTGTATTAAGTGAATTATTATTTAAATTACTCAAAAAATATGAATCTTTCCATTAAATAACTTCAATATTAAGCAATTTAATATTATATTTTTTGTTTATAATTTCATTTTTATCAGCTTAGTTAAGGATTTGGAGCTTTTCGAACATATAAATTATTATTTACTATTAGATTATGAAAGGAAAGTACGTAAAATTAATTACGCTAACGAGTTAGGAATTTCATATCTGTGAGATTCCTCAAGGAGCATAATGTACGTGGAACATTTAGCGTAGAAGTACACCAGGGAATGTCTTATTTTTTCCCTCTTAGAGTCCTTGGCGAAATGAATATTGCGGTTTCATGGAAGCTGGAAAAACTATTAAATTAGGTCTGCGCGTATGAAAAATACGGCCAAGTTAATGAAACCCTCGGATTTCCTCGGAGGGCTGTGCTCTTTAATAGAGATTCCCGTTGCATGCACGACCTTTTTATAAATAAATGGAGGCAGAGAGCAAAACATATGCCGAAGAAAAGAGGACGATCTCGAATGAAATTATCTTCAAAGGCAGCGGCAGCTGCACAGAGAAATACATAGGTTTTCTGGGTTTTCTCGTTAAATGAGTTTTAATATTTTGTGTTTAATTAAAATCTGTATTCGATAGAAAATGACTATTTGTTTCTTTTTTGCATATCTGATGACATTTGATGGAAATATATTTGGAAAAGTAAATATAAATAGAATTTCTGCTCATTGTATGAATATTTTAATTAAAATCAATACATTAATTTAAATCCTGTATTTGATTCATGTTGACTTTTACAAACCTTAAATTTATCAATTAATAACATTTATTACAACAATAACTACAAAAATATATAAACTCTATACAAAAAGAAATACAAAGTTAAATAAGATAGACTTATCAACTATTATATAATACAAAACAACAATCTTGAAATTGAGAAAACTTCAAAATTAAAAATACAAAGAAATCTATTCATAACTTATATTTTTATTACACGAATAGAGATTTTAGAGGTTTTTTTTCATTTTATTTATTCTCTTCACTTTACTTGAACACTGTCTTTACAGATTATTTATTTATCTTGATGCACACTTAAGACTTTCATCTTTAGTTCGTTTCAATAATATATCTTGTCTATAAAATTTTACTGTTTGGTATACATCTCTATCAAAGTCTGCATCGTTTAGCACATAAATTTTAGCTGATTCTTGTCCATTGAGACACAATTATTTAGATTAATGTTTCAAAAAATACATTTTATAAAGACTGGTGATACTCAATTATACTTTCCAAAATATATTGAAATATTAGAATTTAGGGCAGAAAGACATATGATCTAGAGTCCTATGCAGCATAGGTAATAATTGCTTTCTTTTTCTTGTAATTATATAAATGTTTTACTATTTTGTTGCACTGTTGCAATAACAATAATATTAGAATCTAATTAAATTAGAGATGTGTACACATCAATTTATTGGAAGAAACTTAATTATTTCATTCTTTAAATTATTGTAAATTATAATTTTTCTTCTTAAGAAAAGTTAATTTAATCAATTACTTAAATGTGTTTTTTCATATATGAACAACTAATCAAATAGTCTATTATTATATATATATTTGCTTTTTTATTTTCGTATTATACAAAATTTGATAAAGCTCGAAATGAGGACAATTCTGGTTAATCTGGACACCTAAATATTGAGATGGCAAAACGGTTTTCCAAAATTTAAGATGAAACAGTACATAATAAGTAAATAATGTAATAGAATACCATGTGTGTTGTATAAAGTTGAGAAGATCATCGATAATATTGTAATTATATCGATTCGATTCATATCGGGAGATATTGTGTGAATATCAATATACTGTTGAAATAGCAAACACAGAAAGTAAATTATGTTTGATATATTGTGCGAGCAGTTTGGAAGTGCATGAAAGCATTTCTAAATTTAGGTTAAATGTAGGGAAGGGCTAAAATGTCCGTGCACACGAAATAATCTGAGGCCTCGCAGGAGCGAGGGACGATGAATTATGTAATAAGTTGGAATAATATTGAGGAAGAAAATTGGAGGAGCTGCTTGTAATCGGCGGAAAAGTTCGGAACAGGAAGTCGGTGTTTATCGATTGCGTAACACGGTTTGGACCGGTCCAAGGAAACGGATTTGCAGATCCGCAGCTCGAGATTAGTTTAAGCGTGATCATTTAAAGAACGATCGAGGCATTACGACGATTTGTAGTTATTTAATTTTTCAGTTGGGCAAATTACGATGATGGAGCAGTCGCGTGCTGAGGGTTGTTACTCAGTTGGGAGAGTTAGTTAGTTGGGTGGTTTATTAGAGTTAGTGGTTGTCATCGATCGATGTTGCATATGAAATGTTTTCGTTGATGGTTAATTTTGCTGTTCAGCAGGAATTAGAACGGGAGTATAACTAGACTAGAATTTATTGAAAACTTATTGAACTATTAAAATGTCGTTGACCAAAAGTGGGGGACGGACGCGTTTCTGGTTGTATTGATTGTCGGATTTGCTGGGTGGCTTGCACGATGGCTCCGTCTGGTGTCGTCGGGTTCCGGCGTCGGTTGTGAATGCGTCGCGACGCTCACAGAGCAGCGCTCGCCGGATCGACGCTCTGCCGTCGCGTGCGGTCGTTGGATATGGATATGGAGAGCATGTAGAACGGTGCTGCTGTTGGATTTTGGATGTTGAACATTAAACACACGACGACGAAGACGACTACGAAGATGGTGCCCTGCTACTCCTGTTCGAACCACGGAAGAAGCCTCCTCTGCTGAGAATATCAGGCCTAACCAATTTGTAATGAGTTGAAGCCGATCGTCGATGGACTTTGATTCTCCCGAAAGGTACAACAAAACAGGCTTGGCTCTCTCCTACACACTTACATGCACACACACACACTTATACAGCTACAGAACGTACATATCCTTGCACATACATACACATCCATACATATATACGTGCACACTACAAGCGTGCACCAACACACCGGTAATGAAACTGGGACAGGTTAAATTTTTCGCTTTAATTGGATCACACCGCTCTATCGATTCGGGAATTTTTGATTTAACTCCCCTCGAAACACGAAAGAAACACTCATCAATTCGCTTCAACGTTCAAAACCCAATTATAGATTTATTTATTTACTTTGACACAGCGCCAAATCTATTAATCTCCGTCCTCCTTTTCCTCCGTCCTCCGTCCATGCAGCATCGAATCAATGCTCGTACTACTAATTCTACTACTACTCCGCTACCAACGACAACCAAAAAAAAACAAACGTTGAGACAAAAACAACAACAAACTCATCAGACCGACCTAATTGGTAGTCATATAAAGATTAGTTGGAAGTAAAGGAGTAGTAAACAACACGCTGTTTTACAATTGCGAAATGCAAACATGTCGTTTACGTAATTCGTATAATTGCAGTGTACTCGATCGACGTCAGAATAATTAAAGTAAAATCGCCAGTTGCACCTGAAGCTGCATCACGTAAACACATCATGTAAAATTCCGTCTAGTGTTTCCATTAAATATTATGCTCATCCGCTGCTTCTCATATTCGCACTGCTCTCTCAGTTAGTGATTACGATTATTATCATTATAAAACTCTTTGTATTTTTGTATGCTTTTTTTACTTTGAACCACCACAACCAATCATCACCAGCGAGTGAATTCCCAAGTAGTGTGAATCATCATGTCATCATCACCTTCTGGAGTCCCGGCCGGTGCCCCAAATCGTCGGCAAAAGCGCATGGGTCCGGCCCCGTTTGCATCCTTCGAAGACCTCTCGGATGAGGTGAGACGCTATCAATTATTCCGTAGGCTAGATAGATGTGATGAGCAAGACCCGTACTGTAACGTGTTGCATCTGTCGAGCTCCGGCATCAACAGGTTTCCTCCATTCGTGTCCTAAAGAAGTTTGCAATTAATTTTGCAGTTGGACAGTCCGGAGGATAAGGCGACTTCAGGGTCGGTGGTTCGGCTGCCCGGAATTCGGGAGGACATCACGCCGTTGTCTCCTGCCGTGCAGAACCAATTCGTATACACCGGGATCAGTTTGATTGGAGCCCCGTCGACCCCGACCATGGCGACGGCGAAGAGTATGCTGGAAACACCGGCCGCACCGAGGATCGATATCTCCAGGGCAAGCAGCAGCTCGCACCACGACAGCAAGGACAGCAGTCCGGAAAGGGAACTGATGAAGGACCAAGGGAAGGGTTTAGGATTCAGGGAGGAAGGAACATTGGATCTGAGGTCGTCCACCGAGGAATTGGATTTTCAGATTAAAGTGCGACCTCATTCGCCGGCGCTGCAGGAGGATTCGTATCAAAGTCACCATCGAAAGGATTCGCAGAGCTCCGAAGTGGGTTTACTTTGTATTTCAGGACGCACATCAAGATTGTCCAGTATCGGGAGTCAAGGTTCGGCTCACAGCAGAGTCTCTAATGCGAGCCATCTGTCCGTTATATCTGGTCAGAGCGGCGTTTCGAGATCTCCATCTCCGCACAAAATGCTCCTCGAGACGTCGTTCTGCGGCACGAAACCACAAAAGAACAAAGAAGTTCGGGGCGAATCCAAAGACGAATTGGAACGGGTTCTGCTCAAAAGGAAACACGACCCGACAAAGGCGATGCTCTGCGAAGGAATCATCGTTAAAGTAGAGGAAGCGCCACCGACGAAAATTGTACTGCCAAAGAGGCCGGAAATTACGATCAAGGTCGACAAGCCCACCCAGGATAAACCCAAAATCCCCAAACACATTATCAGTGACAGCGGGACTGAGTACATCTATATCCCACTAAGAGGACCACTCCCCGATGACAATTCCAACGGCAAAACAAAAGTACGCGAAACGAAATCCGTTACGATACCAACGAGCCCAAAAGAAGTCCCCAACCAGAGTAAATCAAAGTCTGCGTCACCCTCTCCTGTTGTCAGCAGGCATCAGCAGAACCTGAACAACGATCCCAAGTACATCAGGATCAAATTGAAGCCGGATCACTTGTACGACGACTACGACAAGATTGAGTTTCAGAAGCCCGACACATTGGACTTCAATAATCCAAAGAAACCAGCTCAGACCTTCGAGCAGATCCTCGCCTACCAACCGACGCCTACGGCAAGCCCAAAACATCTCACCCCCTCTCCGTCCCTTTCGCGCAAATCCTCTTTTGCATCCTTATTTAAAAGTCGCGAAACCATTAGTCCCGAATCCCCAACCACAAACACGAGCCGTCGAAAAAATACGTTAACAGGTTTAAGTGAGAAGCTCAAGGAGCGACGTCGGAGCCGCTCGAAAAGTCGAGAGCGCAGTGCAGGGCCCTCATCGAGCGAGAGCATTGACAGCAAGGGCCGCCAGAAATCGATGTTCTCTCTATTCAAAACGAAGAAAACTAGCCAAAACAGTTCTCCGGACTTACCGAACCTCGAGGGCTTGGTAAATGTCGAATGCAAATCTATGCCAAAGAAGAAGTATTACGAAACTCAGCTGGAGGGAGACAGCGTTAGAATACCGCTCCATTCGCCAACGTACTACGAACAGAAGAACATCCTGCAGGAATTCAAATCTTCCAGCCAAGACTCGCAGGAAACAGTCATCGAAGTGCCGCAGAAGCAGACCGACGAAAAGAAGAAAGATTTCCGTCAGAGCAGCACAAGCAGCGAAAATATAGTATTCACGACAAGACTTGGAAGCAGTAATGAACTCTTCACCACTAAATTACCGAAGGACAAAAACTCTGAGGTGACAACTGCAATTGTCGAAACAATTAAATACGAAGAAGAGGAAGAAGAGACGAAAGCGGTGGTAGAAAAGAAGCGCTCAACCCCGATCGAACACAGACAGGAAATACCGGTAGAGTTTCAAAGTTCATTTGAACCAACCGCGATTACACAATCCATCAAGAAGGAATCTCCAATCATGTCCAATGACATTTCAGTAAAATCCAATGTCAAATTAGACGAATTCGACGTACCGATGTTTGAGGCGCAATTCAACGTGGAAAAGCGACAGCAGTCGATAGAAGAACTGAAATTGTCGAAAGCCGGAGGATTGAAACTGCAAAAACAGAAAAGTATTACTCCACCGGAGACCGTAGTTTTAGAGAGAACTCCAGATTTCGAAATTCACCCCATTAGTAAGGTTCAAGTGCAAATAAGGAAAGCCGCAAAACCGGAAGTTATTCAAATGGTAACTAAGGAAGATGAAATAGGTTTAGCTAAAATGGAGGAGCGCCAGGTTCGAGATGAATTGGAGGACGAGGAAGGCTATTCGTCTGAGTCTGAGAGAGACTCTGAGGTGGATAAGAAAGAGATTGCAGAAGCGATCGAACCGGAACGGAAAGGGCTTGTGTTACAGCAGGATTCGTTTGAAGATGAACTTCCGTATATTCCAACGACATTGCCTCAGGAACGTTCTGTGGCTGTACCAATCATCCCGGTAAAGCAGCGATCCACCTTCGAAATGAAAACATGCCCGATAGATAGACCGAGATCCACGACACCCATAAACCCTACCTGTCTCGAAGATTACTGCGAAGAAGTGATAGGAAATATCAACACGGAAAACATTACTAAAACCATCGAAAAGCTGAAGATTTGCTTACCGCGAGAGGACAGCTGCGATAAACCGAAAGAGAGGTCTCCGCGTCGGGTGAGCACCGGCAACTGGTTCGACTTTGGGAAGACGAAAAAGACACCCGACGAGGCTCCACCGTTGCCACCGAAGGGCGGAAATCAGAAGGAATGGATCAACTTCGAAGAGATTCCGGAAAAGCGGAAGCCTCCGAAAAGGATCCAGACGATTCCTTCGCGCGGACAGATCGAGGTGCCGAAGAACGTGCTGCAAGAGAACGTGATTTACACGTACGTCAATCCGGAAGACTGCAAGTGCGAGTGCCACGAGAGGACGCAGCATCCGACCAACGAGGAACCTGTCATGGAAGACGAAGTCCCTTTGATCGAGGACGATGCTAACGAAGACGACAAAAACGGAGCGACAGTCGACAAAGTTAAACTTGATGTAACTATTTTAGATAGAAGAAGTATTGTTAGGTGAGTGCAGCATCCATACATTGAACATCATTAAATCTTTAATAAATAATTCATCGATTTCAGTGATTCTTCTGTGGACTTAAGTGCCAACATCGACCATGCGGATGCCAACGGAATTGACCATTCGCTCCGAACTCCTTTCACAAGTGACTTAGGAATTTCAAGCAATAGATCGAGCATTATATCGCAGGTATTATAACCGTTCACAGCTGCAAAGAAATGTTAAATTCAAAGAGCTCTTCATCAATTTCAGGATGATGCGCAATCGCCCGACACAGACTCGCCAAATGCCTTTCCAAAAACCTAAACTCAATCATATTTTCGATGTCTTTTTCTGCCTATTCCTAACGGTGTAACAGGAGTGAAAATAATTTTTATCTTCGCCGATGGATTTTTAAATACACACATATACAACTAAATGTATATGTATATACCAGTAGTCATAACAGAACCAAACTGTGTGCACCCCTCTGCCCCCCCAATCCACGATACAGATTTGCAGATTCACGAGAGTCTAAGAAACAAACGTGATTTGTTTTCTTTTTGTTGCTTTTCCCTCTCTAGATGTGTCTCAATGTAAATGAAACTAAAAATCGACTAGCCAACTTTTTTTTCTCTCTCTCTGTCTCTCTTTCTCTCGATATTATTAAACAGGATAAGGATTTCCGAAATAAGTGTGTATGTGTGTTTATGTACATAGGCCTACAGTTCGTCTTGAAGTTTTAACAAAATAAAGAAAAGGAATCAATGAAAAGGATCAGGAAAAGAAGTGGAAACCAGTTATTAAGTAATTCATAATCATTACAAAAAAGAAAAATTGGGGAAGAGCGGAAATGAAAAATTGTTATTGTTGTTGAAGAAGTCAAAAAAGGAAAATGATGATTAATGAAAAATATGGAGTATATTGATATTATAATTATATATTTTCTAGAATTATTTTGCTGTTGAAATTGTTATCGTTCCTAAACTTGTTTCTTATTTTAACGTTCTCCTTTGAGTTCTTTTGTCTGTTATGATGGAGGATCGTCACATATGTATTTACTATTATTATTATTATTAATGTAATCAATAACACCGGATCCGTTCCGACACTCGCCAGGTATCATAACTTGTCGTTTACCAATGTTCATTTCTATATGTTTACGTTGCGTCTGTTATTTTATATGTTTCCTTCATGTCTTGTGTCATTCAACCGTCATTCGAAGAACAAATAATATAAAAAGAGGAAGTACATTACATAGTATTAACTAACATTCACACGAGGAGAAACTGAAGAACTTTTATTGTACAGTAATTATACATTCCATCAATAAAAATGAAACTATGGATGTTTATTAAATACCTGCATTTTACTCAAATGAAACCCAGCGTCATTTATTTTCTATATATATTTTCCCAAAACAAAAGGTTTTATTGCTCACTTAATAATTACGAAAGATCTTTATGAACTTTATTGGAATTTATTACATATGTGACTGGTTGAAAAATGAAAAGTTGAATAGTTTATTAAAAAGTCATCAATGTACAAGTAATCTCTTGGAAATGATTGAATTACCATTGTGACCTTTCAAAAGGAATCAATCAAATCAATTCTTCTTTTCCATTAATTTGTAATTGTGACCTTTACGGCGCATCTTCAAGTAATTGTACTATATAGTTGTTTAATCATTCGTGCATTCTCACTTTGATAAGTTTTGTATAAATACTAATAATCGAAAATGATTCATTCCGCAGCCAATCTTCAACCTAAAATGAAATCAGTAAGTAGATAAACATCTTTATAATATATTAACTTTTAATTATTATTTTTTTAATTAATGATTGTTAGTTGCTTGCTCTTTTTTGGCTGTTGCTTCTGTCATCTGCAGCAGTGTTCTTTTACCTCTTGGAGGATGAGGAAGCATAGATAAAGAAGAACCAGGAACGTACAAGTACTCTTTTAACACCGTAGACGGTATTTTTGTAGAAGAACACGATGCTGCGCAAGAAGCTGTAGGTTTCTTATGCATTCACAGCTTCAGATGGTAACAAGTATGTTCTTAGTTAGGTGGCCAATGAATACGGATACCAACCTCAACCCGACCACTTGCAAACTCCACCACCAATTCCACTTGACATCTAAAAGGCTCTTGACTATATCCTGACCTATCCACAACCACAACACTCTTGATGTAAATTATGACTATATCCTGATCCACCCACAATCACAATAGCCTGGACAGAAATTATAAATGATGGAAACGTCTGTTTATATGTAATATTTGTAAACTGGAATCCAATATGAATTCATCTTATTTACCAAAAACATTCAATAACTTCTGTATTAATTTCTTCTTTTTTTCCATAGTTGAAGTAATATTTTTACAATATAGTAAAGAAAATATGACAATATGTGCGAGGTCAGTCCGGATTCAATCGATTCAATATATTGGAATGTTTCAATTCGGACTTTACGAAGGTATTAAACCGCACAAGAATAAATTTTACTGAATAGAAAATGGTTTAACAAATATTTAGTTTGGTTTTGAAACTTTCAAACCGGATTATAATGAATTCGTATCATTAAAATATTCAATATACTTAAAATAGCATTTTGCAGTAATTTTATTAAAAATTGTAATAATAATACAATTCATGATATAATATTAATAAATAACATCTGTATTTATCTAGGAGAGTTCAGTAAAGTAATATATTGAACTAAAACAGCAATAAGTTGTAATCATATAGAGATTAGTTAGGTAATCGTGTGTTTTGAACATAATGTAAAAGATTGGAGAAATGCTTGACCGCAGGATTTGGTATATTAATATAATATGCCCCAAGGATTTCGAAAGGAAATCCATATAAACACATTGGAACTAAAGAAATCTAATTTCAGAAAAAAATCGAACGTAAATTGACACGTAAAATGAATAACAAACGTATAAAAAAAATGCGAATTGGAATAATAATTAATAATAACAAGTTCTAGACTTATTATTCAAGTATAATCGAGTGCAGTTTAGATATTGGTAATTTTGCAATACATTTACATTGATAAGGACTATTACTTCATTGATTATTTTATTTTGTGTTTAATTTTGTATTTCTGTAATCTTATACGAAATTTCCAAAATAGAGCACCATCAAATAATTTATGTATACCTTCTCATCATGCGCATGTTTTTCTTTATTGACTTTCGCCCTCAATTCTAATAATATCATCTTTATATATTTTGTATATGCAAGCTATATCTGTTAAATTTCAATAATTTGCATGACACATCTATTTTCGTTAACTAGTTAATTACTTATTATATTCCAATACATAAATCAATTGGTTTCATTTTCAATTTCTTAATTATTTGCATTTTTCTTTTACAATAATGCAATATTCAAACGTTTGAATTATACCCATGAATTATATTTTTTATGTATTTAGAATGTATTGAAACGACACACATTTTATTTCCTTTATATCCAGTGTTTCTTTATATTTCTGCGCAACTGAATATATTTCTTTGTAATTTTAATTTATTATTATTTTTATTTTATTATGTCTCAATAGTTTTATTTATAACCTATTAGAAGTTAACAATAAGTCGATTTTTACCATTATAATGAAAATGACCATTATTTTGTCTCTTCGTGGCGAACAACAGGATTTTTCCCCTTTTTAGTCATTTTGATTGAAAACTTTGGATAATTGTATGTTCGATACAATTTGATACTTTATGTCCAGACTGGCTTCGAAATAACTTTATATATTCATATTTTATTACCCTAATAACCAGTATTCTAATCTAATTTCCAATTATTCTCTCTTTGTCTGAAAATCACATTCCAGGTAAGCCTTGATTTACTAAATTAGTTGATTTGAGCAGATCATGTCCATTTATTCTAAGGATATGCACTGATTTCGATTCATTAACAGAAATTCTACAATTTTTAAAGCCATTCTTGTAATTCATCTAAATGACATTCATATTCATTATTCTATTAATTTGTGCCATAATGTCGTGTCCCAGGGATGGAATTCTCAGGACACCGTGGATTATCTCGTAGTTACGTTGTTGTGGAGTCTTTGAGTGGTGAATATCAAATGCGAATATTGTAAGTAGTTTTATTGTACAGTTGAGTGTTTTTATGGAGAAGTCAACTATATAAGTGTTGATCTCCTGTTTATTAACTAAGAGTTACATTCTTCTCTTAACTTACTCGTTAGCTCCCCCAGCTAAGACTTATCAAAGACTAACTTATAATTATTTAAGTGTCGCCTTATAAAACGAGGGCGGGCAGATTATAGGAGAATATTTGGGAAGGGCTGGTTCATTGAGTTACATAATAGAATGTATGTTATGGAAAAGCACAGATTCGTGGCATCCTGACCCAAATTATTCGTTAGTTCGTTAACAAAAATAGTCACAAACTAATGTATCCTAAATCAGATTCTTTATGAGACACATGATTTCCCCTTAGTAGAGTAGTGGCGACAAAAAATATGTATCTGAAGCCATTCCTAGTGATGTGGCTGGTAAAATTATAATAACAGTTTGTATAGATACAATAGGTATTCACATCAATTAAACAATGTATGTTGTTAAACAGGTCTGCCACAAAGAAAATTGATGATTTGGGCAGTTCTTGCTAGTTTAGTCTAACGGATTATAAAGATTTCATTTCATTAACTGAAATTTTTAATTTTTTAAACCATTCTTGTAATTTATCTAAATAACATTCATATTCATTATTCAATTAACTTGTGCCAAATTTACAATGAAAATCGTTGATTTGGAGAGTTCTTGTCCATTTAGTCTAACGGAATGAAATGATTTGATTTAGTTCATTGAAATTCTCCATTATTTAGCCATTCTAACTAACATTAATTATTCTATTAACTTTCACTATTGTGCCGTGTTTGCAATGAAAATCAAACTGATGATTTGGTATTTCATAATATACAATTACCAAAAAAAGTTAGTCTTAATTGTTTCTTGATAATCTTAATTAAATAAAATATTTAACTTCTTAAATTGATTATTTAAGTTCGTATGATTTAATAAGTTAATAAGAATAAATTATTAACTTCAGAGGATTTCCGTTAGTATTACTGAATTTCATTGTTCTGAGTTGTTTTAAGTGATTTTGCATACTAATAATTAAAGATGGAATTTGTGGTAAAGGAGAGGATTTCATTGGAGTGAAATAAAAGCAACGATTATTTTCAATATATTACTATATTTTCCAATTTGGACTCCGGCCGTACAAGAACATTCTACGAAAGAGAGAATCGAAAGGTGTCCAATAAATACAAATTACACAAATTTGCAATATTAGAGCACTCTGGTTGGAGCAGACGTCGACGAGGAAAGTCCAAATCGGAAGATACACATAACTTAATTTATTACAATTAGACAAATACACAACATTAACCTGTTCTTTCCGTAATTTCGTGATGTAGATTTTCGTTCTTCACAATATAACACATTTCATGATATTTATTTACATAAGCGAATTCGCCGAAAAATTACAATAATCAATAATAAAAAAAAGGGAGCATGAATTATCTACACGTAATATAATAATATATAATATATATATATATAAAAAAAACAAAAAACCATTTAAAAGTAGTATCGAAAAATATTTACAAAAAGATTTTGGAACCGTTTTTTTTCTTTTCTTCTTCTTCATCATCGTCAAACATTTTCTTTCCTCTTCCGTTATTTTCGTGAGCAACTCTTCAGAGAATAATTCAATTGAAAGCCATGCGTGAACACTGTTTAAACATGTAATAGGATCCGGACCCGCGCCGAAACCTCGACCGTTTCCAAGCAGAATCCATGGCACGAGAATTGTCGAGGCTCCGACACGATGGCAAGAAAAAAACAAGAACAAAATAATAAGATAAAGTAAACCGAATTGCAAATTACAATTTGAAGAGGATGCAAATTGAGTGTGTGTTTTGAGTGTCTGTGTGTGTGTGTGTTTGTAAAGAGATAGAGAAAACGAAATATATAGATTGTAGGAGAGTAATAGTAACTAATTATTTACAGAGCAATTAAATTAATAAACGAAATGCGCTAATAAAGTACAAAATAATTAATAATAATAATTATTATAAAAGAAAACTACTTTACAACATTGCTTTCTGTTGTAAGAATATGTAAAGCTAGAGAAGTTCTATTTTAATCTCTCTGTGTGTTCGGTGTATGTAAGCTTCATTGGGTTGGCTATTATCATTTTTTCGTTGTTGGGTGTATAGTTTTTTTTTTTGGATCTCGATTTGTGCAAACTATTTGAAGCGTGTGTTGGTAACTTTGATTGATTGAGTACTATAAAGCGCGCGCTATTTGAACGATTTGTAAAATTTTTGCTGGTGTCGTTTGGGATTTGATTGATTGAATTTGGTCGTTCATAATTTTACGTTGTTGTTAACAAGGATGTTGTTTTCTTTTCAAAAAAAAAAAAGTTGCGGGCAACTTAGATGAGGGCGGTCACCAATCGGGCCTTGAAGTTGACTATCCTCTCGCTGGTTTGAGCTAAGCGCTGTTGAACAGAAATGAAGATGCGTTAAGTTCATTCAAGTTTCAGGTGGTTCTGGTCTTACGAGAATCAAGTCTTGGACCAAGTTGGCGAGACCGCGGTTGGCCAGAACGAAGAGCCTGGTGATGGGTCCGGGAACTCCTTCGGTGTAACCGTCAGCAGCCTTAGCAACATCGATTTCAGCTACTCCACCTGGTCCAGCCGGGGAGTTGTCCTTCTCGTCGGATTCCTCGGTCGCCCCAGATCCTGCCACCAACTGCAAAAGCGTCCGCAATCGTCAGTCAAATAGTAAACACGAATCGCAGGAATGCGTCAAGCTATTTACACGTAACATAATATACATCAAGCTGTGCGAATAACAATTATCCAATAGCCTCAACAATTTATTCAAGGATTCGCTCCCGTTTAAATGTCATCGACGAGTTTCGTGACATTTCCACGCATCAGGAATGAATGAGCTTACGGTTACGTAATCCTGCTCGATAATGAAAGTCACCGGACGATCGATCATCGCAAGAGACTGAGGAGAAAGCGCTCATCTCCTTTCACATTGAACATATAGTTAAGAGCCGAGCGTTTAGAAGAGGAAATTATTAGGTTTAACAGAAAAAATATTATAGCTAATTGCGCAACGCCACGAAGAAAGTGTTTAGACAATCGAAATGCCGATGTGCGCGATATGTTGCATAACGGAGGACGCGTTTCTTTTTAAATGTATAACAATTTCGCGTTATTATTATTGTTTGTTTTTTTTTTGTTGCTCGAGGCAAAATTCGATCTGGAATTGTCATTGGGTAACCCACGTGTCGTGTGGACGCATTTACATAAGTGGGGTAAAAGTGAACGGATATTTGTGTGCCCTCGCCTTCAGTCCAAGAAGTCTCCGCTCCAAATGGTTTCTGCAGCATTCCACGCACTTTTATCATATAAATTTTATATTTAAAGAGCGTGTAATTGTAATTATATCGGATCGCCAATTGCCCTCGCATAATTAGAGAAATATTACTGCATGGCATTTTGCGCGATTATCACCGAGCTCAGCATTGCATTCGTCATGAGTTGCAATATTTCCACATGTAATTTCCACGTTAAAAGATTGAAACAAAAAATATACACTGAAGAAATATTACTAATAATTGCGGATATCGACTCAGATATCATTGATATTATGCAAAACTGTTATTACCCACTTGTATCTTCACGTTTTCCAAGAAACACTCGTTTCCTTTGACTTTATCACTTAGTTATTTGCATTTCATTAAATCATATTTCCACATGTAATTTCCACGTTAAAAGTTTGAAAAAAAAATATATTGAAGAAATATTGCTAATAATTGCGGATATCGACTGAGATATCGTTGCAATTATGCAAAACTGTTATTACCCACTTGTATCTTCAGGTTAAGACTTAGTTATTTGCATTGATTTCATGAAATCATATCAACAATAATAAATAAATGTGAATATTTGAATTATTTAACTTAGAAAATAGTAGCAAAAATCATTGATTATACAAGTTTTCCAAACCCACTTGAACAAATTGAGTTATAATGTAAATATAATCATATTTTAGAAATGAAAACAATATAAATCTTTGTTGTAATGCATTTTTTACACTTTATAATTGTATGATATTTTTGGTTATTTTGATGTGTTTATATGACTGAATATTAGTATTATTTATGAATACTAAATAAATATAAATAAAATCAACTAGATTTACAACAAAAACGTCAATAATTAAGAAATTGATAGAGAAATACATAATTTATTTTATCTATAATCAGTGCAAGTAAATAAGAAATAATGAAGCAATTATAGCATATAGACTATATAACTGACAGACTATTAGATTCATTTAAATATTTTGGAGTTATTCAAACTTTAATTATTAATTTAAGGTTTATAATTTTTAAGATTTTTTTTCAATCAGTTGTGTATGAAAACTTATTATTCTAACAAATTGATGTTAAACATTGTTATTACGAATCACGAAATTCAAATAATTTCTTAACTATTAACAACTACTTTAATATTTATCAAAATTATACATATTCAATGCTTGAAGAATAAAACAACAATTAGCATTCAAAACATCTCGATATTTTACTTGTAATTAGAATTGTAATTATGATATGCTAAATAATCGATTAAATATAGTAAAAGGCAATTTATTTTAAAACATTGTTATTTAATTCAATTACAAATTGTATAATTATTACTCTGTTTAGAGATAATTGCAATTTTTTTCTTTAACTTGAACACTTCTTGTTTTCTAATTTATCAGTTCTGTAATTATCATCTATTATATAAGAGCGTAATTATAGGTATCTTATTTGATATTCAAGAAAGTATTCGAAGTTCAGTTACTATTACGGAACAAATGTGTAATCAATTAGTTTGCAATTAAAAAATAAGAAGTTCGACTTGTTGGTTTTTTTATTGGTAATTGTTTTATCGAAGAGAACTACTTCTACAATTCTACTTTTGTCTACTTGTACACTTACCTTTATCACTACAGTACTAACAATTAAGTGAGTGGAAATATTGATTTATTGCGTAATTTATTTGGGTTGAAAAGTTTCGTTTAATAACAATTTCCTGATACGCTTTGATTACATGTTGTTGTTACACCTTGCCTTACCAATTCGTGTTCGTAGTTTGATAATAAAGTGTAATTAAGTCGATTCTGAACGCAATTACGACTGAAGCATTGATAGTAAACGTATTCTGGTCTGTCTGTGTGTCTGTCATGTCTGATAGAAAGGTAGGAACTTAGTTTGGAAACATTTTAGTCAGAGGAACGTAAATAGTATTAGCGTAACATGTTTTCCCGTTGTCTCCACTGATTTGAAGATGATTATGATTAAAAACCAAGAGAGTTAGATATTAGGTTTATCCTTGTAACAGTAAATAGAGGATTAAACACATGCTTGATAGAATGTAAGTTGAATGAAAAATAGAGAATTATAACATGTAAATTAGCACATTCAATTCTCGATCAAGAAGCCCATTTAACAGAGAGATAATCAACACTGGTTATTCATTATTAGGTTAGAAAGTTTGTTTTTATATTGAAAATACAGATGTAACTTACCAAAACGCAAGAAATGAAAGGTTAGAAGAGTTTCAAACAAAAATAGTGCTTGATTCAGACATGACAAATCAACGTAATCCGTTTCACGATCGAGTTTATATACAGTTGCGCACAATTCAAGCACTATATTCGTATTTACAGCTTATAAATTTCAATGAGAGTATCAAAAAAAGTAAAATAATAATGGTCGAAAGTGATTGATGTCGCTGTATGTACAAGTTAGTAGAAGGTGTAGTTTTCGTTTTGGTGTGCTTTATACAGTTGGGTGAATCGAGGCCGAAGTGAAATGCTGCAGTTGTTGCTTTTTCAATTTGAAAAAAACTAAATAATAAAACTGAGTGATATAAAAAATATATATATAATAGAGTGCCACCAAGATACCAAAGCGAAAAGTGCACGAAGATTGGATGAAAATTAAAGGTGGTGTGTGTGTCTCGAAAGAAATCCTTTCATTGACACCGGTTTGTTTCGTTATATTCTCGGCAAACGGTGTGAAAGAAAGAGGTTCTTTCGATGGTGAGTTTAATTCTAGATGATATATTTTTCTGATTTCGGGAGAGGCGGGGATTGGGTTAATACCTGAGGTGTCAATGTTCTAGTCGCTGTGGATGTAGCTGTAATCGCTAGTCCCGAATTTTCTGTGCCTGTTGCTATTCTGTAAACAGTTCCAGCGGCTCTTGCAGCTCCATCGGCGGTGCGCTAAACACCACAACAGTCACCTCTTGTACAAAAGATCGTCCACAACATTTCAATTACAGAACAAAACAAATCAAACAAAACAAACAAATATTTCAAAAACAAAAAATTAACTAAAACAGGAGCAAGGTTGAGAGACAATGTTTCCTAAATCTCCGATAAACGTTTGTTAAGCAATTTGCACCAAATTGTGCAATAATTTCAAGGTGGATTGCGTGAACTAATCGAACGCGTTTGTAAAAATAATAATTAAATGTTACAGAATATTAAAAAAAAAAATGGAACGCATGTTTATGAAAGTTTCGGAATTATTAATGAGAGAACGAGAGTGGAAAAAAATTATTTGTATATTGGAATAGGCCGTTTCGTATTGCGTCATTCCCGTGGATAAATGACTTTTAGATTGTGGTTTGCAGTCGAAGGGCATTAGAAAGAATTTGCGTATGGAAAAAAACGGTTTACGTTCACCTGTAGAGTTCAATTCAATAATTCATAAGTGTAGTTAGGAAAGTGGAATTTCTAGTATTTGGTGATTTTTTTTTGGTGGAGGTGCCTGGTTTCCATCAAATTTATGATTTTGTTATTTCCACAAATATTGAATTATCAAATTCTTTTATAATTAATAAATAGTATAAATATATATTAGAATTTCCATTTAATTTCAAGGCAAGAAAATTAATCTGCTTTAATTTTGGAAATTATTGAAAAATAAGCTAATTGTAGGATATTATTAATACAATCAAGAAGAAATTATTTTTCTACAAAATACACTTTTCTTGTTAAATTCATATTGTAATAACAAAATTGATATATCAAAGTTAATAAAGAGGTTTGATAATTATTAATTAAGTTCATAATTAGCTTTAATTTTGAGAATTATTTAAAATAAGCTAATTGTAGGATATTATTAATGCAATCAAGAAGAAATATTTTTCAACAAAATACACTTTTTTTGTTAAATTTATATTGTAATAACAAAATTGATGTATCAAAGTTAATAAAGAGGTTTGATAATTATTAATTAAGTTAATAATATACAAAGATTCGAATGAACATTTGAAGTAAAATATAAGACTAAAAGTTGAAGACAATTATAATCAATTATTAATTACTATACTGACTGGTAAATTGTGTCAATGTATTAAGTAAAACTTTCCTAATCTGATTAAGAAATTACATAATATGAAAAAGGGGAAACATTTACGTTTTTTTATATGAGAAGTGAATGTGTTTTGAATATGATTATGACTTTGCTTTAAAATGGTTTTTGTGTAAAATCGATTAACCTTCGTTGACTAATAAATCCAAAGCAAAAGTGGAGTAAAAGTTACAAGTAGATATGTTTTCATTTGATAACTGTGTCAATTTATTTGTACTTGATTCGTTAAATTCGATAGTGAATAATTTAATCATGATAAGGATTAATGTTGAAACACGTAATAATCAATTCGATTTCATAATCTGATTAAGAGTTAAAGTAATAATTGTAATTTAAACATGGATAGAAAACAAAGTTGTGTTATGGGTGGCTTTATTTAATACGCTGTGTTTTCATTGATTTCGTTTTTTCTTGATCGAACGATTAACCTTAGCAAAACTATTAACTGTAATAAGAAAAGTGGAGTATAAATATGTAGTTGCTGCAGTGTCACGAATCCGTGATCAAGATATGGAGCGAAGGAAATGAAAAACACAAGACTCGTTGACATGTGCTTTTGATCTGAACTCCCCTTCGTCGCCTACTTAGTGTCCGAAAGTGTACCAAACGGTCACACATTTGGTTTTATTGTTCGTTCCTCCTGCCTCGTACCCACAATCCAGTCATGCAACGAACGACCAGCAGCAGTACTTTCACCGTGTGCACTAAGTACGTGCTTCGGTGCACGACTTTGGTGTTACGGGAAGAAAAATCGGTGCGTACCAGTTCTGAAGTGAATCATTATTACGAATGCCGCCATTGATGGAAAACTCTTAGCTTAGCGTTCTTACTTTGAGCTGAAGGAATAATGATGAATTTTTCGTTATGTATGTTTGAATGTTTGTTCATTTATCAAAGGGAAATTAGAATGTGTTTCTAGTCTAATACCAGGAAACTTTCCAGCGGTTTCGCAATAATTAACGTTTATAATTATTCAAATCATACCTATACACAAGATATATTTATATACATGGATTATTTATTAAATCAATGCGTGGTGTAAAGTAAAACTAAAGAATAAAAAAATAATAATGAAAAGACATATTTGTACATTATTAAAGAGATAGCGAAATCGTTAAGGCGAACTTACATATAGTAATAAATGCTACACACTCATGATTAAACCTTTTACCTGGCCTTAATATTTAAATGAGACTTTATTGCGGTGATTGCGTCTGATGAGTCTGATCTAGATGAGACATAGGTTTTATATTTGTATTTCTTTTCTGACTAATCAAAATATCTGCTAAAATGATGATGAATGGTAACAATATATACGTAAGGTATTCGATGGCACATAATCTTGGTGCTATTTTGCGTGAGGTTGTCCGTTATTTACACGGCGTTGCTTACCCTGATGATGTCGAAAAGGAAGTTTCCGGATCCGCCTCCGGCATGACCGGAAGCGTGACCACCGAAAGAGCCTCCGAATGGCAGATACCTCTTGTCCCTGTCGGCGTCGTCGGCGTCGACATTGGACAAATCATCGGATGGATTAGGGCCGTTTCCACCCGACGCTGCGGTCTCCTGATCATCGGACTGCTGGGCCTCGGCCGCCCTCACCACGCGAACGTCCCTCTTCTCCCTGCTCAACTCGCTCGGAGAGGACTGAAAAAAGGGGAAACAGAAAATAAGAAACCATTCGGAAACGGACGGAGCGGATCCCAACAAACATTAGGAAGCGTTTTATAAGTAATAAAAGAGAAACAGCAGCTGTCGGATGATTCGTCTTGTAAAACATATAATCAGAACGAGATGATGGTACACTTTATTCGTCATATAGAATACACAGAGAGATGCAATGGAATTGTAAGTTAAGTTCCAAAGAGCCTTAATGTTTGGAATTATATGCGATGATGATGGACCTCCTGATAATCAAGATCAGAGTAACTAACAGCCAAGTCGTAACATTAGTTTCGGTTTTTAACAGTCTTTAATTAAATACAAGCTAGATAAGAGGGAAAAAAAAACTTATAAACTAAAATTGTCATTGATTAATTGCGTTGCTTCAGTCTTAAGTATTATATAGAATAATGCATGATCTGGTTCCACACTTGTCTCTCAAAGTGGAATGCTTTTTTTCTGTTTTGCTAATGATGATGATGATGATCGAAATACTTCCATGGTCGTCCTGGAGTTGGAATTTCGTTCTTTACTTTTTTTTTAATCGTATGTTTGTTTAATTCGAATAGGCTATAGGCTATGACTAAAATAAAACCAATCATACTGTGAACGGGGCCATTTCAGTACTCGTCTCGTCAACGTTTATGTTTTCTGTATCGAATAGGTTAATCCTATTGTTTTCAATACTAATTTCGTTTTCGCTGATGTCTTTCACTCCTTCGCTATTGGCCTCTGTGGAAGTCACTACAGATTCGGTTGCACTACTAATTTCAATTGTTTCATCGGATGTCATCGCAGTTTCCTTGGAATCAGAGGAACTCGCTGCTTCGGTCGTAGCACCAACGGCATCAGATTGCATAGAAGTTATAACGGATAATTCGACCTCATCGGATTTGGTTATTTCGACGGGTTCGAGAATAGTCTTGTCTGCTGAAACATCTACTGCATCGGGTAAAACTATGGGATTGCTGGTAATCAATTCGGCGGAGATATCTACGGACGCAATTGCTTTGTCGGAGCTAACTTCTGGAACTGCTTCGGTCGTGGAAGTAACGACATCGCTTACTTTAGCTTCCTCCGTGTTCATGAAAATCAATTTATCGATCGAACTAACTGCTTCATCGACATTCAGACCGGTGCTGACGCCTACAGAACTAGGCAAGTCAACTGTTTTCAGATCTTCGATTTCGCTCGGAGTCGTAGTGGTGCTACCTTCGGTGCTCGTCTCGATGACGATCTTCAATGGATTGCCGTCGACTTCGGTTGTTGGTTCGACCTTAACAGCGGAAGCCTCTGATTCCTTGGGACTGTCCGATATGGCAGTTAATCTAGATTCAATTGCACTACTAGCCTCGGTGGTTGTAGTCGAAGAGCTACCACCAACTTCGTTGGTATCTTCCTCATCATCGTAATCTTCATCTGGTGGGAAAGTTGGCAAGACTACGGTGACCTTGCTGGTGGATCCTCCCCCTGAGCTGCCGCTTCTGCCGCCGCCCAAACCTCCGCTCTGCAGAACCGCCCTTCCGATCACTCGGAACGCGGTGCTAGTCACGTTTTGTATCACATTATCTATCACCTACGCAAAAACGGTTGCTCATTAATAAAATCAAATCTCTTTTCCTATTGCATCTACTTCAATTGCATTTGAAAATTGTTCATAACACAAAGCTATGATTTTTCTTCTATATAATTAAAGTATTGTTAGAAGAGAAGTATTCAAAATCAACATTTCACCCTATAATACAATACTTGTATACAATAAATTATACCTTGTATTTTGATGATATTTCATGGAATAAGTACAAAAGGCAACAATTAACTCATTATTTGAGTATATAATAACCTTCTTTATTAGTACCAATAATTTATATCATATAATGCAACTATAAAATACTTTAACATTAATTAAAATTGACTTAATTATGCAAAATTACTAAGTTTTCTTTATCATTTTTCAAATGCAATTGGTTGTAAGGTAGCCACAACGAACTGATTGTGCAATGCTTTTCTTCGCCCATTGAAATTTATGAGAGATTACGTTTTATTTACGATCAATTAGAAGTCGTAGCGAATTAATTCTAATTGGTTTCGATCTAATTGAAACGGATCGATGCAAATTGTCACACGATATTTACCATTATGCAAGAGCCACGAAGGCCGTTGACACACCAGGAAATGAGTCTTAATTACCGTCTTATTTTTTTTGTTGTTGAAAATATAAACATTGCATAAGTTCAATACGAGCGTGCAAGAGAAACAAAAGCGTGGATCAATCAGTTCATCGGACAATGAAAACGTGTGCGTATATTTACCTGGAATATTTGCGGACAGTACTGTCTCAACAATCTTATTTTATTATTAATGCCTTCGACGATATTCGTCGTTTGCAATCTCGTGTTGGAACCACCGGACTGAATTTTGGTCGCAGAAAAAGCAAATAATCAAAATTAGCACAACAATTTTTTTTTTCAAAATTTTCATAAAATTTGGGAACAAGTTGATGTGATGATGTTTATAGAGGATCCGGTCGAGTCGTTCAAAGAGACTTTTACGACGGAAAACTGCATGCACGGAATACAACACTAAACGAAATACACAAAGAGAACACAAGAAAAATACAATAAACATGATAAAACGATCGAAAGATTGAAAAAAGAAAGGTAGAGACGCCAGAGGATTAAAAGATCTTTCATTGAGTAACACATTAGTAATCACTTGCTCAATTGGAATACAATCACTAAGCTAAAAGAAAATTATGATATATATTTAATTTGTTAATAAATATACGTATTAATTGAAGGCGATTAGTTTGTTTCAAGCTTGGGTGAGCTCGTGGGGAAATCGTTTGTTGTGTTAGATACATTCCAGAATCTGGATGAATGATTATCGATCTTCGGATTAGCAAATGCATCCTAAATGGGCGCATCGCGGAAATTGCGTCACGTGGTTGCAATTAATTCCTTGCATAAATCAATTCATAAGCTAATTAACGCATTTTCCAAACCCATCAATACGTAACGACTGATTATATATTGTATGCATAGATCAATTCCTGCAAATCCGTAGCGAAATCCTTTTAGTAATGGTTATTTATAAATATTGTAATTGCTTGTCGTATAACAGATTTATTGTCTGATTATGAATATAGAACTAGTAAATTGTATAAAAGACAGTTCAATGTCGTGTAAAGGAAAAAGTGGATTTATCACTTGAAGTGAGAATGTATTCATTTTAAACTAGCAAACTTTAAATTATTGAGAATAAAACGGTATTTTAGAACAAGCTAATTTATCGTGTAAGAATTAATAACTATCGGGTTATGAATATTGTGTTGTCGATGAAAGACGAGGTGCTTGTTTCATTGAAAACGACCATAAATTGCAATTCGCGTGCAAATGGGATACGATTTTACATGAAACGCAATGTTTCATTGTACACTTTTTTTGTGTTGTTATTTATTTCTTTCCGACTTCGATTAACTTAACAGCCAATGCATCAAAATTCTTTTCCCGAGCAATAAATAAAGCTGGTTCACTGGAGAAATCAATGATAAAGCGACTCGGTGCACCACCAGAAAATATTAACGCAATTATTCTGAAGCCTTTGGCACAGTTTGCAAGGACTACTGCTTTTTGTTTGCCGAAGAAGTGGTAAAAATTGCTGCATTCTCTTTTCATCTTCTCTTCACGAACAAATTGTACAACAGTTGGAGTATTGATTTGAAATATTTACACTACCAATATTTGTTTGTGTATGAATAAACACTAATTTTGATGAGTGAACTAATTTATTTTTTTTATAAACTTCATTTCTTTAACTTAATTGTATAAAAAAATTACATCTAAATTTTGTTGTTTACAACTTCAGATTTTATAATACAATTATACAATGTGTAATTTTGTAAATTAATTTTTAACATTTTAAATTGACGTAATAAATATTAAATAATATGTTACAACAATTATAAATTACACTTTTTGTCAATTTGTGAACTAATAAGTAGAATGAAAGTAAAATGAATTATTGGAGCAATAAAGTTTTAATAATATGTAATAAATGCAGTAAATTATGCTTTTTTCATCAATTTCTCTGCAAATAAAGATTATTTAAATGAATAATTGGATAATAAAGATTTAATAATAACTGTTACATATGATTACTTTCTGTAATTTACGAATAAATATTCTTATAACATTAATTATTAAGTAAATATAGAAAAGTTAGATTAGTAATTATAGAAGTGAAAGTGAAGCATAACATAAATCTTTACAAAATCAGTTTATAAGAATATATGCATTCAAAACTAATCAAGACTTCTTAATAATAATTAATTGTTACTAAATTAAGTATTATTTTTTAAAGTACTAAAGAAATTAGTGAAAGTGAAAAGAGTTGAATGTAAATAAAATGCAAAAAAATAAATATTCTAACACAAGTTTAATTCATGTATTCAATAAAAACTAAGTGGTTTCTTTTGATTTCTGAAAGTATATAGAAATAATCATAAAGATTCTCGAAGTTACTCGAATGAATGAAGCAATATAAGTGTCCAAATAAGCAGTACCTGTTCTTAATCATTCTTTTTATTTTCAATTTCCCAAAAGATTCTCGAAGGTAAATCAATAAATGAAGCAATGCAAGTGTCCAAATATGAAGTAGCAGTTCTCAATCATATTGGTTTTTTTCGTAAACATAATAAGATTCTCGAAATCCCTTGATTTATGAAACACGTTAAGGTGTCCTCATATCCACCACTCATTCTCAATCAAAATCTCCCTTTTTTTAGTGACACCTCAATGTCTTCGACTGCTCAACAATATGACCAGTTTCGTAAACGTAAATAAAGGTGGGTATTGTATCCAGGTGGATTGGAAACAAATGGCCAATAAATCGCAATTGAATTGAAAATAAACGATCGTCGTCCCACACATGCAAAAACTCTTTGCATTTGTACGTACGTACAAAGGAAACTTGCGCCGAGGCGAAATTGCTCAACGCCTTTATGTTAAACTCATACACAACAATCTAAACCTGGAATCTGAATGGTCTGGAATAAAGTGAACGTGATACACTTAATGCCATTAGGAACGATAATGGTGGTCTGTTGTTGTTTTTTTTTGTAATGTTTTCAAAATTTCTTGTGCAAGACACTAGATTTCCTGGGATTGGTGCCGGTCTCGGCTCACTGAAGGCAATTCCAACACCGCAATTTGATCAAATGTGTCATAATAAGCCATATTTGCTAAGAAAATAGGTTACGCAATTTCGTTGAAGATTTAAAAAAAAATATTTGCTATTTCAGATCCATAGAAATCTATTGATTTTGCTCTTTGTTGTGTGGTTCATTTTAGAATTGTCCTTAAAGAAATGTAGTTACATAAGTTCGTTCTAAAATCGACGTTTTTTTTAATTAATTTACAATTTCAATTCCATAGAAATCGATTGATTTTGCTATTTGCTGTGGTTTAAATTGGATTTGTTCTTAAAGAAATCAAGTTACGTAAATTCGTAATAATATCAAAGATTTTGTATTTATTTTCAATTTGAAATCCCTAATATTGGATTTAAGGAAACATACTTTTTGAAAAATTTATTTTCAATTTCAAGTCTATAGAAATCGATTAGTTTTATTGATATTTGTGGTTCAATAAATTGTACTAAAGGTTATTAAGTTACGTAATTTCCTTATAATATCAATCATTTTTTAGTACTTTCTTTTAGAATTGAAATCACTTTAGTATTGTTGTTCTTTGTAGAAAAGGTTACATGATTTCGTTATAATGTCAAAGATTTATTTAATCTATTTCCAGACAACTTATAGAGTTAAAATTGCAGTTTGTTGCGCAATTCGGTCCATATTTGCATTGTTCCCAAGGAAACGGAGTTACGTAATCTGTAATATCAAAGATATTTCGTTCGTTTTCTTTCCGAGAGTGCATTGAATTTGAAACCGATTGATTTTTGCCGTTTGTTGCGTAATAAATGTGGGTAAGCAGGAATGTCCATCCGGCCAATGCGGCCGAACATCGGGTCAGGACTCTCTTTCTCTCGCTTTACTTTCACTTGCACTTTCTTCTGTTGCATGCTGAACGCGTCTCTGCACGACACCAAAAGCAAAACCTCGACCAACGAATTTCATTTGGAACTTACTTCATTCACAAATAGATCCAAATCCGTATCCGAAATTGGGCAACCGATGAAAGTTTCTTCGCAGAGAAAGAATCAACTCATCGCATTGGAAATTACTTAATTAGATTCATTCGAACGTTAATTTATTAATGGAAATTTGAATTTCGCATTCCCCATATTGACTTTGTTCGACATGAAATGAAGGAGGAAATGCGCAAAAAACTTTCTAATTAATTTGAATTATCCTGTCTCCAAAGTAAGTTCAGTAACAACAAATTTAATTAACAATTTTCCATCTTTAATTTATGAGTTATCAGTAATTGTTTATATTTTATATCTAAATTATTAAGTTGTGTATTTCTTCGTTCATTATTCATATAATTTAAAAAGAAAACTAAGTTAATTTACATTTTCTGGTTGAGGGTTTTTACCCATAAATAAACAAATACGAAATAACTTATTCTTGAATAAAATCGAATGGAAACATTAAAGTTCTTGTTTCAATAATAATTATCAGTTTATTCCATTAATTATTCATGTAATTCAAATCGCAACTCACATTTTAATAAGCTTTTGTATAATTTAATCATTTCAGAAAACTGTTGCTATTCAAACTAATCAAGTATTTCTATAAACAAGTTTTGAAAATAAATTACTTTTTGACAACTATTTTTGTTAATTATAGTAAATAAGTGATAAAAAAATGGTATAATTACTATTTTATTGAATTTCTATTAAGTTTTATCGAGTATTTCTATAAACAAGGTTCTTTTTTCAATAAATTTCTTTAAGCAACAAAAACTTTATTTAATAGAAAATTAATTTCTATTTCGGTCTATAATTAGTGATAAAATACGTAATTTGCAGAGAAAAGAAAATAATAGAAAAATACTTAACTTGTTTATACAATTAACTAACTTAATACTTAATTGAATAAACAAGTAACGTTTTTTCTTTAATATTTTCTTTTATAAACAAATAATGCATTGCATTTACAACAATTAACAAAAATGCAATCGTTACTTATTAGCAAGTAAGTAATAAAGGTATAATTGTTACTTCAATGATTTTCTATTGTAAATATATAAGTAAAATCACTTTATTGTTATTTTTTTGATTAAATTGAGAAAATTGGATTTCTAATTCGGTCTGCAATTTGTAAAAACAAGAGTATGTAATATTTGAAGCGAGTGAAAAGCAAAAATTGAACGTGTCACTTTCGTTTTATCTAATTGACATGCTGCCATTGCTGTCCGAAAAGAGAGCAGGCATAAATGAAAATAAAATTGTAACGAGAAAACTACACGTTACGGCCGTATAGAAACTATGAAATTTTGTCCACAATTAACGCAACGTAAAGGCCTAGAAATCGCGCCTAGAAATTGCGTAACACCGATCATTGAGCGCTCAGCGATTTTCACGCATCTCGACGTGCGCCTAAGAGTTCTTTTTATTCCTGGATGCAATTTAAGATACAGTTTCACTTTTAATTTAGCTTTATAGCTCTTTCAAGCCGCAGCTGCTCATGCAATAAACGCAGAACTTTGTTGGAATCAACTGCAAGGGAACAAATAAAAATCTTTAATGTTATAATATTATTACACTCTTTATAGAAAACGATACAGGAAATGCATATTTGATGTTCCAATGCGCTTTCTCGAAAAACAGGTTGATTTGAAGAACATTTCTGGATAATTTCGTGTTATTTCAGTAACGATTTTGTGCGATGTTTGGATATCACGCAATTTTCGAATCAAATCTTTTATTTTATAAAGCACTTTCACAAAAATCGAATGAAATTAAAGAAAAAGTATGGATAATTTCGTGTTATTAAACTAATACAAATTTTGTGATTCAGTTATCACGCAATTTTAGAATAAGTAAAATTGAAGAAAATCTACGAATAATTTCGTATTTTTTTTAATCAATTACAATTTTAGTATAATTTATTATAAATTATAGTATTTTGCAAAAATAGTAGAAATTTATTTTTATTAAATTTCATTAAGTGAAACATTATGAAAATAAATATAAATCATTGTTATTTGCATGTAACTGTTGCAATATTTTTTTTGTGAAATTTAGATATCAAACTTTGTTTTCAAATTATAAAGACTTTGTGACTAAAAATGATAATAAGTCACTAATTATTATTATAAGAAATTGTGATTTATCTCTATATTCACAAAAATCAATAGAATATTACGAATATTTATGGAGAATTGCTTGTAATTTCACATAAACAACCTTTAATTTTCTATTATCTATGCATATTGCAAAAAAATTATAAGAAAGTAAAGAAACTGTACTGATAATTACATATAATTGTGGTAATAATAATAACTTTTTGAGTGATATTTGCTTATCACGCAATTTTCGAAAACTTGAAGCAATTAGTGTGTAAACAATGGAAATCTGAATATGCTTTTCACCATTACACCGTTTCCTGTGCAATTACAATAACGAGTCTCGTATGAAGGATAATCTGCAGGAATCATTTTCCAATTACCTGCGACAGTTTAATTAATGAATTAAACATACTTAAGCGACGTTAAAATTGCAAAGTTGAAACAGTTACGAAGGAAATTACAATTTGCTTAAATGGTTGTTAAAAAAATTGTAAAGTTAAACCATTCTACAAGAAAATGCGACGGTTTAATTAATGAATTAAATGTATTTAGAAATTGCGAAGTTGAGTTGAAATCTTTGACGAAGGAAAATGCGGTTTCGCTTTTAACGATAAAACGTAAAAGGATTTGCTTGTACGTTACGTGACAGATTATTGATTGATTTATGCAATGGTACAAAACTTCTTCTTTTTCTTCTTCTTGGGTTTGGTTTGAAAGATGGTGTCTATTTTAGATGAGAATAATAATGGTCGATGCGGGTGGAAGGACTGCGGGATTACGTAAGGTTTGCTGAGCTACTGACCTGATCACTTTGCGGCATCGGGGCGGCGCTGCTGAGGGCAACCAGGACACTAAAGACACACACGGCACTTAGATAACACTTCATATTGACTAGACTAGATTATCACTCCTGGAACAGAACAGAAACAGAACAAAGATCTTCGATTAGTTTGATTTGCTGGGATCGAGATGATGGACGTTCTTTTGCTCGCGATTGACTGCTTCAGAACTCGACTCAACAAATTACAAAACGCTTCCTTTTCGTTTTACTCGCTCTGCAGGATTAGGTAATCCGATTTTGCAGCCTTTCTGTTTCTGCACCGGATTTACGTGGCTATTCTTTATAACGTATCTGCATCGAGGCTTCGTAACGACTTCATCGTTTCTTTCGAACTTGTTTTACCACCATTCATGAGCATTTTATGTAACGAACACGGCCATTACTCAAAAGAGTTAATAACTTTTTTTTAACCTACATTCTATAATCGAAAGAAAAAGTCAATGATGTAAATATGTAACAGCGGTTTGTACACATCAAAAACTAAACTAATTCTGCACTGAATTTATGATACATGCAGTGATTTGATTTGATAAGTTGTTTGTTACCTGTCACTAAAATGGTTACTATAAACTGTCATTAAAAAGATTTGTCAACGTTCTAGTTTACTTTGATCCAAATCCAAGAATAAATAATTTTCAAAGTTTTTTTTTTATATTATTTCATAATAATATTTCTTGCAACAATAATAAAAAAAACTTAATACAATAACAAATTTAAAAAAAAATACAAAATTCCTTTGCTGCAAAGGACTATTGACCATCAGTCTTTCTATCTTATTTACTAAATTAATGTTTTTAATACATTCTAAAATCAAAATTCTGTTATTTAAATTTCAAATGATAATTAGTTGATTTTTATATCTAAATGTGTATTATGTTAAGAAAAATACAACAATTTTAATGTACAAATGAAATACTGAAAAAAGTATTGAATCAACCAACAAATTCGTATTATGTTAATAATATCAAATGCAGAAATAGGAAACGAGTTTCTTGTACTCCACATAATCAGTAATGCAACAACAACAAGAAGAAAAAACAAAAACAAAAAACAACTACATACAGAGCAGACATATCGAGTTGCGTAATATCACAGTGAGTGGAACGAATGCTCCGGCTTCTTTTTTTTTTGCTCACACGATTTCAATTTCTAATGCACTTATGGAAATGCTTTATGATCGTTAAAAATTGAATCGGATTGGGAAATGGTATGCAAATTTCCTTACGGTCCATGCATTGAAGAAATTTACAATTAACCACGTGCATTCGCTTCTTTTAATATGAATTCCTATAATCGCCTGTAATCTCGTTTGATATTACCATGAATTCGCTCAATTATCGTTTTCTTGACATATTCATGTTTCGCTCACAGTAATATAATCATCGCTCGAAGGAATATTTCACTTTATACAAATTCAATTATACGTGTGAAGTTACGATCTCGAATATATTTATTGGGTTTTAATAGGTTTTACTGTATTTCACATTATGTAACAAAATTACATAAATTCACAATTAAAACATGTATAAAGAAAATCCTTATATATGTTTAATATATTTCTCTACTCTATTTCTTAATATTTACAATTTTTGGTTATTCTTTCTTAAATAATATAAATCTGTTATTTTTTAGTAAAGTTTTTATAAAAAGTTCTAATAATACGTTGAAAATACGTTCAAATCTTACAAATTTCGTAAATATTCTCTTGATTTTTCTTTAAGTTTAAAGTGCATAATGAAAGTGTGACCGTTTCTTGAAACTGTTTGATGAATTGATAGATATTTAAACAAAATACGATTAATTAGAATGCAATTGATTCGAATGATTCTAATTTAATATTGACGAGTTTTTGCTGTTAGATTCACTAGAAATTTTAGTAAATTTTCCTTAATATTCTTGTGATTTTTTTAGTTTAAATTATATAATTAGAATGCAATTGATTTGAATAATTCTAAATTAATAGTGTTAATAGATATTGACGAGAAATTTAGCAAATTTCGTTTTAGTTTAAATGTAATGTAAATTTATATACTATTATTTGAAATATTTAATGTTTTTGTAAACTTTTTATAAAATTGACAGATATTTGAATAATTTGATTATTTAGAATGCAAAGTATTCAAATAATTCAAAATCATGAGAAATTAATCAAATTTCGTTAACATTATAATGATTTTTTTAAGTTTAAATTACGTAATTAAAGTGTGATGGTTTTTAATATAAATATATCTGTTTGAAGAATTAAACGTTTCTTGCAAACTTTTTATTATAAAATTGACAGAAAAGGATGATTAATTTGAATGTTAATTCAAAATTAACAGTGCTTGGAGATTACTTGGAGAAATTATTGACGAGAAATTTAGCAAATTTCGTTTATATTCATGTGATTTTTTAGTTTAAATTATATAATTAGAGTGTGAAGATTTCTAATGTAAATTTATATGCTATTATTTGAAATATTTAATGTTTTTTGTAAACTTTTTATAAAATTGACAGATATTTGAATAATATGATTATTTAGAATGCAAATTATTCAAATAATTCAAAATCATGAGAAATTTTTCAAATTTCGTTAACATTCTAATATTTTTTTTAAGTTTAAATTACGTAATTAAAGTGTGATGGTTTTTAATATAAATATATCTGTTTGAAGAATTAAACGTTTCTTGCAAACTTTTTATTATAAAATTGATAGAAAAGGATGATTAATTTGTTAATTCAAAATTAACAGTGCTTGTAGATTACAAGTTGTTACGAAAAGTTCTTTATGAAATGAATATCTTCGTCATGACAAGACAATGGGTTCGTTATTAACAATAGCGATTTGCAGTTCAAAACCGCACATATGTAAATAAGTGTTCGAGGTAATTAATAACAGTGCTTTTAGTTTCTTTTCTTTGCGGTGCCGAAGAAATAAGGAATAAAAGATAGAGATAAAAGCAAAGAAAAGAAAAAACAACTAGTAATTTTATTGGATATGAATATAAATCACAAAGAGAGCCGCACGTCGTGCCTATAAATACTTGTACAGGATAAATGGTGTTCTATGTGAGTACAATCACTTTTGCGGTGGTGGAAAATGCGAGCAGACTCACGAAACAATCGCCGCAATACAAGAATGACACCGTCTGTCAAGGCTGGAGATATGTATCAATTATATCCACTCATAAATATTCCCAATGTGACATTTTACAAATACCCCGAGCACGTTCCAGCTCGCATAAATCTAATTAAAACGCATAATTCTCTCTCCTCCGATTTCCGCTGAAATCTGTGCAGTCTTTCTTTTTGCGTAGATTCAGCGCGCAATTTGGGTGCGATTTCGTAAACCGAAACCCGAACCGTTTAGAAAGTGTGATGAATTTATTGTCACGCCGATTGCATAAATCGGTTCCAAATAACAGGCCGCAGGTGGTGAAGAAAGAAGGAACACAATCAAACGTCATTACGTAATCCATTATTTCAGCGTGCTCGATCTTTTTGTGTGCGCACTTTGAGGCAAGAAAAATCTAGTTGCAGTCGACTTTACGACAATCGTGTTCCAGTTAGAAATACTGGTTTATTGAAGTCGTTATAAAAATTATTTAATTTATTATTTTAATTTAATATTTATATTAAAAAAAAACCTTGCCTTAGTTTTTCGAATATACATTTATAATTCATAACAAGTTCCATTTTCTCGTATAATTGTGTGTACTATATGTACTCGATTTCAGAATTCGAATTCTGTAAACGTTATTTTTAATTAGAGTAAACATGTTTGTTTATGATTAGTTGTTATTTTATGACTTTAATTTATTGCCTAGTTTAATGAAGAATTAAAGTATTTCAAATATTCAATACAATAATGATTATATATGTTTTAGCTTCGTATTTGTTATAAAGAAAATCTTACTTTGTGAAACTGTGAAATAATTGATTGAAAAACTAAAGTGAATTGATTATTAATAACGAATATATTAATAATGTGGCATTAGCTCAAGTCGATTACATTAATAAATTAATCAAAATGTATCTTGGAATTACTTCGTTGCAATCCAATTAACATATTGGATAATCTAAATTGAGTTGGAAAATGATCAATCATAAATTGAGAATAGGAGTAAAAGAAAAAAACGAAAGTTCGAGTCTTTCGAAACGAATCTTTCGTATTGTTACGTTTCGTTCAATACGTTCGTCTCATGTATAGGAAAGAGGTGAAAGAGATGCAAATTGAAGGCGCCACTTTCACTCGCATCCTCCCGCTGCAGGCGCTCTTCTCTTTACGTAACGACTTTATGGATCCTCCGTTTGCAAGTAATCTTCCGCACTTCCACCAATTGTAAAACGCTTCCCATGGCGCACGCCATCCAGAAGCAAAGTGTCCTTTCCGAGAAGACACAGTAATGTTGATTCGCACGCGATTCATTTTCCTTGCAGAATTTATCTTCAACTAATTGCATTTGCATATGAAAGTAAAAGCGTAATTTGGGACACCTTGAGTGGATGAATTTTATGTTTGTTCAACGGAAATAACAAGAATCTTCAAGAAAAAAATAAATAGCAAGGATTCTACTAATTTAATCAAATGATCAGGGTCGAATATTGCGGATGTAGAAACTCCTCAATCCTAATTGGTTTTGAAGTCTTAATATAGCTTTTGCAGGCAAATAGATGATCGTAAAGTATCCACGTAATACTTGTTAATTGGAGACGTTGATTGCTCACCGGTTGCGATTTAGATTAAACAAATATGCAGTTTGTGTTAGATACAAGATTATTTATTACTTACTTAAAAATAACTCTTGGGGAAATAATAAAATTTATGATAATTGAACGAATTCAAACATTATGAAAATAATCTTACTAATTTACTCTCAATTATAGTTCATCCAATTGTAATTACAGTAATAATTCAAGTATGGAGTAAAGAAAATTGTTCAAAAGTCAGAATTCCTTTCATGCTCGAAAGCGCGCTTCGCACATCATCCGACAATGCGAAACTTTCACCAACGAAATCGAATATCCGAATTCATTTTTAATTACGATTTAATACCGGAGTTTCCCCATTTCTCGCTAAACGACGCCTAATGCAAACGTAAATATTTGAGTGTTTATTTATTTTTTGTTCTTGCAACTATTTCGCAATACGGTTTAGCAAGATGTTACTTTTTTTGGGTGCTATTCGTGCAAGAGAAATTGTTATTTTTTTGCGTAGACCGCAATTGGGATAAGCAAGAAGGTCGATGAGTTAGGTAATTTTGGAAAAACTGGCGTCGGAAAAGTGATTTTATTCGTTAATTAAGAAACACGTTTCACTTTTACTTTTTGTGTTCGTTTCGCCTGGGATTCTCTTTTGAATGAGACTGGGTTTCCTCGAGTCACACACTTCCTCCGCGGAAAATCATTATATTTATTTTCTTCGTTAAAAATAGCCTGTCTGACGTCCTGTTATTAAGTTATTATTGTACGGGAGTGATTGGCGATCGGGAAAATCAATTAGAATTATCGCACGACTGAAGAAAAGCGTAGAAACAATGATATTAAATGCTAATTATATGCATTTTCCTTGAAAGTTAATGATGCGTCAAGCGACGAACCCGAGCTTTGAAAATCAATAGAAATTTTGCAAATATCATTAATAAATTGATACATAATAAATACAATAATAGCTAAATTCAACAACTTACAATATGTATGTTCAATATACAATGCATTAAACGTTAACTATATGTTTTTTCGAGGAGACTTTAATGATGCGTCAAACGACGAACCCGAGTTTTGTTTAAAGTTTGAAAATGAATAGAAATTTTGCAAATACCGTTAAGAAAATATGATTTCTTAAATATAATAAATACAATAAACGCTAAATGAAACTACTTACAATAAGTATATTCAATATACAATGCATTAAACGTTAGCAATGTGTTTTATGTTTGGAGATTTTAATGATGCGTCAAACGACGAACCCGAGCATTTATGGTCGAAAATTAATACAAATTTACGAATTTTAAAATGTAATAAATACAATAATTAGGGCAAAATAAAAATAATTAATAATAATAATACAATAATGATGTAATAGCAAAATTTAGTATTTTTTTAATTGAGATTTTAAATAATTGCTCGATCAACTTTCATTTTCAGTATTACAACTTTAAATGTCTCAATTAACATTAACATTTATGAATTGTAAGAATAAAATGCGGTATGAAGTAAAATAACCATATGTTTCGGAATGAAAGTGCCGCAAGAGGCGATACTTACAGTTCGCTGAATGCAAGAATATACGAGTGAAAATGTTATTTATTCGAAGATTATCCTAAATAATTTTCTTTTCTGAGATTTGCGAATGGATACTAGGAGTTAGTAGTGTGGTATTAGAAAACCTGGTCGATGTTAATGATGCGTTACGTTACAAACCCAATGATAGATTTTCACAGATTCTAGTCACAGAACGGTCGATTTTCGTGGCGTGGCGTGTGGCTTCGAAGTCGTCTTGGAACTGAATTCGGCACGCGCCGTGAATAGTGAGTTGATTGCATAAAAGATGACGTCCTTAAATTGCAAGGTTTTGAGCCACACTCACACACCAACACACAAACGAGCCGATTATCGTTGGCATTTCGTTTGAAACATAATATAATTAAAATATGTACGGCAAGGAGGCAAAAAAAAGAACTAACGACGAAGGACGTATGCCGAAACGGTTTGGACATCGACGAAGAAGAAGAAGAAGAAGGGAGGAAAAGCGATAAACAACAGCAACAGGAGTCATTAATAAGACGAGATATATAAGTGTAATAGAGGCTGATGGTGCGTGTTGCGTAACGATTACAGAGATGCCTCTTGATCAACGGTGGTTTACTTTTGTTGTTCTCGTTTGAATAGTGTAAATATGTAGTCTCTCCTATAAATAATATAATATATCTTCGTGTCGGGATTTTCCTTTCACTTCGTATTCACCTGTTTGTCTAAAGTATTTAGCAAAATTGTTCTTTAATTAACATGTAAAGCGACATCAAGTAATTAGTGTGGTATTAAGTAGGAAAAATGTTGCATAAAACCGTCCATTTCTAATATTTCTTTTTAGAATCCGTCTTATAATTATTTTAAATTAATCATAACGAAATGTGATTTCAGTAAAGTAATACATGAATAATTTATCTAATTAAATTAAATGCGACATACATAAAGAATTACTAAATTTAACATTTCGAAAACTAAAGTTCATTGTGCAATACAGAATTTAGAATTAAATGCAAATATTTATATTTCATCGTCTCATCTTCGATTTAAATTAATAAATTATGTAAATATAGTAGAAGTATTTCTAAATTGAGAAAAAAAAACTTATACGAAAATATTTCAAAACATCGAATTTCTTATAAAATATACAGTGTTGTGAAATTATTAAATAAAGAAGATTTAAACGATTGACAAATAAATGCTTTAAATAAATCAAAATTCTATCTGAATAATGTAATAAAGTAAAAGAAAAGACTGTGAGATCTTCTTCGGAGTAAATTTTATGCGGATTGCGTAAGAAACGCGTATCGGGTTTCCTTCTGCTGCTTCTGTTGTTGGTAAACAAAGTTACCTAAACATCGGGTTCCGCATGTGGAATTAATTAGTTACACGGTGGCCCCGTTTGCGAACGCCGGGGACGCAACAATATAGAAATAAAGTAAAGATAATAACGAAAGAAAAGCGAGAACTTAATATGTAGATAATGCTGCCGGCGAGAAAACAAAGACCGTCGTCCGCATTGCATATGAATATAATGGGAGGGCAATCATTTAAATAATAATGCTGATGGTCAGAGGTGTGCGAAAGACAATTACAAAGAGGTGTAGTCGTCGTTCGGAACTGTGACTTGTATGATTATGGGCAGAATCATCATCCCGAAGAGCTCTTCTGGAGGCGTATTCCGGTATATGAAC
Source organism: Nicrophorus orbicollis (assembly GCA_018845635.1). Lineage (NCBI taxonomy): Eukaryota > Metazoa > Arthropoda > Insecta > Coleoptera > Silphidae > Nicrophorus > Nicrophorus orbicollis. The sequence goes on from JAFMTC010000277.1 coordinate 857,521, forward strand.
GCACGCATACACGCGATGTCTTCCGCATTTTCACTCCCAACTATCCGTAAGAGGCTCATTATAATTGATTATCAGATATAAATGCAATTTGTGCAGTTAGTTGTTAGCTTCTCGTTTTGTATCGATGGTGCATTTATAAATAGCTTCCAGTCATTGTATAAGTCATGCAATACATATTAATTTACTAATTGGATTTACATTGAATAAGTTCATTCAATTCACTCTCTTTGCAATACTTAACATTTGTTTCATCAATTATATTAAACATGTTTTTTAAAACTTTTTTCACATAAGATTTCAATATAATGTTATAATTTATAAAGAAAATAATTCAATTTTTATATAATAGAATATGTTTCACCGAAAGAAGGAAATAATGCTTTTTTGATAAAACGAAACTAAAGTTTTGCTTGGTTTTAAACTAAAAAAAGAATTTGCAAAAAGAGGATATTTCTTCATTAAGAAAAGAAATGCAAGTGACAAAACAGCACTTTGCGGTTTAAAAAGTAATTTCCTAGGTAAGAAATTGTATTATTACACAATTGTACTGCCTTTTTTGTAATTTGTCTTCGATTATTTAATTAATTTATTATAACATCTTTATTAGTTCAAATTAGACTATCTTTCTGTTGAATTTGATTATATACTGCCTTTATTTTGGGATTGAAATAAATATAATTTATAATTTGTTTCAACAATAAAACTTATATTTGAATTATTGTACTGTATATTTATAATTAATTCTATAAAAAGTTAATTGTGTTCAATTATTATTGAAAACAAAATGTAAACTATATACAAAAGTAAACAATTTTCAAGAAAATTTCAAGATATCCTACTTTGAGAAATTGTATATATTTTTAATGATTATCAAAAGGATTATATCAAAACTTCGTATAGTGTGGGGGAAAAGTGAAGATTTCGTGAATTCATTTTTATAGACTTTATGTTTCTTGTATTCTATTCATCAGTTTGTTTTGAAACTTAAACCGTACTGAAGTGAATTCATACTGATTGAAGGCGCACTATGCGAAACTTAATTGATATTTTGTTATAAACAACTAATAATTTTTGCAATAAAGCTTACATTAAGCTTCTAAACAATGTCTAAGAATGTCTAATATCAAAAAAACATATGTTCTTCGTATGATAGAAATTTTGTTTAACAATGACATGTAAATGCTAGATAATGTTTCTGAATTAAACAAAAGATATATTTGAATTCTAAATGAAACCAAACGATTGAAACCTTTCCAACTACTTATATGTTTGTATTAATATCAAATAATTTAAACGTCAATTTGACACTTTCCTGTATAATTGTCAAAAAGTGCGATAATTTATCGAATGTTCGCACCGAATAGATTGTAGATAAATGTAGATCGTTATGAAATTACATAAATTCAAAAAAAACAAACTAAATCACTGCACGAATTAATTACTCAATTAATGAATTCCGAGCGGTTATATAAGATCGGCAAGGCAGCAATTTCCCATAGTGTTCTGACCCAAATCAATTAATTACCGATCCGCTTCTGTGCCATAAGGTTATTATAATAAGAACGAAATGCCGTTGAAGCCATTCACCAGTTTCTAATACGCAAACTAAAAAGTGAAAGAAAGAAAAACTGAACGTAAAGAGAAAGATGTAAATGTGGTTGTAGTAGTAGTAGTTTTGTTGCAATAGCCGAAACGAATAAATAAAGTAGTTATTACGAGCATATACGTGGTTGTCCTTGCGCAAGGACGATCGAATATGCTTAAGTGGACCAAATCCGGCCTGAAAGTGTGTGTGTTTTTGTTTGTTTGTTTGTTGTCGAGGCAGCAACGAAAGTGTAAGGTGCGAACTAGTCCCACCAAAGTGTGAATGCTTGTTTCTCTTTCATTTGTTATGATTTAATAATCGAATGCACACTTTTACTAATGTGAAGAGGGTTTCGTAATAGGCCAAATAATTTATTGACGTGTCCTCAAATAAACTTCTACAATGTTATCTTTAGGAAACTATTTTTATAATAAGTAACATTTCTAAAAAAACAATATTGAGATTTGTACCTTAAGTATTCATTTGATTAGTCCAGTTTTAATGTAAAGTTATAATAACATTAAGTGATTTTGTTATAGTAATTCAACTTTTCATAAAGTAAATTGTGTACATTAAAAAAAAACTATTGTCAAAAGTTCGTATCCACAATTTTCGTCGTTGAAATTTCTTGTTGTAAATGATTCTATTAATAATAACAAGTCAACATTCGATCCAATATTTTTATATAATTGTTTACTTATTTGCATTTTGCAATTAATATGTTAAGTAATTTCAATAATTTAATCATTATTTTACAAGAAATATGTTACAATGAAACTTTAACTGTTAAGTTTAATTAATTTATAAGAAATAAAAGTTTAGTAACACCCATAGTTATGAATGTAAGTAAAGAATAATCAATCATTATAATGATAATAAAACATATAATAAGTGTGTGGAAAAACTAATAATAATTACTATTATAGATCTTTATTTATTATTCAAGTTTGTATTGATCTTACTATAAATCTAGAAATATCTATTTTATTACACATTTTTTAATCGAAGAAGTAGATAAATCCGTGAATCGAGAAAGTATAAAGATTAATCAATTAACGAAGCGAGCGGTAAAAGTCACCATTATCTTCTATTAACGTATAAAAAAAATATATCTAAACTTTCTTAATTTCTAAAAATTTTCCATAACAATTTTTACTTCAACTAAAAAATTGAATTCGATCACGTGAAACACACCTCGTCTAATGTGTATCATTGTTTCCGCGCTCATTGTCGTTCGTTAAAGTATTTTTTGTTGCTGTTGTTGTAGTTATTGTTGCGGTTTTGAAAATATGCCATTCGACTTCGGTATTATTTACGACAACGTGTTTTTATTTCGTCCAGGTGAAATTTCTTTGGGTTCGGGTTCGCATTGGACGGCGAAAAAGAAAGTGAAACCGCGTTTACTGCTGCAGACGTCTGCGGGACAACAATACTCAGCTGAGGTGGAGAGAGAGAGAGAGAGGTGAAATATGCAGAGGAAGAGACGAGTAAATCTTATGATAAACCGAAAATAAACAGAACTCTCTAACATCAGGATGAGAATATTTTAGATGGAAATGTCATGCTTGCTAAATGGATAAAGTCGGAAGATCAACAGATGAAATGTCGAAGAATTGAACGAAAGTCTGTGGTAATAATTTAGAATTATCTTAAAGAGTTTAAAGTGCTTTAATTGTTCAATAAGTGTATGTATTAGTTTTTTTCATTTATAATTCATTTTTAATGGTGTATGAAATAGAATTATACAAGACTTATTCATGTTGATTGATATGTTTACTCTGAAAATCGTTGAGAAATATTTACATGGATCGATGGTCAGTGTATAATAGAACTGGAGCAACAATTAGTTTCATACATTCACATAAAGTAGATTAATCACTAAGTAATTCTCACTTGCATCTATCATTTGACATGCATTTTATAAGTATAATAAACAAATTACTTGGCAAATAATAGTTTTTTGTTATTAAGATTGATTATATAATGTATAATAGTGTTATTAGATAGTTTATCAGTTTGGAAGTGTTTATTATTAAGAAATTTATACTTTAGAAAAGTGATGACTCTTCACAAAAAAAAATGGGAAGAAATTAGAAAAAACGATTTTGTGCAATAATAATTATAGAATATGATATTTGATTTAGTATATTTTATACAATATTAGTATAAAGATGTTAAGGAGAAAGAAGAGTACATATATACAAGTATTACTACTATGTAAATACTATTATACTTTGTTTTAGTTTAATGAGATTGTAATGAAAACAGAAGAAATTATAGAATCAGAAATGAAGATGTGATGAAATTTAGTGAAAGAAAGTAATGTAATAGATTCAAATGCGATTAATATGTAGTTTAACATGCATTTTTTTTATGAAGATTAAGAAATAATTGTCTAATTGATGAATGCAATACTAATATTATTAAACTTCATTTTAGTTATGAAAAGAAAAGAAATTGGAAAATTTGAGAAATTAAGACATACTGAGATTGAAAGTAAGGAAGTAGTGAGTGAAAAGTTAATTTAATAATACATTCATAAATGTAGTTCAACATGTGTTTGTTAACAAAGATTTTGAAAGAATTGTCTAATAGATAAATATAATAGAAATGGTTTGAAAATCAAGAAATTGAAGAATTAGAGAAATCAAGATATTGAATGGAATGAAGTGCAGAAATTAAATGTAATAGAAGAATGTAAATATTGTTAAACTTTGTGTTAGTTTAAAGAGAGAAATAAAAGAAATTGGAGATTCAGAAATGAAGATATGTAGAGATTTAATGCAAAGAAGTACCGAGTAAGAAGTTAATTAAATGTAACAAATTGGTAATAAAAAGGACATAATAGTATGAATTTAATTAGTTAGTTGTAAGAGAAGTAAATTAAGTTTAAATAGTATGAATTAGTGCTTCTCGAGAAGGTAGATCTAATGAGTGAAAAGTAATTACTTGTGTTTTGCAAGTTAATGGAATTCCGGTGTAAGAATTTATAACATAATTTATTTCAAATTATAATTAATGGAAAGTGCCCAAGTTTGAAAATTAGATTTAATTACAAAGTATTGTTACAAAAAATATTGAAAATTACACAGAAAATTATGAAATCGTGAATAGAGAAATAAACTATACAAATTGATTTGTTATTGAACGAATAGCAAATCGATAATTGCGTAAAGCAAAAGTAATATTGTTGATTTATTAATAATAAAATAAATAACTGACATAACTTTTAAAGAATAAATAAAAGATTTTTTTTACTGGTTAATTTCGTAACGAAAATGTAATAAATTTTAAAAAGACAATGTTGTTTGCAGGTCGTAAAAAACGTGTTGTTTCGAATTGGCAATAAAGTTGAAATTTTGAATTAAAAAAAACTGCCTTAGGAAAAGTTACGCAACGTTCTTAATAATTGTGCCCCAAATATTAGAGAGTGCAAGTAACGAATTAAAAACGAAAACACAGAACGAAACACGTTTACGTCGGTATATATAAGAGTGTTTCGGTATTACAAAATGGTAATTGCGTTGAAATTATAGAAGAGAAATTGCTAAATATCGGTTTGGTAATAAACATTTAATGGAGAAATTAGTCCGGGTTACGAAAGAAAAGAAATTGAAAGAAAACATGGACTTTTTTAACAAGAAAAAAGTATGCATATATTTAGTTATTATGAATGGTTTAATTAGGTTAATTTGTATGGAAATTGGTTATTAAAATGTTGAGAAATTGAAAATAGAAGAAATTGAGAGACAGATGAAGAAGGAAAGATCTTGTAGTTTCGTAGCTTTTTTTTGTAAAGTTGATATAGAAAATGTAGATATGAAAAAATGATATTCATTACAAATGTCACATTGATTTATGTACAGTTATGAAAGTTATATGTTACAAAGAAGGAAGAAAATGAATGTAAAATGCAAATATGTAATTAATTACAACTATATATATTTTTTTTTTGTAAATATAATCATGTATTATATAACTAAAAAAGAAATGATGGGAGTGGTTTAATTATGCAGAAAACATACATGCAAATTGATATGAAAAAATGTTGATTATATTACGATTAAGTAAAGGAGAATGAGAATGTTAGTAGGTGAGAAAAAAATGAAATTATATATGTCAAAACATTAACGAAAACTTATTAAAAGACGCAAGAAAAGAATAGAAAAGTTCGTAAGATTAGAAGATAATTAGTGAAGTAATTACTTAATTAAAAGATGATAATTATTATAAACAGTATTAGTTTAAACTTTAATATTTCTGAATTACATTCATGCTGTTAATGTACTACTATTTGGAAACTACAAATTATTGTTTACGAATATAAACACACTCATTGAAAATAAATTAATATGTATTTTGCATTTCTCATGTTAAATAATGAAGGAAGAGGTAAGAACACGATAATCGAAGTGAATTGTAAATGCGATGTTGGGCAATCGAAAGCGCGATACGAATTAGAGGAAACAGCACATAAATCTTAATTTTCTTGGTGAAACATTCAATGTCGATCGGCCGGACTTGCTCAATACATAATCAATGGAATTGCGCAAATTTTTGTCTGAATACTAATGGAGGAAACAAGGAAACCGTTTCATCGAAGTGATATTCAAAGAAGTGCATGTTATATAAATGAAGTGCATGTTCGAACATAAATCTAAACGATTCATGATAACATGACACACATTAAGAAGTTTACTTTATTGTTGCATAATAACGCATCATTCAATTCGTTCCTAATCATTTTACCATTTTGTGATTAAGTAATGTAATGACTATTATTCTGCTTTATTTTAGTATAAAAGTAAAGTAAATCTACATATTTTTATATTTCGTAAAGTTTTAAGGAAGTTGTATAACAATAAAACAAATTATTCAATGAATAAACTCTAGTAAAACAGGTTTTCTTCAGTTTTTAGTTGTGTTTGAAACATATGGTAACAATGAAATATGATATGGAAAGTACGCAATAAATCCTGTCGTTATTTTGACACCGTGATTCAACAGGTATTTGATATTCGAAAAACGTAAAATCGAGGAATGCCGAATCCTCGTGTTTCAAGTTTAAAAACAACCAGACATGCTTGCTTTTTAAATTTGAAATATAAAGTAGTTACTAGTAGAGAAATAATTGATTAAATTAAGAAACAAATTAGATTTAGATAGTAATAATTGACTTTATTTATGATTAGTGGAAAAGTTAATTAATAGAAATACAGTCTGAAGACGAAACATTAAAGAAATTAAGAATGATTACTTTTTTCAAATGATATATATATACATATATTAGTTTGATTTATGTACAAATAAGTTATGACGATTACGTGAAAGATAAGGAATAAATTATGAAGAAAAACATAGACATTTTTAATAGAATGAAGTAAAAATTATTTAATGACAAAATTATACGTAGAATTGTTTTATTTGCAAATATGTGATGGTGATTATGTGAAATATAGGAAAAGAAAAAGTAAACTTCAAAAACAACGTGGAAATGTTGTAAAAGGAAGTAAATGTTATTCAATGTAGATTGTTTTGTATAGAAATATATGATGATGATCATGTGAAATAGAAATAATACAAGAAGAAAATTGAAGAAAAAGTGGAAATAAATGAATATAATGTAGAGAATGGCGTAAAATTATACAATTATATACAAGTATGCGAAGATGAATGTGAAGAAATAAAAGGAACGAAAGAAGAAAATTGAAGAAATGTTAAAAAGATGTACATAAGGTATTGAAATGTATTTAGTTTATTTATAAATATAAATTAATCTGTTTTATATACACATTTGTTATAATGATCGTGTGAAATAGAAGCGATGGAAGAAAGAAAGTGAAGAAAACATGGAAATGTTTAAAGTTACTGAGATTTACTTATTTCGAATAGAAAGAAAACATTTTTGAGATATACTTATTTCGTAATGAATATAATTATTTATTAGATTGTTTTATGTACAAATTTGTTATGATAATCAAATGAAATAGAAAGAAAGAAAGTGAAGAAAACATGGAAGTGTTTAAAGTTATTGTTATTTACTTATTTCGAATAGAAAATAATTATATATTAGATTGTTTTATAAACAAATTTATTAAATGATCAAGTGAAATAGAAAAAAGAAAACGTAGTTAAAAAGTAAGTAAAAAGTAATCGAAATTTACTTAGTGCTAAGCAAATATAATTATATATTAGATTGTTGAATATTTTTTGAAGATTATGTGAAATTGAAAGAACTAAAGAAGAAAAGTGAAGAAAAAGTTGAATTGCTTAAAAGGAAATGAAAAATGTAATCAGAATCTCATAGAAATCTTGTTTTATATATAATTTTGTTATGGTGAATATGTGAAATAAGAGAACGAAAGAAGAAAATTTGGAAATATTACAGAATGCAACAAAAAACTATCATTTAGTTCATGAATACTTATGTATACTATAAACTTAAGTACAAGATTGTGCTATATATGAATAAGTTATGATAATTATATTACAACTAAGTTAAGAAAATCGGGTGAAATAGAAGAAAATTGTAGAAAATTAATAAAAGTGGAAACGTTAAAAAACAAGAATAAAAAGTATTTGATTTGATTAGTCATATATTACGAATGTTAATGAATATGTTCATATTGAGATTGTTTTACACAAATAAGTTATCATAGTCATGCAAAATAGGCAAAATGATGAAGAAAATAGAAATGTGAAAGAAACGTACAAGAAAGGATTAATTATGGTTTACTTGCTGATTTTTTATTAATAAGTTATCAAAATTATGTGAAATAGAAAAAATGAAGATAGAAACGTGGAAGACAAATGATGATAATATATTATATTTTATATACAAATTAGTCATGATAATCGTGTGAAAAGAGGAAAATGTTAAAGAAACATATAAGACTTATTGTAAATTGTTTAAATGTTCAATTTTTTATATAGAAATTAAAGTGAATGTATTAATTATGTTTTGAACAATGTAGAGGATATGTTTTAGATTATATTTTTGAAATTTATTAGAAATAGAAATTTTTGGAAAGGCTAACGAATTACTCTGCAATCTGTAGATTGAAAGGTTGATGAGTCGGTCGGACAATGCTGCTTTCACGGTTGACTCGGCTACACATAATTGCGGTGAATTAAATCGTATAATAGATAGCGTCTGATAAATGGTTGACAATTAAAACAGTCGAATGAATGTTTAGGCTTCGTGTGTGTGTATGGATGGATGGATGCATGTGCGAGAAAAGTTGTCGTCCAAGTTTCCTGCTCTCAATTGTTATGCGAAATCGTAGCAGACTTTCTTAGAACCGTCTAATGATTCCTTCCTCGTTTCGCAGCGCCAAGTGCTTTCATTTAATTACTTCGAAATGAAGATTTCTTTTAATGAATCTAACGCAACTCTTCAATTTCTCATTTTTGGATGGAAGCGTTTCGAGCAGAAGTGCGCGCGCGCTCTCAACTTAAGCGGCGCGTGCATTATTCGAATGGGTGGCTCAAGTTCGAAAGAAACCAACTTAACTTAAACTTAAACAACTAAGTTCCTTTTTACTCACCGTTGATTATTAATAAAACGAAACTTAACCGCACACTCACAGAGTGATGGACACTGCCCGTTACTGAGATAGCAACTGAATGTTGGAGTGTGAAACCAATCTCTCTTTAAACGCGCGATTGTGGCGCCGTCGAATGGTCGCGGCGGGAATCTGGGAATTTCGGAAGGAAGTTGGGTAGAGTGGGCAAACATTTCGTTCATTATTCATATTTTGCGTGTATACATCGACGTGCATCTGTCTCCTTCTGGTCACGATTTTTACCACTTCTCTTCACGCCCACGACGATGGTGCATCCAATCCCCGCCGGCCGATGCACGCTCAACCCTCTCTCGAATTTTGTGGCAACATTGGGGCAATTTCGTGCCAGTTAGTATGTAACTCTTTTTCGATCGATTAGAACTTTATTGCTCTTAATTAATGTTACTTCATTCGGGCCTTGGCAATTTTCACTTTGCGCCCCTAATTGAGACTTGCGCAACATTTTTCCATCTCACCATTATTTACGTAACTTCGAAAACACAGAAAGACCAATCAGTTTACAGATTATTTAAATCCGATTTTAAAAAAATACTTTCTAACACGTTCAAAGAGTTATAAAAAAAACTTTGACATTTGACTCAAAACTTTCAAAACTTTATTATTGTAATTAACATAAACCGGAAACTTATTTTTTAACTAAATATGTTTAATATAAACGATACTTATTATGATAATTAAAAATTAATTAATATTTGACTTTAAAAGAATCTACAATTAATAGGAAAAGTTAATCAAATATACAAACTATTAGTAATTATCTACAAATCGAAAAAAGTGTAGTACTTTAATAGATACAATTGAACAACATAACAATCGGTAACTCAAGTTTGAAAGAAACTAACTTAACCCAAACTTTCATATATTATTAGTTTATTAATTTAACCAGATAAAAACATTGTTAAAATAGTCTGTGAAAACAACTATATATAATTGGCAATAAACATATTTTGAATTATAAGACTGAATTAGGCGGAATGACTTGGGTCGATAGCCATTTGGTCACATTTGTTACCATTAAAGTTTGTTTATAAGAAAAAATGAATATATTTTTCATTTGAAAATGCTATTAATTGTTTCTCTCTTATATATTACAGAAATTTAAAGTAAAACAATGAACTTGTAACCAAAATAATTCATATAATGTAGTAAATTTTGCATTTTGCAAATGAAATCTTTATATGCTGTTTTTCACTCATATTTCTATATGAAAATGTATCATTAATAGCAATTTATAGTTAACAAGTACAAATATACGTACTTGTTAATTTAGTATCAATATGTTATTAGTTTTCTTTTGTATTTAAAGTTTCTATTATAATAAAACAGAATATTTAGTGCATTACTCAAAAAATAACATGACAAATGCAAGTGCAGAAAGTCGTATGGTCTATAGCCGTTTGCTGCAATAGCATTACATTTTACTTTACTTTTCCTTATATTTCTTTATTACTACTGTATTAAGTTTAGATTTTTCTTGTAGATGTTGTTGCAATAACTGTTATTATTTTATTTTTTACTAAAGAAAATTTGAAAATATTGCAATGCAAAATTATGAGTTTGCAATTTTTGTAATCTTAGTAACTCTCTCACGGCTACGAAATTTCAAATATTTGATAAAATCATAGAAAATATGAGATTCGCAGATAGCCATGTTAAGAATTTAAACAAAATGTGGGTTTAAGTTAAATGCATTCAAGGCGTTTCCAAATACGATTGAAGTTTCATACGAATTCATTTAATCTTTAATCAAATTACCGCATCCTTCAATTAGATTTCGAAAAACAGTTTAGTACTAAATTTTAAGTACATTTTCCTGCATTCAAAAAGTACATTTTTTTGTAAATACCAGATTTTGTATAGCTAATTTTTGGTAAACAATTTTTATTTAATTATATACTGCAATAATGTAAATGTCATATGCATTCAAGATTAAGTGATTACTAACTAGATTAGTCATCCAATATGCATTAGTATATAGATTACGAATTGTTTTAAAAACCTCGACATACTTAATCTTATAAAAACGAATGTGAACTTAATATAACAATTTCAGATAAAGTTTACTAGGTTTATAGATTGGTGTCTTAAATACTTTTTTTTGGTAATATCCTCGAGTAGAACAAACTGTATACATAAACATGTGTGAATAAAATTGGTTTATGTAAATTAATTTAATAATTTGTAAATAGAACTATTGCTTAGTTAAATTTAATAGAATAAAATTTTATGTAATTAATAAATGGTAAAACAATGAAATAAATATGAAACAATAAAGTGTAAAAAATGATTTTTGGATTGTGAAATCTAATCTCAATTAATTTAATTGAAGAAATTTGTTAGCCTCTGCGTCAATTTTTGGCTAATATATGTGTTAAAATATATTCAATTAAGATTTAATTCAATATAAATCAAAGCTGAATACAAAATATTCCATTATTTTTTTATAAACAATATATAATAAATTAACTGAAGAATCTCGTAACATTATAATATTGAATTTACAACTAAATGTTAATCAATTTTTATATATCAAGGATTTATGTAAATCTATGATTAATTTTACCACAAAGCCACAAAGTTTTGTAAGATTTGCAACAATCATGGAATACAAATAGTTGTCTCCAAATGTCAGTTGATAACTTGTACATAATCCTACTAAAATCGTTTAATATTAGATAAATTATACATAGAATTTGAAAAGTTCAAAGGTTTCGCTCAATTCCGAATTGTATATGGATATGCACTTAAATGGGAGTGGGATTTTTTTCTAGAGGATATAAAACACGATTCGCAAAAGAACTCTTTCCATTTGGATGAACCGTGAAATCGAGAGGACGTTGATTACTTTATAATAATCAATAAAATCTACATTTTGCAACAGAATTAATGGCGTATATTGAATTGATCAATATCCTTTTTAATTAAAAAAGAGGAATATGTTTCTCATTTCTCTATACAAACATATTTTCGTTTGCGAAATCGAGTCTAAAAGTAAATAATAAAATTTGTGTGAATTGTGTTCAAAAGTAATTGTATTTTTTTGTATAACTACAAGAAAAATGTAATTTTCAAATGTATTCCTGGAATAAACCGCTTTTACTCAATGCCAAACATGTACTCAATGAACGGTAGTATAACAAGGAAAGCGTAGGTCATTACATAATGAATTGCGCAATTAACACTTTAAAGTGCGTTGTCATAGTTTTACTTTTTATTCTTGCAAGCCTTAAATTTAATTATCTTCGAAATTAATGTGCATAAGTCTAGATCCTCAAAATGGCTCAGTCATAGAGAAATTAGTTTGTTACAACAATCTATGACCAAAACATGAGTTGAAATAAGAATGAGGCAAGTGAAAAAAACCTAAGGAAACTCGTGTGAAAGAATATCATAAGCTTCATTAGGATATGCATTTTATGTGATTTTGTACAAAATCAAGTAATTTATTTCATAAAAATGATGAATTACATTGAAACATAAGAGTTTCTAAGCAAAATGAAATCTTATTAGATCTATAGTAGCCAAATGATATAAGTAAGACGTGGTTTGGAAATTACATCTTCAATATTGAAGCAAAAGTAGAAAATAACTAAAAAACCATATTAATAATTAATGAAAAATTTGAAGAAATTAACTTATCGCAACAGTTTCGTAACATACATTTGCTTATTGAATCTGAAAGTAGTTGGTTTTTGTCGCATCCTTAATTATTTTTATTCGGTTTTAATGTGAAAGTGTAATTTAAAATTTAGAAATCGAATAAACAATATTGCTTGACTTTTTTTTGTTTTGTATCAACGGATGAATAGCATAAATTATATACTTTCTGAAAAACAAGTAAAATAAGTAAAGGTTTTTCAATTTTATGGTTTTCAAGTTCATTTAGAATATTTTGGTTAACTTTTGTAATATATATATATATATTCAGAAAGTTAATAAACTGAAATTTGTATAACTAACAGTTTTATTCTTTATGAAATTTGGGATAAATAGAACGAAGTATTTACTCTAGTTGCTAAGACCACTTTCACTAAGAATGACCTTGAGGTCGATGAGTAATTTGGAGCGAAACCTCGTAACAACATGAGTATAATATATAATACAAATTTGATAAATTGATTACGAAGATACGAGTAAACCGCCCCATTGTATAACAAAACATAGAAAGCATATCTATAATCACTATTACGTCACTTAAAACCAAATCATATACAGTTCATGAGTGATTACGGCGAATCGTTAAACGCTAATATCATTAATTTGCATTTTGCGTCTTTCTAAATCTAATTAGAGGTTCTCGTAACGGGTAATTGGTGTTCGAGTTTTGGTGACGGAATTGGAAATTGTTATAATTCGAGTGTTTGCTGCTAATATTTTCACTTGGTCGTGATTAGTGTTCACCGAATTACTCGGCTCACTTGGCACGACCGTACAGTATTTACTATTCATACCATTTACATAAAACATTCAGCTAAATAAGACTAACTTATTTAAGATTATCTTAAAGATTTAGATCTCACGATTGTGCTTTTATTGAATTATAAAATGTGTACGTGTTTTATTTGCTTATTATTTAAATGTTTGAAAGAGTTTGAAATATTCAAGTTTGTTTAGTCTAAATGAATAATTATTGTTCTTTTCCTCTATTATGAAAAAATAGAAAACACAATTATTGTCATTGCTGCTATAGGGCTATAGACAATATGTCTTTCTGCCCTAAATACCCTATTGCATAATAATGAGGAAAAAATATACAAAACAAATCAGTCTCTGGGAAAGGGAAAGAACATCATTATAGGGATAATAGATACTATAATAGGATTTGTCTGGGATACTTATATTGATAGATTTCCAGGAATAGAAAATTTAGAGAGAGGATAAATTTGAATCTTTTGAGATGGATTTAATAGAAGGGAGAGGTATCTATCGAGGACTGGAACAATTTTGGTTTTGGAATAGTGGTCGTTTGGAGGGTTATGGAGCGGGTTGTTTTGATGGCGAATTCTGGTGAGGATACTAAGGGAGGAACGTTCGGATACAAAGAGACTTTTCAGAACAGGGTTCCGGCATTGGAAAGGGGTAATATTTTGTAATATTTGGGTGGTAATAAAAGTTAATACCTGGAGACCAACTGTTGCAAAAGGAGCACTAGTTTTCAGTTTGCATTTAGTATCAGAAGCAGCAGTTGCTCTCAGTACAATATTTCCTCAAGTTTTTTTGAACAGGTGCATATTTCAAACGTAAATGTAGTTATATACACAAAGTTATATGCAATCTACGTTAGTGTAGTTCTATCGGTTGATTTGGCAAGATCAGTGTACTTAGAAGAAAAAAAAAAATAGAAGTATTATACAAAATGAATAAGAAACTTAACAACAATACCAATGCAAGTGATAAAGTTCTAGTAAGGAACTCATTCGATGACACCGGAATTTCGCTTGCACCGAGAGCCAAGAAGGCGGAAAACATATTCGAGGATTGGATGGCAAATGGATTTATAGATGGATGTTTTACGTTTGATGGAAATTGCAGAACTATGGAATATTAAGGATCGGAAATGATGGGATCTTGTCTTAATTTTGGATTTCAGGTCTTTTGAATAGGAGTTAAGGTTGAGTTTTTGTTCCCAGGCATTTTGCGGAGAGCGATGGATAGATAGGAAGATTACCAAAAGTAATATGGGGATGATGTAATACAATGGTAGGGAACTAAAAGTTTTGTTTTGGAAGGAATTCTTTTTAGACGCAATTTGTTGTACCAAGATAAGGATGTTGAGAGGAGGTTTTGGATAGAAGCTTTAAGAGAGGAAGCATGAAAAATTAAGGTAGTATCGTCGGTTGTTAAAATATATATTTCTTTAAAATAATTGTCTGTTCTATTAGTAATTAACACAAAATATAATCAATCATAGCTTTTTTATCGATATTTGGATAAAAAAAGTAATTACTTTCCGAAAAAACAAATAATTTATTGTAATATTTCGATCTAAATATCTTAATTCATCATATTTTATAAAGATGTTTTAATTTCCACTTGAAGTTTTGATTATTATTATGTAAGTCTAATTTTAATTTAAAAATTTTATATCCGTGTATGTTGTATGCAATATCGTTATCTCGTTTCTCACGCTTGTAGAAAATAATGTACAAGAAAACGATTTTTTTAATATATTTTATATACAAGCAGGCAGAATTGCAGAGTGAATTAATTACGCAAATTATAGTCTTATATTTATAAATTATAACTCTATTTATGTAACTACAAAACAAGTATAACTTGGAGCAAACTTGATTACTTATGATAATATAGAACTTTAATTTCATTCAATTGAAATCTATTAATAGTTCAGTTGCAAGTTACCATTTACTTGTTACGTTTTCTATACAATTTAAGCAATAAATTTGTTTTCCTTATACATAAATATTGCATTAAGATCTGAAAGAAATACGGAACAATTGCACTTGTCGCAATTAAAAGAACTATCGACTTGTCTTGTATTTTCCTCCTTACAATAACTAAAGCTCTTTAACCTCGTGGGTAAAGTTTCTGCAATCCTAACATTCCTCAAGCATATTAATAGACCCATAATTCCAATTCCTTTGTTCGTTGTTCTTTTCGTTTTACCTTCATGGCTTTTATGTTTACACTCATCCCGTGAAACGTCGAATGTAGTAAGAATAATGAATCGTATAAATATAAATTTATTTAACTGCAATCTAGAGAGAATACATGATTTATTAATATTCTCGTATTCAAATTAATCTTGACCCAAAACCAATTAAAATGCACCTTCGGACGAATTTAGAAAGCAGCGAATTAAAATTTTAAAAAAAAACATATTTTTAATAACCCCATCGTTTTTCCTTGTTGTTTTATTTCTAATATTGGGCTTTCTTTTCTTTTTCTCAAACTGTGGGAAGTAATTAAAGTAATCGATTTGAATATTTTGTTATGGTAAAAAATTCCAAAACCGTGGACGGTTTCACAAAGATTTACGTAAGTTGGATGTACGCAATTTTTGTAGTTTGACGTCTTTTCCTTCTTCTGAATTACTCAAAACGTTCGCATTTTTTAGTGTGATGAATAAAAATAAATAAACTTTTTTTAGCTACAAAAAAAAACTCGACCCTGGAATTTGGGTAACTGCTTTTATTTCCAATGACACTTTTTAGCTTGTTTTGCATGCTAGTTCAATTTCTAATGCTGATTGCATCCTATAAGTTATCAAAGATACATTTCACTGTTAAGGATAATTCAAATTATTATTAACGCTTTAAAGTTACTATTAATTGTATATATTTTATTGTAGTGACACAAGTAGCTTTTTCGTTGATTTGATTCACTTATTTCTTTATTTAATGACAAAAATATAAGTAAATACTTTAATAAATACAAAAATTTAAAAGTTGTTACTTTTATTTTGCAATAGTAATCAGTAATTAGTAATAAATTATATAATGTCACATTTGACGTTTTTTTTTTTGAAAAAAAGAAGGATGAATAACTAGAAAGTATTATATAAGCGATAGGACTGACAGGTCCATCTGCACGCAGAAGCGAGAAGTGCGTAAGGTGGAACTTGTGACATTGTCAACAGTTTTTTCGTTGATGCAAAACGATCAATTACAGTCGTTAATTATGCGTAAAATGAATATACTTTAATAATTGTTATTAGGAAACAACGTTTGAAATGAAATAATCAATTTGTAAACTATTTACAATCTGTGCAATATTTAATTACAAGATACAAATTAATTGTCAATTAATTAATAATCTAATTTTTGTTATATACAGATTTGTATTTTTTAATCATTTGTGATTGATTCAATGAGAAAAAGAATCAAATTAACTTGTTTTGCATATCTCGTTGTCGAATTTTCATTATATTGTAATGAAATTGAAAATATTATAGCAATGAACGTTCATTAGAATAATATTAATGCCTTACACACAGATTTATTATTGTTCTGAAATTGTATAATTTCTTTGGTATTTGAAATTATAATTATAAATGTTACTTAAAATTGAACTATCTTAGTGCAAATAAGATTGTGTTATGAAAAATTGTTAGTTTACTAGTAATGACTCGTATGAAAAAGTACATTTCTTATTTCATGAATGACTGACATTGAAATGTTGCTAAATTTTATCAGAAACTTATATAACTTGATAGTTTTTAATGTCTCGTGTTGTAAATGTACATTGTATAGATTGGTTTCTGAAGAATATCCTGACAGAAAGAGTTTGTATTGAACAGTAAACACGTGTGCATGCGAAATAATGTGCTCTGAATAAAATCAAGAAAAACTAGTTTTAGTGAGGATAGTTAATAATATAGAGTTAAGAAAACATTAATATAGAATAAATAGAGGAAAATGCATTCACGCTGGTATTGAAGTGTTTATTGCTGGCGGAAAAACAGTGAAAATGCCGGGAGTGGAGACATCGTCGGGTGATGAAGAATTCATCGTATCTGGAGATAAGAGAAAAAGACCATAATAGACTGCACAAGTTAAAGCAACAAAATAAAAACAAATACACGACAAAATATCTCAGATAATGTTAAGGTGGCCTTCAATAGCGTAGGAGGGATGAGCCTCGCGCAACAAATAAAAGATTGGGAAGAAAATCCAAGAAAAACAAATTTCTTAGAACAACAAATAAGATAAAAGCAAAAAAACAACCACAGCTACGCAAAATAAAAATGATCAAGATACACCTCAACATCAAACACAACAAATCCAGCAACAAAAACAACAAGAACAACAGAATCAACATGAAAAACAACAACATCAACAAAAACTTCAACAACAACAAAAACAACAACATCAACAACAAGATCAATAACAACATCAACAACATATACATCAATTATAATTATATATGTAACAATTATAATAGGGGGCATTGGGATGAGTAACTGCAAGTATTGTGGACTATTGAATCATACGACTTGGGTATGTCCAGAAAAACCACACCAGCCGATGAGGGGTCTGCCAAGTATAAGGGTTAGAGTTCAAAATTTAAGATCAGAGCAACTACCAGATGAACGCAATTAAGATATCCCGAGACTCCACAGGGCTCTGACTATCAATAATATTATTATTGATACCTAAGTGGAGGAATTAAATAATCCGGAAAATACGAATAGACAAGAGTTATTGAGAAAATTAAAATTGAAATTTGTGGATCAATTCAACGTACATGTGACTGAGGTTACATCTGCATCTGAAGGACTTGGCTATTGCAGAGGACAGAGGACATGAAATAGCGGATATAGTAATGGATGCATAGCAATGAAATAAAAATACAAAAGAAAAACTATATCAACAACTATATCCCATTACCAGTCTCTAGGATGAGGAAGAGGAGGAACATTAAGTCATTGTTAAAATTAAAATGTAAATACTTTTTTTTAGGTTCTTTACTTTGCAAAGCATTATTATTTTCAATTAAACTAATCAAAATTAATAAAAAAAAGGTTATTTAACTTGCTTTTTATTTCGTAACAATTCATTACAATTTCGTTATGAAATCTAAAATATTATATTATTCAACGTATATTAAAATAATATGCTTTAAACGATATATAGAAGTGTTACTTAAGTAATGATGACTCCATTGCAAATGTACATTTCTTAATTCACTGTATCTTATGAATTATATGTTAGTTAATATTTGTCAATGTTTTGTCTGGTAAATATAGACTAGTTTCTAAAAAATCAGAATAATAAAAACAAATTATGAAAAAACAAGATTGGTTTTTTGTTACAAAAATCAGTCTACCAAAGGTTGGAGAATTGCGGAGTGGCGTTATTGTGAATAGGCGTAAATTAAACCTGTATATTGAAACTGTAAACTCTGTTAATATGTTCAATTATTCTCATAACCCTACAACCTTACATTGACAGTTATTTGACAGATTAATTGATGGTTGTATAATAAAGTCAAACCAATTTCTTGTTTTATAATTCTAGGCTCAATAGGAAACACGATAAAGAGTGAAACCACTCTATAAGTAATATTAGAGTGTTACACATGCAATGGTGACATTATAAATTACTAAGAAATATTGTATACCGTTTTTCTATTATTTTTTTGTACAAGAATACGTTCGTCACGAGCGTTGAAGTTCAATAAGCAATGGCCATTGGTGGAGATATCGTTCCCTTCACCCGCCGATTCGGATTTTCCAATACAAAATGGCGGTCAGAGCTTTCCGGATGAAGCGGAGTTCTAGGTCGACCGCTTTTATGCAACTCCCTTCTTTTTGTTTATCCCATTCGTTTATTGTTTCTTTTTGTTTTGTTTGTTTTTCAACGGTTTCTTTGCTCCAATAGTGACCATTTCCATTCAGCCTTTTACGTGCAATTTGCATCGATTGACTTTACGCTTTTGTTCGAAGTGAAATGTGCAGGCGTTTCGGAAAGTGGTGGAAACGAATGACCGGCGTCTGGACTAACGGGCAGCAAGGTTCCTCCAGTTAGTGACTCGAGCTGCAGGAAAAACGGAGAGGCAAGGACGAATGTGCATGGCGTATATATTCAAATTAGCCTCTTTCTGTGCACACTTCTACTTTTTTATCTCTCTCTCTTATTATTTTTGTGTCTCTGCACAATCAATGTTTATCCCATATAATTACGTGGAATAATTGCTTTGTTACAAAATGTGCGATTTATACTTGGCACGAAAAAAATAAATAATGTGTGCATGCACATGAGACATAATATGCATATAATATATTACAAATAGCATTTAATGCATGAAAGTCGTAGGCGGAGGTTCTGGGAAAAAATAGTTTTTAAATTATTCTATATTCACATATTTTTATTTATTTACTGTTTAATTATAAAATTTCTTGTAATTGTTATAATAAGGAGTATTCCTAAACAAATTATGTTGATTTAATAACAATAATAACATGCAAAAGAACTATAGGACTTTCTGCTTTATTTTTATATATTTATTTTAAAATCTTCAATTCAAACTTTGTGACGAAAGCATTAACAAGCAATGTCTTTACATTTTTGCTTACATTCGAAATATACATGATAAATTCATTGTTAATCAACCAAATTAATACTATTTATTATATTTTCTTAAACGTTTTTTACTGCTAAGTATGATATTTACACGTATTTCTTTGTTAAACTTGAAAAAAATAGTTATTATAAGTTTTGGATAAGCAATGTTATTACAAATAATAAATATCTGTATTAGCTACGTTTGGGCCTACTTAAATCTCTAAAAGTATGCATGCATTCTGGAATATAATTATATTGGGATGAAACGTCAATCTTGAAGAAACGTTTTAATAAGTTTCAAAAAAGCAGACTTATTACAACACAATTTTAAGCAGATTAATCAGTACAATATATTGAGATGAATACAGTAGTTTGAACATATAAGAAATGATTTACAAATAGAGTTGAAATACCAAACTATTTGGTTTTCGAATTTGTTCTCATATTATGGAGGATGCGCAAGGAACAGTGTATTTGATTTGTTATAATAATGTGTATGTAATGTGTGATAAATTCACTTCATAAATGACAATGAAATACTTTTCAATTATTAACATTGTTACATATTTCAGTAATTGATAGTATTTTTATAGTTTTGTTGTTAAATCCCAGGTTGGTATTAAGAACACCATGGAAGATTTGTTTAATGTTGTTGCATGTGAAGTTTTAGTGGAATTTAAACATTGGTTTAACAATAACTTTATTAACTAATTCTAGTCATCAGGTATCACTTAGTACTGTTCTTATGTGTATGTTAGATCCACAACTAAGTTTATAATAATAAAATACTTATGTCAATAGTAATATAAACATATTATTGGGTTATAATTTAGATGAAGGTCTTGTGAATCTTACAGGAATAGGTTCATTGACCCAAGTCGATCCGTGCTGTAATTTGTCTTCTTTGCATCTTTTAGTGATAATTCTTATCTGTAGGTGGTGCATATGTTTAACGAATTGATTTTTTTTGTAAAACTTAAATATAATTGTATTGGTACACAACATTATGTAATATCATGATTTTTATACCATTTAGACCATTTTCAATACAACAATGTATAATATTATTATATATAAGTTAAAGACACTATTGACATAAAAGACATATTGACATAAATTTGACAGAACATTTTCTTGTTTAGTTGCAAATGCATCAAATGTTACGTTTTTTGGACCATTCGTATGTTTTATTCTATTTAATTCATTACCTTTATGTCTACAACGTGTTTAGTTTACAAATAGGTCGGCGTATTTCACTCGATTCATTATTTATCTTATTCTTTCTTCTTAAATTACGTGAACTACATTTCGTTGAGCGCTTTCCGTTTAGAACAGAAACATGCTTCGAATGAAACACAACATTTGTAATTAAATAAACAACAAACGAATGCTTAGTTTTGAAATGATATTTATCACATCTCAAAAACAAAGGTAGGAAAACAAACTTCAAGCATTCACAGAATCGAAGGTTCCTTTAAAACTAAATGATTTTTGATAAATAACGTTTATCTACCAATTAAATGAATATTTATTTATATTCAATAATAAGTTTTAATTAAATCTTATTGGATTAAGACTTTATTTTAAAGAGTTTCAACCGATAAAAATTTAATAAATTAAATAATATTGAAACATTTATTTTCTTTAATCCAATTTTCTAATTTTTGCATACATATTTCAAAGTAGATTTCGTGCTTAATGAAGTTCCAATGATGAATTTATTAGAGTTTTTATTTCAAAACATTAGATTTGGTTTTCAATGTAAAATCAAATATTTTTAACGTTTTTAATTGCAACAAAATTCACATTAAAAATTCGTTGTAGTTACATTTATTGTATCTTGTATATATGAAATTGTAGTACAAAAAAAGTAGCATGTTATTACGAAATTTCAGAATTGATTTGAATTGTTGTATATTTAAACTAAATTATACAAAAAAAAACACTAATTCCCGTTCATGATTGTAAATAAGTATAAGCTCTTATTGTATCCCACGACCAATAAGAACTAATAATGACTAGAAACGTACAATTTCCGACAATTATCTGAACAATTATCCTCTTTTTCAGCGCAATATCGGTAATTGAACAGAGCTAGTAAACGAAACGAGTACAATATGAGAATTTGAGTCAGGATAATTGATTTTGTTTACCAATCTGTAGCAAATAACAAACCGACGAAATAAATAAATTAAAAAAATGGATCAGCATGTGAACCAATTATCCTACATAGAGTAACATTCAATGTAAATTTTTTCCTCTTTGCAAGACCCGACTCGATTAAGACACAAGCGAGACTTTCTGCATAAATAATTGCGAGCGTTAGCAAATTCTGCTATATTTCATTTCCAATATCCGGCAATAAGTGCGGTAATAACGAAAAAAGAACAACACAAAACCTAGCACAATAACTAATTACCATCGTTATTCTATATATTATTATGATTTTTTTTTGTAATTAAACAAACACAATTAGCAACAAAGAACGTTCCAGTTCGCTACGAGCCGCATGTAAATGTCATGATCGTATCTTCCGAAATGAGCAGGTACTGCGTTCACACCTGAATGATCTACACCTTGTTGCAACGAGCGCTGCAAAAGCATGAGAATAGACCGCAATTATTTATCGATTTACTCGTAATTTGGAAAACAACGAATCTGGGGTATTTTGTACCAGAGAAGTGCTGGTCTATTTTTAATGCAAACGTATTCAATTCGTTACATAAGACCAGAAGAAAAGGCGAAAAAGTTGCATGTAATAGCGCTATGCTCGGAATTTGCTTCGTTGCGGTCCGATGTCTTGGCTCTGATATATTTATTCGTGCAGCAAACTTCACTTCGAATGCATAATCATGTTCATATTTTATTATTGTAAGTAACTTTTGATTTACTTCATTATACTTCCTTATAAAGAAACAATTTGTCTGTTGGTATTTTAAACAACATTTATCGGATTTGAAACGCTTATTGTTGTATTAACATATATTATACTGCTGTAATAAATATTTATTAAAAATATTCAACTATTGAATTCTAAATTAAATGAACTTTTATTAACTATTGGGTTGGTGCATAATTATAAGAAGTTTTAGTGAGTGGGTTTTTTGATAATGAAAATTACAGTTTTGATTACTTGTTTTTATATTAAAATATGGCTAGAGTCACCGATCTACATTCTCAAGTTTTCGGTTCGAGTCCCTAATACAACATACGATTTTATGGTCTGTTCATTCACTGCTTCTGAGGCCATTCATTCCTAAAAAACTGTCTTCCAGGGATTAGTTCTCAATGGGCAACGGTTCCAAAAACAAGTATCTGCAACGACGTGGTGATTTACTCAAGATCCGAATGGATAGATTGTAAATATCGTTATAAGAAGACATACCAAAAAAAGGTTATTAACATGCGTATCAATAATTATACATATATTCGTCACATTTGCTTTACCACTTTGAAAAAGGGTGGAAAGCAGCATAATCATTTCGCAATTTCAACTTTTTGCTGAAGAAGCAATGAGCACAAATCAATGTAGGGAATGGAGCCTGGAAGATACGCCAGGAGAAGGTGAACCATCAGATTTCGTACTTAAAAGTGGAAGAGGACGAAATCTTGAACAACTTAATGGCCGTTCAACCATCTTTCATCTTCTTAAAAAGCTACAGAAAGTGTCTGAATGCGTTACTGATGAACTCTCCAATAACAATAAAACCGAATTTATCCAAATTTTTACTGAAATGCTGCAAAAAAAGTACCATATAATATTCCACCGCGATGTTGAGTGTCATGTTTTCGAATGAATTGCTAGAATAATAGAACTTCTTCCAAATCCGCAATATTCTTACACAGAAGCGCCTACGGACTATCACATCAGATTATCCTTGTAAAATTGACAGATGAACAAAGTTTATGCCAATTTGGACAACTTGGTGACAGATGTTAAAGCATGGATTGCTCCCAATAGCCGTGACTTTTTGGTCATGGAATCGATTGTCTTCTAAGCAAATATGATGCAGTTATTAAAGTAGATGGTGACTACACACCAGTAATCATATAAAATGTTATTGTATAATTTCTCTGTTTCTTATTTCATAGTAAGTTTTGTTTGAAAAATGCCTCATAATGCACCAACCCAATACTTAATCTCTTTATTTCATATTGCGTGCAATACGTTCTAATTACACTTCATAACATACTATTAATTGTAATTAAACCAAATTGAGTTAATTATTTCTAATAGGTAATTACCTATTAATATTATTTCATTTATAAAACGTTGCTTGTCATTTTTATTGTTGGAAAAATCTACTCATAATTCAGTTTGTATTTGTTTTACATTCTATATCTTATAATAATTGATATATAATAATAACATTTATTGTAACAGATATAAACAGACAGAAAAATTAACAAGTAACAATTAAACAAAACCAAAATAACAAATCTGTTACAAAGGGCTATTTCGAAATTTAGCTTCTTCACTGTAATAGAACTAAAATCGTTGATAAAACATATTATATTTTTTATCAAATATAGTGCATATTTAGTATTAAATAAAGTACGGTGCTAGCTTTTGTTTGATACAGGTGGTGCCATCTAGAGGCTAAGGAAGATTAAAAAGTGAAGCGCAAGAATAGCCTCGTCCTCTTGTTTCGGAAACACTGGTGAAGAAGGTTCTATGTGATTGATTTATCTGATATCTGCCTGTTCGACACTTTGTTACGACTTATATAAATATACATTCTATTATAGTATTCCCAGTATATTACATCAAATTCGCACCCGAATCGACGTCCTCATACACCCAAACCTTCATTCTCAAAAAAAGTAAAAGTTTTTTTTCAAATTAAACAGAAATATTACACATCTTTTTATGTTGAGAAAAATAATTGATTTAACTTATTTTGAACGTGTGCCGTGCTTTATATTTGATAATTAATTAGAAACAAGCAATTAAAGTTATACCGAACAGAAAATTCCAATGCACATGTTTTTTTTTCTTGCAAGAAATCTAGTAATTGCGTTGCATATAAAACGATTCAACGAAACATTCCAGAGTATAAAATACAGTTCATTAATAACAGTATAAATATGTATCATGGAAATTCTGCCCACAAAACGGCTTACGTAAATTAATTAACTTCAAATGAAGAAAAAACCGGACCTTTCGACGGGGCCGAGCAGATTTAATATACACTGGATTCGTTACCCAATAGCGATTTTCTTTCAATTTCACTTTCGTATTTTTGCATCTGATTTATACCGTGTGTGTACATTTTCTTAATCGGAGTTGAACTAGAAATGGAGACATTCTCGTAGCTCCAATTTGAGGTGACGCATACACAAACTGCAAGACTCCCTTTGGTCCTAAGATGACCGATAAACAATCAATGCTAAACCAATTTTGTCGCAATCCAATTGAGAAATCTCCGCCCGTTTATATATGAATTTAAGGCAATTTTCAAACTTCTTGCGGCACCGTTCAATTAATGGGATTTCATGCGGAGGACAATTATTATTGCGGCAGTTAAGGGTAATTATACAATTTGTTGGCCTGAAAGTGAGGCACAATGTTGCTGCGAGACGAAGACGCACACACATTCAGAGAGAGAGAATAAGGAAAACGTTGTTAAAAACTGAAGAAATTGCGTGAAGAAAAACACCTTTGTTTTGTGAAATTAAATATATTTCAAAATGATCATTTTAGCTATGACGTAAATAAGTCAGATTTTTATAAATGTGTTTTTTTTCTTGAAGATATTCAACGTCAATGAAATCTGTAATTTCGTGCAATTGATGTATTTTGTCATGGGAAAAACTAACACCAGGTGTGTTACGCAATTTGCAATGATCTAAGGATTTTAGAGCAGAAATTGTTTACGTTTAATTTCAATTCAATGTGAAATCTATTGGAATTCATTTACGAAAGTGCGAGTTTTATTACTTCATCCACCATTTAGTAGATTTTCGTTAAAACTAGAGAGAGAAAAAATAATTTAAAATAGCTTTCTATTATTTAATAATGGTTTGTAAACGTTATTATATATATATTTTTTTAAATCTAAACAATGCATTTAGCTGAAGATAATCTCTACATTTGTAAGTTTTATGAAAGTTTCTGTTATAAAATTAGTAAATTTGTTGACAATTTTTCTATGTAATTTAATAACGAAATATGTATTCTTCAAACCATAAAAAACTATATTGAAATTGTCACAATAAATTCAGTCAACTTATTGTATACTTTACTGATTGATTTATTGAGCTAAGATCTATAATTTATTACAAATTCGAAAACTATGAATAACAACTTTTCTTAGTCACTTTTTGTTCTTTATCTCACAAAAACAATTTTCTAACAAGATCAAGTTACTAATTTTCTTAAAGAAAAATAAAATTGGGTTTTTAATTTCGTTTCTCTTCTTCAAATCCATTTACACTCAAACCTCGCTTTACGGCCTAGATACGTTCCACGAAACTTGGCCGCAACGCGAAAAGACGTATAAGGAATCATGTACTGCGCTTGCGCAAAATTGGCAATATATTAGTAGATATATCGACATGGAAAAAACTTTTTTTTGCCGTTATAGCGAAACATTTTAGGTCGTAAATCGAAAACTTGCCTTAATTGAAGAGGGCCGTTATAGCGAAATGTCTTATAAAGAGCGGCCGTATTGCGAGGTATGGGTGTATACAAAAAGTTCACGAGAATCCTAAAATAACTGGTTATAAACTTTTTGACTGTTGAAATTGTTTAAACCTTGTGGAAATTGATTCGCTCCGTTTTCACTATTTCTAATATTTAATATTTAATGATATTATACGGTCGATTTTCAACAGAATGAAAGATTTATGTAGATTTCAATTTGTGTGAAATTTCGAAATATTTATAACTTAATTGTATAATTCACGTCAAATATAATGAACTGAACATCTTTTCCATGTCTTGTCTTTGAATATAGTATAAATATATCATTAGTTTTTAAAAAGTGGACCTCTAATTCAAATCATTTACTTTTATATACTTTTTAATGTACATTATTCATGAATTTTTGTAAAAAAAACTATATAAAAATAAAGTAATTATTGGACGAAAAGACTGCAAAAGATAGCAGTTTGTAACAGTTGGAACAGGTTTCATTATTATTGTTATATAAATAAAAAAAATTATGTCTATTGCAGGAAATAGTAATTGTAATTTAATATTTTTAGTAGGGTAAAAAGGCCCATAGTCTATAGCCCTTTGCAATAGCAATAATTATATTTTGTTTTCTATTTATTTCCATTATATTTAGTTTGATTTTTTTCTTGTATTCATTGTTGCAATAAGTAGTATTTTTATTTTTAGTATATAATAAACTTAAAGCCTGTTACTAATTTGGTTACAATCTATTTTAAAACTTGTCGTGATTGGAAATAGTAGAAATTTTGACTTGCAAACGAAATTTAGCAACAACAAAATAATACAGATTGTTAAACTTGAAGCTTTAAAATTGTCTTTTAACAGTGAGAGTAACACATTATATTAATAGAAATTATGTTAAAACTGCCTAAATGTATATATTCTTTGTATTCACTGATACGAAACTGTATATGTAAAATATGTGGAAGAAAGTGCAGGTCGATAGGAATCTGCAAGTAAACTGAACGTAAAGAATGTGTGCGCAATGTTTTTTATATAATGTTTTCATGATATAATAATGCGAATAGCGTCTATTATGTCTGAGAAGAAAGTGCCAGGACGTATGCAAAATAATGATCGTGTCTATACAGTCCGATTTGGTGAGCATTTAGCAGTAGGTGAATCCGATCCTGGTGAAAATATACAATTATCGGTTGCGCCGTGGCCGATCCACAATTGCATCACTTTCTTTGTGGACGTAATTGAACAGGAAAATTACACGGTATTGAGGAAAAGACAACGGTCGAACAGGATCCATGCCTTATACTATACTTAAAAAGGACATCTTCGAATCCGCTGTTCGACTGGAAACAATGCGACATCATTATCACCAATTGTATATCATTAAATGTCCACTGTTCCGAGGAAATTCTACACTTTTCTTCGTCTTCGTCTTCATCATCATTTTCACGTTTCTTCCCCCTTTAGACATGTGGAGGAGGATATGGGCTTCAATTCTTCCTCCATATTTTGCTATCATTGTCATTTTTCGTTTCGAGCAAATTCTATAAATTCCAGTGTACATCCGTTTTGCACGACAGTCCATTGTGATATCGATTCTTTCAATAATATTCTTGTGTTTTCGTGCTAGTAGCATACAGTGTGTTTGGATTACATGTCTTCATTAATATTTCATTAAAAATATTCGTTTTTACAAGATAATTATAAAAATAATAGTTTTTTAAAGAGAATATTTTATAATATAAGAAACATGATTTATAAAATTATGAATGTAATCATCCTGATAATCACTCTTTCAACTGCTGTCGCAATTCCTCGGATATCTTATGAAGAACCAGAGGAAGGATTGGTAAGATTTAAAGAAAACTTTTTCATATTAAGGCCACTTTCAATGTTAATAACTCCTACAATATAATAGATATTCTTTCATTTGGTTTGAGTATCTTAAAAAAAAAATATATTCATAATAATAAATATCTTCTAATATAAGCTAATAATTGGGTAAAATAATGGCTTATTATATTACATTTCATGCAGTTTATTCTTATGTGAAAGTAAAGTCCTCGATTAATCCGGATTCAAATAGTTTGGAATAAAATCGAGCAATCGTACGCACTATGTGAGATATTTCTGTTTTTAATTATTTAAATATTTGTTTGCTCACTTGTGAATAATTAAATTAAAAGTTCATATCGCATTACAGAATTTTATTAAACGTAAATGTTATTGAAAGTCGTATATAGATCTAACGGGAATGCTAATTGGAATATTTGTAATATAATCGCACAAAAATCTTTAGAATTTATCTGTTTTCTATTACCTCAAAGTAGTTATTTACAATTACGATAATGCAATAAGAAAAAAATACGATAAATACATACATAAACTGATTTAGTAAATTTCATAACTGTTATTCATAACATATTTTCATAAAATGATATGAGAAACGAAATGATAATTCTCAATTTATCAAATTATGTACAGTTTCAAATAGTAAGGACACGGACGGTGCGATTTTGCTGTATTATCAATGGAAATCAAAGCAAATTAAATTTATATGTAACATTAGCATTTACCAAATAAAAATCAATATTTTTAATACATATACATTAACATATCAATATTACTTCTTGTATTATGGTTTGTATATACTATACTTTACATCATCAATAAATATATCATCAATATTATATTTATTTATAATAATTAGTACAAATACAAAATTTTACAAAAGCAAAAGATTTGAATTACATTACAATTTTCGGTAAAAATTATTAACCTAACCATACAAAATTATTAACCTAAGTATACAAAATTATTAACCTAACCATACAAAAAAATCAAATTGTGGAAAATCGAAATTTTCGGTAAAAATTATTAACCTAAGCATACAAAATTGTTAACCTAACCATAGAAAAAAAAATCAAAATGTGAAAAATCAAAATTTTCGGTAAAAATTATTAACCTAACCATACAAAATTATTAACCTAACCATACAAAAAAAATCAAAATGTGAAAAATCGAAATTTTCAAATTATTAACCTAACCATACAAAAAAATTCAAAATGATTTAATAACTTTTTAATAACTAAAGATATATGTATACTACACTCAAAGATATGACATGGAAAAGATGTTCACACTTAGCCCTTTAGCCCCGTAGCCTTCTACTTTCCAAAATAGTATACCGTTTTTCTTGACGGTCGGACCTCAACTATTTGCTATTTATCACTTATCACTACTTCTCTTCTACATATTTTTCTATATACAAATACATTTTAAATTAGCAATGTTACAAGTATTTCTCAGAAAACCATCTGATCTAAAAATACAAACTAACAGATCATACATAATCGAAACATTAGTACTTTAAATCAACCTAAAAATATTATAACTTTTCATATAAATTGTAAATATTAGATACAAAAACTAAACCCTAAGACACTCTTATTAGGACATACTATACCATGTACAATATGTGGATGAAAGTAAAGGTTAAATCAATTGCAATAATGAATATAATCAGAATTGATTAAACCATCACGCTATTATGTTACAAACGTGGATGTTCCTGTTCGAAGATTTAGAAAGTGGTAATAAATGGGTAGATTGATGTTTCAATAGGAAATCAAGTCTTTTCATGATACAAGTTCGTCGAACAAAGATTCATTTTATAGAAAGTACAAGCGAATTACAAAAAAAACATGAAATATTAAAGAGAGTATATTTTAGTCCATAGAATTGAAAAGAATTAAACAAAATATAAATCTTATTAAATATTAGAAGTTGTTATGTATATGACACAACTTAATCCACGAATAATTCTATTGCATAGATAAGAAAAGTAAAGTATTGAAATTATAGAAAAGTTTGTCAAACGCAGTTATCCAATCAACCCTTGAATAACACGGTTAATTCGTTATCTGTTTAAAGAGACAGTGTAATTAAAATATCGTTTTATATGTTATTCGAGATTCCATTTAATTCAAAATATTCCAGTATATCCTATATTCTTTTTAATAAAATAGGTATTGATATTACATATGTCTGTTATATAATTATAAATAATTTCGTATATTTTGTTTTAAACTTAAAATACAGTTTTCTATTAATAAAATTTAATAATTTAATTAAAAGCTAATAAAGGTTGAAAGTAACGACATCTACAGTATATATCAAAGATTATAAGCGCACTTTCTCTGATAATGCAGTAAGTAAATTCACTTTTAATTATTCGTGCAAAAAGATATTCCATAACAACATATTATAATATTATGTTGTTAAAGTAAAGTTCATAACATAATATGTAATAAAAAATGATGCAATCCTGTACATATTGAAACGAAAGTAAAATCTGATGCTTTCGATCTATTAATTCCATCCTGAGATGGAATTTCGCACTTGCATAACACCATCAAAACAAATAATATATTTGTTCGTTTTTTTTTTAAATTTGAAGAACAACAGATCGTAGCATTCTATGCATTTTCGTTTTGTAAGTGTTGTAGAAGAAGAAGAAGAAAAAACAATTGCAAAACTGTGCAAGAGAACGAAAGTAGGATGAATATTAACGTATATTTACGCAACGTCTAATTAGAACGAATGATGCCGCTTCTTTAGACCATCCTCCTATAAAAACTATACCATAATTCGTGAAGTTTCTTCATATGCCAAAGAGCAATACACTTTCTGCAGAAAGAAAAAATTACAATAAACGTTGCGTAATTCTAAGAGATTATTCCGAATTATGATATTTGATCGAATTTAGAAGCAACCTTCGGATGAATCTGTGTCAACGAAGAATGCAAATGCACTTAAATGGATGACCTCTGAATAAGAAAAAAACGGACCAATCTCCAATTTTATGGACGAGCGTAGGCTTCTTTAACATAACGATGAAAATAGAATTATGCAATGATAAATGTGACCCAAATGCATCCCCATCGATTTCTTAATGAAAGCATTTAAACGAACAATCATATTTATTGCACTTCCTTTGTCTTTTCCATTCTTATCTACCTTTTTTTAATGTTTCTAAGAAAGATAATTAAATGTAAATTGCACGACGAAAATTACTTTTTTTCTATTTCTCTTGTTGCTAATTAAAATAGAATTATTCAATTTATAAGTATACGTTTGTTGATTTCTTTTTGTTTTGTTTGTGAATGATTTATGACTTTAATGAAATATTAATTACATTATTATTATATCATATATTATGTTTACGTGACTCAGTTTTAGAGTGTCACTTGAAAGTAACGCAGTTTACACTTTTCAAAAAAAATTATGTATGAAATACACACAATTAGTTTAATGGTAATTCTTAAACGGTTCATGTAATTATGACTTAATTAATTAATTCGTTAGTTACTTTACGTGTTTTACGTTATTATTACCAGTTCTTATAATTTATGTTCATTATTTAGACGAGAAGAAAAAATTGATACAGATTTTTTCAATAATAAACTGCATAATTAAATATTATGTACAGTCTGGACTTGCACATTATAAGATGATTATTAGGCTTAATTACATACATTATATTCAAATGTATACAAAATGAAAACTACTTCCATACCTCGCTATACGGCCGCTCTTTATACGGCATTTTGCTATAACGGCCCTCTTCAATTAAAGCACGTTTTCGATTTACGGCTTAAAATGTTTCGCTATAACGGCAAAAAAAAGTTGTCGATATATCTACATGTTGCCAATGTTGCGCAAGCGCAATAATTGATTCGTTATACGGCTTTTCGCTTTACGTCCAAGTTTATTGGAACGTATCTAGGCCGTAAAGCGAGGTATGAGTATATTCTGTTTTAATAAATGATATAATATTATAATAATTTATTAAAAAAGAAGTGTTAATATTTTGTTAAGTTATTTAACAGTATCATACTAAGAGCACATACAAATTTATTATGTATAATTTCACTCCATACGAACGTAATTTTGAGAAAAAAGGAAAGACATGTATTTATATCATTGAACTTGGAAACAATTGTGAATTTGTGTATTTTAAGTAGTATATTCTTAGTTTGTGTGTTTTAGTAGTATATTAATGTATATATGATATATAGTATAAATAGTATATATGAGTAAACATATCAAGAAAATAAATACATATTGAGTTGTTATGATAAATGATAAGTTTATATTTTATATATTTTGTTCAATTGAAGTTTTGTTAATTTTTGTTTTGTTGTATCATATTCATATTAATAACAGATACAATTTTACTGAGTCTGATTTAAATCATCAAAAACGTCTACATTCCTTTTTAATTTTGTAAAGAAATACAATATTATATTAATAACACATGGAATTTTACTGAGTCTGTTTTAATTCATCATCAACGTTTCTATTTCATTTTCATTTTGTAAAGAAATACAATTAATTAGTAATTAGAGTAAATGAAGTTTTGTTTATAATTATTTCAAATAGTTTTCGTATTATGTTTAAATTTGAAGAGTTTTTCTTCAATTATATTATATACAAATTATAATATTAAGATCTACGTCATTCAAAATATCACGCATTCTCAAAGTTTATATAAGATTACAGGCAAAACGTGTTCTCACGTTCACATATACGTTTATATTTGTACTCACGATTCTCTACATTCCACATAATTGAAACTTTTTTTCAAAATATATTTTATTGATTTGTGTTGAAATTAATCATTGAATAATGCACATACCAACATTTTTTTTTATATTTCAAATTCCACGTCTTAAAATTACATTTATTTACTATGCATTTCTTTGAGATTTCATATGAAGTTTATTAAGGACAAGAACATTGAAGTGAATAGATTCATTAAATGGATTTGGATAGAATTACAAGAAAGTAGTTCATACGGATCTCTCATTAAATATCCACAACGCAGAAAGTGACGTTAACATTTTCTTTCGGGTAAATTACAAATGATATATGTGCACGCACATTAGAAAATCTCCGAGTTTTTAGTATGCAACCGAGTTGCAGCCGCATTTTCATCTGTGGAAAGTTGCACGAAATTTGCGCACACCTCTTTATACTCATAAATGGGTTTTCCTGGATTCACTTTTACAATTTTAAACAACCTTTCTCTTCTCTCCGCAATAACATTCGGCGATTAAAAAAATGTAGTCGTTTTAACTAATCTCAAGCAGGAAACATGTTTTGTTTCGTATTCTACTATTTAACCGAACACGTCATGACAATAAACAAAAACTTGCGAGGAATTGTATTAAATAGACCTAAAGACGTCAAACATTAAACAAATAGTTTCCTTATGTTCTATTTAAATATATTAAAGAATAATTGTTCTTTCCTAACCCATTAAGTTTAGAATAGTATTCTTTGTTACAAAATGTTTACATTATTTCATTGTTTTGAATACAGTTAACATTTTTAGTTTAATTGTTTCTAAGTTTAAAAAAAAAATATCTAGACTCTTTATAATCTATAATTGTTATATTCTTACTTAAAATGCAACTAAATAGGAACAAATCTAACAAATAATTAAAGTAAACATGATAAACGTTTACGTTTTTAAATTAAGACAAAAATCCCCAAGAAAATAGTGTATAAAGTATTATACACTATATACAGTTTATTGAACTACTGGGAAAAGAAAATTCTTGAAGAATGGAAAAAGTTTTAAAATAAATTGTAAAATTTCGTCATTAATAAATTTATCTATTTTTCAGCATCCGAACTTGGTGTACGAAATTCCATCAAGAGAATCAAACAATATATTCCATTCCATTGGAAATTTCTTTAAAAACGTAAGTAGATGGAAATATACAAAATTGAATTGTATATTTTTTGTATGTATTAAACAATACCTTCTATTTCAGACAATTCTGTCGGGATTCGATTTCGTAAACAATGCCGTGCCACAAATCGAACCGGTTACTACAGAGGTGAGTTTCCGATCAGATTTCCAAATTAACAAAAGCCGTTCGATTTGGTCCGGTAACTACGGTAATAATTTAGAAAAAAAACAATCGAAGTGCGAATTGCCTCAAGACCGCAATTTGCTAAATCATGGCAAATAGCCTTTTATCGATAGATCTAACGCAATTAAAACGCATAAAGACTTGATGATTAACATATTAATTAAAGTAATTAAATTATAAAAATTGTAGGATGTTCGGTTCAGGTTAGAGAGCGGAACAACGCCGAAGATCCAGGCGTTTTTCGTTGAGGAGGAGGATGATAGCAAGAACGTGTCAAGGGCTAGGCGACAGGAGGTAACTAATTCTATAATCAAATTTGATTTGGATAACGTTTTGATTGTTTTTAGGTGGAAGATCTTGTTGGAAGCAATATTCGGAACGAGGAGTTGGTCAAGAATATCACGGTGTTGATTGAAGCTCTATCGTTGCCTAACACAAATCGCTCGAATACGATTCAATCCTTGAGCAAATCCCTAAGTGTTTTAGCTAATAAAGTTGTTAGGAACACAACAACGTCTGAGCTTGTGACAAAGATCATAGAGAGGTTGAAGGAATTGGAGAATTCTGCTCGTGAGGTTGATGCTGTTTTCGAAAGGTTGCGCGATGTCAGGCAGGAAGGTTCTTTCAATGATATCGATAGCGACGTGGAGCAAATTTCACCGGAGGGCACCACCACCAAACCCCAGGAAGTGACTGCAAGGCAAGAAAGCGAATCGTCCGAAGAGGACGGAAATCTAATTGCCAATTTGCTGTCTTCATTCCTCGGTGGACTGAGTAAAGTAAACGCATATTGATATGTAATTTACATAATGTATGGTGATTGATGTCATGTTTTTGCAGCCGGATGGAGGAGTCGATATTGATGCCATAGTGGGTCTTGTCGGAGGATTAAGTGTGGTAAGTTGTTATCTAACTGCAATTTTCCATTATTATATAATAGAGGAAAAACCACATCATAACAATCACAAGATACAACAAATAATAATACCAAATGTTATAAAACATAAATTACATCAAATTTTTTAGAATAAAAATACAAATTCCATAACATTTTTGTCAAAATACAAAGTACAAACTTTCAGTACTGAATGTATTGATTATGAAATGTTTCATATTTAGTCTCTAAAACGAAATGAAGATATGTTAACTCATCTTATTTATTATTATTACAATACCATTTACCTTTTTATATACAATAACGTATGAATTTTCTCTATTTTCATGACAATATTTTCTAAATTTTTCTTCGAAAAATCATCAACTTCTGGATTCATTACATTCACATCAAGACATTTTCAAGACCATTTTTCTAAATTTTGTTGAACAAACACATATTTGGTTATCGAACACTTTGATGTTTTTATTGAAGTTACTTCTAAAGCTGGTATTGATAGCTTAAGTCGTTTCTTAAGTCGATGATCGGTTTACAAACAATTCGATTTGCTTACATCATCTTTGAACGCATTATGTTCGTTAAACTGCATATAAATTGTCACAAAGGCCATATGTTTTTCCGCCATATTTCTTAGCATTATCATAGTTTTATTATATCATTTACACTTTTCAACAAAAGAATGCCATAGGCCGAGGTCTTTCTATCAGTTTCATTCTCATTTAAATTAAATTATTTACTTCTTATTCATACATAATTATAATGAGCAAAAACACACCCACCTGTAAATATATTAATCGACTTTCTATGGAAAATAAATCTTAGTCACAAAGACCGTTTATTGAAGTTTTATTCACGTTATACACCATTTAAGTAATACAGTATTTTAGATTCCTCTGTAAAATATATATACGTATGTTAATTAATTAGTTAATACATTTTTTTTCATCAATTATCTTAGTTATAAAATGGTTATTATTATAGTATTGTTAATTTTATTGATTGTTCTTGTAATATTTTCTGTAGCAAAAAGATGATGGAACGTACGACTTCTCCGGACTGACGGACCTTCTGCAAAGCTTCTTGGGAGTAAGTAAAACGATCCATTCACAATAATTACTCATTTTTCACTCTGATTAACTTTCAAGCAATAATTACAAATTACACAAAAAAAAATGTAACAATCAAGAGCGCCGCATAAATTACAATTTTATTACTACCTTTCAGCGAATATAATTGTTTTCAATTAAGCGTTCCCACACGCCGGTTTCGCAACGAGTTTCCCAATGTGTTCTGAATGTTTCCTTAGTTTTTATTTCATTTTTATTTTCCGTGCGTTGTGCGGAATAATAAATGAACGTCCACGGATGACTAATCTGCATCTCCTCTATGCATTTCGTAGTTCTGTATCCGCGTTTGTGAACCGAAGAGAACGTTTTTTTTTTGTTGTTGAACGTGTGTTTAATGCATGTTTCGTAACTGGAAAGAGGGTTGCCAGAAGGTTGCCCGTAATGAACTGAAGTCGGAAGAAAACGGGAGATTTACGTGGTACAATTGTGCCAACAATAACGGAAAAAGCGTTGCAGGATGCGTGTAACGTCTGTTCAATAATCCTTGGAGAACAAAGAGGAGTTAATGAGTGCACTAATCCATCAATTTTGCAACGCAAATCCGCTTAACATACAATACTTTGAATTATTACATGGGAAACGAAATACATTTCCTTGTTTCATTTTGTAGGGCGATGGTCAAGGAGGCGGTGGATCCGATGTTGGCTCGTTTCTGGGAGGACTTCTGGGTGCGATCCTTCAAGGAAGCGCCAATCCTCCAGGACCCGTATGTACTTCACAATTAATCCGAAAAAAATAAACATTTTTTTATGTTATTTTAGAAAGGAACTGGAAGATTCACAGGGAATCTAGTCGCAAACATATTACCTGGATTAAGTGGCCCTGTGAGTATAATTGCCTTTCTTCATTAAGTAACATTACTAATTAACAATAAAATAAAATAAGTAACAAAGAAACAACAATTCAAAGAAAGTCTCATATATTAAAACATCCCATTTTCTCTTTCATTTTGTTTTTATTGTCAAAGGTGATATAATCAAAAATTCTAATTACATCAAATTATGTAATTATACAGTTTATTTTTTTTGTATTTTTAAGTAAACTTACATAATTAGCTAATAACATAAATAGTTTTTGATTAAATATAATGAGGAATGCTGCTAATATATGGTAATTTGTAATCATAGTCAAATTAATTAATTTCATTAAAAATAAGAAATGGAATATGTTGAATTCATCACCAAATACATAAATTAATGATGAGTATATTGTTTTATTATACAAGTTTCATATTAACCAATGATACTTAATCTAGAGATTGCTAAATGACAGAAATCACCTTGTGTCAAAGCGTTAAGAAACGCTGGTATTAACCATTCAATTACTCAATTTGCATAAGTCGTCTTAAAGTAGATTTATGTTCTCAATTTGCATAAGACGACTTAAAGTAAATTTCTGTTCGTAAAGTTCCAGTAATAGCAAAAGTTATAAGTAGATAACTTTACAATATTTTTAGTTTCTTGTAATAATTATGCATGTAATCAAGATGGTTACTTTTGTGAATTTTATTACCTTAAATTTTATATAAAATTGATAACAGTTATGTTTAATGGAGAGTAATGTTACACATTCGACAGAACAAAAATATTGAATAACAAATGGGAACATTACTTAATGATTTGATTAGAAAAATCTTGATTATTTTTAGGAAACGTGTTGCAGTATAATTCTTATAGATTTGCATATATCCAGTTTAAAGGCATAAGCGTTTTAAACGTTCATTATTAACGATGTTTTAAGACTAAAACTGATAATTCAAACATATAGATTTAAGAACACTCTAAATCTAGTTTGATGACACAACTAAAACAATCTGAACCCAATTATCAATAATTTATTAAAAACGTAAAACAAAATATTTCAACCTACTTATGTTTATTAATTAGTTCATTATTAAGGATATCTTAAGGTTAAGTTGCGTTATACAAACGTTAATATCAGTTAACTTTTTGATCATCGTAAACTTAATTGGAAGAATTTGAAGAAACGTATGGCAGTATGAAACTTTTAGCACTGTATAAATGCAGCCAGGTCATATTACCAAAGCAAACTTAGCACAACTTTAAATAATTCAATTGATCATAAAACAGAACAACAGAACATTTTTGTTTATTAAAGGAAATATTTGTCAAAAATATATAAAAAGTGGTTACTTAATTTGTAATTCAATTAAACGTAATTTCACGTTAAAAAAACATATTTTGCTTTAATACTATTCGAATTAATTTGAATGACTTATTCAATTTAACAAATTATTCGAGATATAAATACTGCAACTTGGAGAAACTATACTTGAATTGAATAATATAATTGCTGACTGCGTAATGCTCTTAATTTATTTCTGGAAATGCTCTGTGCAAACGAATTGCTTCATCTTGAATTTGAGATTGCATTTACGGTCATTGCTACAGATTGGCCAAGCCACGTGATTTCGAGCAGTTTCACTCTATGTGTATAATTCAATTAGGCACGGTTTGTTTCGCTGCCTAATCATGCCGAGAGAAGGAATTACGAAAAAATAGTAACAAATCAAATACGTTGCAGCCACCGTCGTCATCGGAGGATGAAAAGGATCAGCAGCCAGGGGGCTTGGACAGCGGCTCATTTTTAGCAGGATTGTTGACCAGTATGTTAGGTGCGAGCAGCGGGACAAGCAGCAAATCGGGATCTCCGAAACCAGCAGAAAACGGGGTAAAGTATACATTACATTGTGTGCATCGCTGCATGACACAAAAAAAATGTGCATTATTTACAATTGCAAGTGATTCATTATCTTTGGCAATCCATCATAAATAAACGTTTCAATTAGTGCTTGAAAGGCATGCGGTACGAAACAGAAAAATATGTCTTAATTATATCCACACGATCTCTGTCGTGTCTTGCGCAACTGCTGCTTTGTATTGTGCTTGCTCTTGGGGTCATGAAATTATTCCAACGAATCTGGTCTCGGTCCGTGATACGGCGGACATTTCGCCTTTTTGAAAGTAAAACTTTGTGCACGGGCATATACACAAACAAAGTCACCACGCCTTTACCATATTAAAATCGATGCCAATCGTTCTCCGCAATCGAGACATTTTTAAACCGTTCCCAAACTCCGAAAGCCCCACACACATGTGCTGTGTTTCTATGTGGAAATAGGCTCTTGTTTGAATTGATTAATTTATGCGCGCATTGATTATTCACATCTACGACTAATCATTCCGCTCATTTCACGGTTCCCTCTCTTACCAAACAGACCTGAACTAATTTTCCAATGAGTTTATCATAACAAACATACATATTTCACTTGAATAATCCATTTTTTAATGACTATAATAATCAATATTAAAGTACAACATCTAACAACCAATATCAAGAAAAGATTTGATTTTTAGTTATATATATTAAGGGTATCCAAAAAGTAATGTCGCTTTTCTGCATGTCAATATTTGTTAACTTTTTATCACCTCATTGTATACTTCAAAATATCATCAAAGATATTCTAATGTTAAAGGGACTTGTTTACTTCTAAATAATTAAATCTTTTTTTCAATTTTGGGTGCCAACTACCCAAAAAGATTTTTTGTATGCTTTTTGACTTACTTTCACAAGTGTAGTTTCGAAACAATTCCTTCAAAGAACTTTTAAGACGTTTATCCAAATGCATTAGACATTTGTAAATGCCTATGTTCAGATCTAGTAATTTTGATCTTTCCTTACTTTTATCAGCCATTGAGTCCTTCAAAATCTTATCAAAGACATTCTAATATTAAACGGACTTGTTTAACAATTCCTACAAATTACTTTTGCGATGTTTATCAAAATGTATTAGATATTCGTAAATGCCGAAGGTAATTTTGATCTTTCCAACGCCTACCAATCAGTAAGACAAACAACTTTAGACAATGACTTATTAATGGCGGAAATTGAAGTAAATAAATATCAGTCATTTGCAATTTTGGGTGAATGACAAGCCAAATACCAGAAGAGATACATGTGCAGCATTGTATGCTTTTTGACTTTCACAAGAGTAGTTTCACAACAACTGTTACCAACAACTTTTACGTTATTTATCCAAATGCATTAGACATTCAT
This sequence comes from Nicrophorus orbicollis, assembly GCA_018845635.1. Taxonomy (NCBI): domain Eukaryota; kingdom Metazoa; phylum Arthropoda; class Insecta; order Coleoptera; family Silphidae; genus Nicrophorus; species Nicrophorus orbicollis. Next base: position 898,401 of record JAFMTC010000277.1, read on the forward strand.
AAATGTCAAATATATTAGTATTTGACATATACCATATGTTAAATACCAGTGCTTCCCAATCTTCTTCTTCTTCTTTCCACACTACTCACTTAGCTTGCACAATATCGCCAGTCACCGCTTAATGGTCTTTGGCAAGTTAGGTTAAACAAACAGGGCTAAAAACATAGCTTCCCAATCTAATTGGAGAAGTTTGGACATGACACCTATAACATTACTTCAAAGCATTAGAATTGTATTTTATAAACAAAGTGCAACTTAAAGTACAACTACAAACGATTATGTGGAAACCTGAGGTTAAAAAGATTGAGAAACGTTTATATAAAGTATAAGCAAGTAACTATTTTATAACAATTTGTGTGTACTCATCTTTGTATAATTATAATTGAAGCAATTATTAAACATTATAATAATTAATTTATTTAATAATTTGATCTAATCTTTGGATTAATGAATTTCATTCTATCAGGAGTTATATTAATTACAGAACAAATGTACAGAATTAAATTATAGATTTAATTTATTGTGAATTACGATATATTAGTTTTTGTTAATAATGCTTATTAATAACATTGGAAAATATAGCAAAATAGAGCAAAAACACTCGGTCGTTAGCCATTTCATCCAATGTGTGAACAATAGTAATAATATTAATGAATCAGTTTAAAATAATCATTAAAGTTAATTACCAAATTGTAATAACATTCACCAACCATTAAAATAATATATACCAATAGATTTTTTCCTCTTTTAGAAATCCTAAACGTGAGATTCCATTCCAAAATTGTAAGTAGTAATACTACTTTTATCATCTTTAATAAATTAATTTACTGCTAATAATATCAAAGTTATCTATCTTTCAATTCTAATTAACATTCATTGTTTTGAAAATGAAAATCATCACGTAAATAAAATAGCATTTTTCAATCAACTATTCATAATTTTGTGATATTATTATGATCATTCCACATATTTCACTACTTAAGCCGTAGATAAATATTTTCTGCTTAATTACTTAAAAATTAATATTTATTAACCGATTATTCGAAAGTTCATACACGTTGCAACAAAATTAATATCTCATATTTATCGTTAAAATATTCGCGATTTAATAGCATATTTCAACTTACTTTTATCATTAATTAATTCTTAATTCTAATTTATAGTTATGATAATCTTTTTTAATAAATTTTAAATAAAACTTAGTATACTTATCTATAGTATCGTATATTTGAATTAAAATGTAGTTAAACCAGTTATATAAATTGCTATCAGTTATATTTTTGCAATTATTTACTAATCAACGCAATTTTATACATTGAATTTATCAATAATTATTTAATATTCTTTCTTCTTTTCAATTAAGTATAAATTATCACAAGATTTCAGTTTATTAATTGCATAATAATAATTTGTTTTAATAAGTAAATTGCAGTTAAATTCATGTTTGCAAACGCCTCGGTTTCTGAATTTTCATTATGTTTATAAACTTTTGAATTAATGAATTATTATGGAAAGGATTTAAACAAAAAAACCTATAAATTTCAATTATGTTTTTATTTAAGAACGAGTTATGTTTTTTTGTTATGAAATACATTATCAAAACTATCGAAAGTTTATTTACTTATTGTGATCTTATTAACGTTTTCTCAAATAATTGTCTGTAAATTATCATTTTTTAATGAGTAAATGAAAATAGTATTACTAAATATTTCAAGAAAATAATGATTTCACTTACATATCAAATAAATCGTTGTTTACACATATGACCGATTTCAAGAAAGTTTATTTATTCGTTAATTAAAGCAATCAGTTGATTAATTAGGCTTTGGCGTTTAATTTATTTTGAAAAATCGCTTTAAAGTAAACTTACGAAACTGAATTGAATGCGTTATTAATAATACGTTACATAAGTACATAATTCAATGCAATTACTATATTATAAACGATCTTTATTAATGCAAAAAAACCTTGAACACAATTTCTCTTGAAATTATTATTTTGTCACAAATAATTCATAAAATTTAAACATTTCATGGAAATTGAATTAAAGTAATTCTGAGATCATGCATAATTACATGATTTATAGTAATTTTTAAATAAAGTTCTAAGAAATGCACCCACAAGAAAATCGTATTTTTTTAAATTTAATTTATATAATTTTAGATTAAAAAGCGATTTGCTTCAAATTCAATGTAATTATTTACATAAATTACTTATATTTTTTGATGAAAAATGACATAAACAATATATAATATGAAAATAATGCATAAATAATCTATAAATATTATAATAATTTGAAATGATTTCATAAAACTGTTTGCAACTATATTAGAAATGCATGTATTTTTTTATATTTATGAAAGAACTTTGTACGTAATTCATAAATACATTACGAAGTTCAATTATTTAGAAACTTCAGTCCAAAAATTTGTTTCAGTGATTTAACTCCTCAGTCGATAAGTTCGTATGATGACATATAGATGGCGCCTCTATCGACAAATTCGTATGACTTTTAGGAAGTACCAACCTTTAGATAAGATTTGTCAATATTTCGTAATAATTTGACGGTTGGTTCACAAGTTACAGTGGTTTTAGTGACGCTACTTTTGTAATTTTTAAATCAGGTGTTAACTAAAATCTTAATTTCTAATTTCCTTGTACAACTTCATCAATCAAATGATATGGAATAAAGTGAAGTAAATATCCTAAAACTAAAAATGATTAGTTACTTTTGAAAATTGAAAAACACTGGAAATCAAAAATGTTATTGAATTCTAGATCATTTTGTTTCCAATTTTATCTCCAATCTCCAATATTCATATATTTTTATTTATTTTTTTTACTTTTCTTTTGTAGTTTTTGTTTAATTTTTTTCACTTTTTCATTTCCGTTATAATTGGAGCTTATTGTCTACTTTTGTATTATGTAGATAGATTGCTTATAAATAAACTTTAAAAAAAAATAGAAAAAAGAAGTAATGGAAAAATTATAGTGTATTTTTTGTTTTTCTAACCAAGATGTCTTAAAAAAAGAAAACAAGTTGATGAAAAAAGATGATGATGCATCGAAATAATTAGTTAATTATAAATTAAGTTTACTTCTGAATAACGTAACTTTTGATACATAATTTCGAACTTCAAATCTTCATAACGAAAATATTCAATGAAGACTCATTATGAATAACATCATTAGATAATACTTAAATAAAAGTATGCTAATAGAAACAATGATGTCAAACAACAACATAACAGAGATTTTATCTGCAGGAAAACGAATTGCATGCGTAATTATAAGTTTGCCTCGCACAAAATGTTTCCCAATAGAGTTTTATGTCTCTCATACCGAACATGTTTATTTCTTGTTTCGTAGGCGAAAATTTGCAAAACTTTTGCGCACAATTAGTCTAATAAAAGTGAAAGCGTTCGTGCGCTGTGTCATTCGCAACACTCAATTTATCTGCATACAAAGTCCAAAACAAATCCCCCCACACAACACATGTTTTCGCCGATCTTTCAACTCGGCCCCAAAAAGAAATAAATCAAAATCTACCTTCACCAAAATCACTCACTCTTAATTATTGTTCTATTTTTTCTGTGCCAATATTTATTCACATGTCACACGCAGCAAAAATTCACATGCGCCAATTACCTGAATTAATGCTAATCATAATCATTAAATTAATTTCCTACCTTTCCAACAATATTAAATTCATAACATAATTATTATTGATTTTATTACATACAAGTACATTCCTTTTTCGTTATTTTTTTTTAGAATAACTGCTGCAAAGGCGGATCTGCAAGTTTTCTCATCATGGTAATTATTAGTTATTACATTTTGTTTGCTTTAATTTCATTATTTTGTGTTACAGGTGAAAAATAGTATAGTTAAAACGGTTTTATCGTTAGTCTCCTCAATTCTGGCCTCGTCTTCCAGCTCCTCGTCGCATTCTTCTCAAGGGAAACACTGATTCTTGAATAAATATACCACAAAAAAATAATCAAATAACGCAACCGAAGCAGATTCATGTCTGCATCATTTGGTGTTACATAACTTAAGCTATGTTGCAATTCAATCGGTCTTCTAGTATTGCAACCTTGACCTCCAGTTCGACACATCCCTTTGATGCAAATATTTGTTGTCGTTTTCTCAATTACGCAATTCCATTTGTTAATTTATTTACTAATTAATTAATCGAAGTGATCCATCTGAGCCCCGACAGATCTGGATCAATGCCGTCCGTCGTTGCGCAATTGAGAATTTGGTGCATTGTAATTAGATTGAAGCGTTTTGCGACTTTCATAGCACGTATTCTATTTTGGGGCCACATTAATTACAGCCATTAAACTATTAATTAATGTAACCTCTCTTCATTTTCTTTTTATATAAATGTACACATGCAATATCTACTTTTTTCTACAAGACTTTTGTAAATATCAATGGAAATAATGTTATCTTGTTTTCTTTATTAGATACAATTATTATAACAATACAATTTGGTTAATTACAATCAATTAGGTAATTATTAAGATATATGTGTGAATTTTCTTAAAGGGAAAACTTTGTGTAGTTTTAAGAAAATTTACTTAATTTAATGTACATTTCATAATAAAATGTTTACGAATTGATTTAGTTTTTGTTATTCATATTTCCTTTTCTAATCTAATATTATAATCACCAATTTCAAAATGTGTTACAGTTATTAGTAACAAATGTAATGTAATCATACTAAGTTAAATATTGATTCAATAAACTAGAAGATCTAAAATATCTTTACAAGTTTGTGTAAATGCCTTCATAAGAATGATTGATACTTTTTTTATGAAAGTGTCACAAAATAGTCACAATTAATTCACACTGTGAAGAAATTTTCTTATTACTGTTAAATGTGTTTCATAATCAAATCTTTACTAATAGAATAGGTTTTTCTGTTCTTTTTGAATTTTTTAACATAATTAATTTAAGTGGTTTAAAAATTAGTTAATTAATACGTTAATTAGATTATAGTTTAGATAAAATAAATGAGATTTATTTTGAAAAGTTCATCGCAAGTTACCATGTTGTTTCCATAGAAAATTTCCATAAGTGTGTAGAAACATATGTATAATTAATTTAAGTTTTGGTGTTAATGGTGTATAGATTCTTAAGTTACTAAGCTACGATACACATTACTGCGTCAATTTTGACAACTTACGTCAAATTAATTTGCCTGGAAGTCACTAGATTTTAAATATAATAAAGCACATGTTGCACTCCAGTTTTCATGAAAAATCAGTGCAGGATTTTTGAATTCGGTTTGATTTAATTTTGTATTTAGCCAAAAAAATGTTATTAGTAAATACACTTTAAATTCAATATTTTGATGGTATTTTATATTTTTTTTAAATTTCAAACAAATATGATTTAACACATATTTTAAATCACATTATTAGTAATTCTGTAGACTCACGAATTTTAAAAGAAAACAGGCTACTGATTTATAGGGTAATTTTCAAAACCAGCCTGAACTTATGGAATACAGCTGTGGGGAAATACTAGCAAATCTAATATTGCTATTGTACAAAGATTCAGTCGAAAAGCCTAACAAGAAACATAGAAGCACCATGGTACATTACAAATAGATCAAATAGGATCTCACACGAGGATCTTCGAATAGAAACAGTGGAGGAAATAGGCTAGAAAAACATCTAAACGACTTAGCTATCAATATTCTTGATAATAACCGACTGAAAAGATGTAATTTACTGGATCTTCCAATAAGATTTAACATCTAATTAGGAATTAAGGGAAAACCGCCAGTGGGCGCTATCCAATATTCATTTGTCATTTGTCAACTGTTAAAATATTTACTGAATGTGTTGTTATAAAATAGATAGTAAATAAAAACAGATGTTATACAAAAAAAGTAATTCTGCAATACCGTAGAAAGTTACTTAGAAATAACCGTGATTCATGAAAAATTACGCAGGATAATTTTCACAGAAGACATATTTCTTGATAGGCATCGACCATTAATTGTCTTATAACCACTTAGGTTTGCCCATCATATTAACTAGTTTTAATTTCGAGAAGCGAAAGTTTCGCCGATTTCATTTGAATACGAGCTGCATTCTTAGCAGTAAGATCACCTTGGGTCATTGGCATCGTGGTCTTCAAAAAGAATAAAATAAAAACAGAAAGAAATTGCGTAAGGAATTTGCGAAATTTATGATCCGGGAGAATGCAATTTCGTCGAAGTTTACGAATACGGAGTTGAGTTATCTTCCTCGGAAGCCCCAGCCATTTCTTGCCTACGTGCCGCACAGAAAAGAATAGTAAAACTTGTTTGTTCTGCGCTCACGAACTTTCTATTTTCCATTAGATTTTTGTTACTTTATATAACCGAATTAGCATTTCGTCCGGATCCGTTTTTCGAGACGATCTTTCTTTCTCCGCTTATCCAACAACGCGAGAAACATCGATTGTTGCGAGAGAAATCTCTTCCTATTTGCAAGACAAACAATGTTTGGCAGGCAAAAACTAATTGATAAACACTTTAACGATAATTATGATTTACTCATTACATTTCAAAACTATTGAAACTAGTTATATTAATGTGTTTAAAAATGATCAAAATAGCTTTACTCTAAAATTATTTGTCAAAATTCTATGTTACAGCAATAAAAACTCAATTAACAAATATGGATCTATTTCACGAAATGATCAAAACTTCATTTTCATACATAAAATACAAGAATTGAGATTCGTAACGAAAATGAAAAACTGTTTTCGAACAGAGAAAAGTTTCATTAAATAAACAGTCAACTTGCACACAAAGTAACATCAAATTGTAAGCAAGTTAAGTTAAAAGTTAAGTTAATTGTTTATACTTTCTAATAATTTATTTTAAGAATTATATATATGGAGTTATTCCTGATCGTTTAACAATAACATTTCTTCTCAAATCAAGATCATCTTCACTGAAAAAATGTTTTCAATATCATTTAAACGCGTTTTTATATCTTTATTATAAACTTCGTCTTTATTTTCTTTGTCGTCCTTGCTAACAAGATTTTCCATCCAAATCACCATCTTCTGCATTCAATAAATTCCAAATATCCTCTTCATCGAAACTTATAGATTGAATCATCTGGATAACTTTATTTCGATTTCTTGACTATTATACTTTATTATCTTCTAGTTGTATTTCTGGCAATATTTTACAACAAACTCAATTTAAATGTAACTTATTTTCAAAAACTATCAACATCTTGTTATTGAATGTGGAGACTTATTGGGAATTTTGAGTAAATTCGATTGGTTTAACAATAACTTTATTCACAAATGGTTATGTGGTACTCTTCTAAGACTATGTTCTCCTTTGGATCCCCAATTAAGACTATTGTTTATTCTTCGGATCCCCAATTAAGACTAATTCTAAATACGAATTACAAATGTAAGATCAACTATTTTAATGGAGGGTGTAAGTTGTGATTCAGTGAGGAGGCCTTTATCTACAATTTGCTGATTATGCATTCCTGTGGGAACGATGCGTTGACCGGAGTCGGTCCATGTTGCAATTCATCTACTCTGCACCTTCTGGTGATAACTCTTATCTGCAGGTGCATATGCATATGGGAATATCCGGTACAATTTAAATATAATTATAATGGTTAGGCACCAAAATAATAATTGGCTAAATATAATGCAATTTAAAAGTGATAAATATCGAACAAATATGAACATCTCTCCCTGATAAAACGAAGATATGTCAAAGGAAAAACCGAATACACAGCAACCCTATTACCAGTAACCTATTATGGTTTTGTTCTATTTGTAAATTTACATTATATTGTTATTATCTATGCGGAAAAACCCACAGTTATTAACCACTTGTTATAATTATTCTTTTTATTTTATTACAATTATAGAAGGCTATAGCCATGACTGCATCATCAACTTTTCCTAGAAAATCTTGGGCAGACTTGATTTTCTAAATGTGCTGTCCAATAGATTGTAAATATATTTTGTTGTATCTTTTTGCAACGATATTCACAATCTAAATTGTGTTTCATTCACTAAATCACCACCACATTGCAGACACTTGTTTGGGATCAATGCTCATTAAGGCTGTTTTCTAGGAATCAATGGCCTCAGTCCAGAAGCAATGCTCTGAAACAAACCACAAAATGTTGTGTTGTATTTGGAAATTGAATGTTTTCATTATATTATCATCTTAGTTCTAAGAGGAATCAATTACCAAAGTTATATGGTGAAATATTATAAAGTGTATTATTTTAATTGAATTATCAAATGGTAACTTTCGAATACCTTCAAATGCACATCCTTTTCGTTATACTTATTACTAATATTAACCTTGTTGCTTCCAGCAATATTTTGACACAAACATCCACGGATTTGTCAATTGCTAATAACATATATTTATATTTGGTTAGAGTACATTTATATAATTTATAATAACTGAATTGCGTGCATGCACTAAGCAATTTCACACAAAATTATACTGCACAGAGTAAACATGTGAACTCTTAAGGCTATAAGAACAAAAAAATACGCTTTTATTATGAAATCTTCAAAAAATGCATAAATGCAATTTGTTTCTACACATTTTACAAGTATTTTCTTCTATTTATTGATATTAAAGCATTGTACTATTTAGATATAATTTTGCTGCTAAAATATTTATATTATTTATTATAATTATTAAATTTACATGACAAATTTTGAATAATATACAGAAATACGTCGTATAGTATAAGTTCCGACAATATCCCGGACTATTTGAATCCGAACTAATCGAGGAACTAAATACATATAAAACAAAATTAAGTGAATAAAGATCAATTATTTTGTTTCAATATTTTCAAACCGGACTATAGCGAATTCGCCGTACTGATCGAAGCCGTACTATGCAAGGTTTTACTATATTTTTTTAAGTGTTCCTATAACACGAATTAAGTTGTTTTTGGATATTACAATTAATGAAGTTTTTATTATACAATATAATAAAATGCAATGATTTATGAGAAACAAGTATAAACGATTCTTAATTTATTACAAAAATATACGCGATTTCTGTATAAATCTTTATTGCAATTAAGTGGCATAATGCAACAAAAGACTACACAACCGTGAAATGTTATTCTTCCCATAGAAGTCTTTTATAATAAAAACATTAATCTCACTTAACTAAATTGAGGACAGAATCTTTGCTGTTTTTTTTTACCTCAATCCTCACCCACTTCTTCATGTTATATTATTGTTAGTTGCGTAACAGTAAATTAATTCGTTAATGGTCTTATGGAACATTTTTGGAAATGCTAATACCAACAATCTGTCTACGTTTTTCTCTAAACGCTATGCCTGTTCGAACGTTAGACTCGACCCACTTTTGAACCGAATTCACTTTCGTCTTCTGCAACTCGATGATTTTCATGGTCAAGTCTGCGGCTGACGTGCATCCGAGAGGCATGCGTGTAACAGCAACTTTCTTTTTCACTTTCACCGAAAATACAACCGAACAAACAATGAGGCACCGACACGAGAACAAAAAAATCGTGTATAAATATCAACTTGAATAAAAAAAAATTGGAAAGAAATTCATTTACACCTTCGTAAATTTAGTATGGGAATTGAGTCATTCACTTTTGAAAAAGAAATGTTCTTAATTAAAGCGTTTTCACTTTCAATATATTTGTTTATTCTTTTAATTATTTTCTTTCCAAATTCAGCAATCATAAACTGTAGTTCTATTGATGTTGGAGGCAACTGAAGGAATGGTCCAGCTACTATCCTTCATTTATAACACTTTATATGATATATAACAACAAAATGTAAACTTATCATTACTTAATTTGTTCTTTAAAACCTTCCTGGTAGATCTTGGGACTTAAATCTCTTGAGCCTACGTTGATTTGCAGTTGTGTTCTTCAGCCATACATCGCTTTACGGCCTAGATATATTCCTCGAAACTTGGCCGCAAAGCGAAAAGCCGTATAAGGAATCAAAGATTGCGCTTGTGCAAGATTGGCAACATGTAGATATATCGACATCGAAAACGTTTTTTTTGCCGTTATAGCGAAACATTTTAGGCCGTAAATTTAAAACGTGCCTTAATTGAAGAGGGCCGTGATAGCGAAATGCCGTATAAAGAGCAGCCGTATAGCGAGGTATGGGTGTATTACATAATAATTAGGCCTCTCTAATTTCATCCTTTACCATTTTTTATTGAAAAACAAGTGGATTTCTTCGTTTGTAGTAAACCATCAGTTACAACCACCCAAAGCTGTATACTATACGTCTATATCTGTTTCAGGATAGTAATTTGTATATTAGTAATTTGATGTTGATAATACGGAATTTCTGACCAGAAGAAATGTATTATTAGTAATTATTTAATTGGTATGAATTTACAGATTTGAATTTACAATATTATTTCACAAATTTAAATAATAATGTTGATTCAATACAAGACATACTTTTATCTAATTCTCGAAAAATGTGTTATTTGCTTTCCATGAATATTACTATTTCGAAATTGTAGTATTTCTCCTGTAAAAGTGTTACTAATATTCATTACTATCATCAGTTCTATTTATGTTTTTATGAGATATTTTCTTACAATTTCCTTTCAATAAATAATAAGGCCTTGTTTGTTGGAGTGATTTACTTCTTAAATCTAATTTAATTTCTTAATGTAATTAGTATTCCACTTGTAATTTATGTTTAATCTAATTCTAATGAAATATTTGTACTAGTTTTAAATACGTATATATATGTAAATTATATTGGTATTATCATAACTAAAACATGATCATAATTGTGAAGTTTATTAATAAGTTCAAGTGTGCTATGTTAATTTAAAAACAAACATTTATGTATATTTTGTTTACAAAAATGTAATTGTAAATTAATTATGAGGTTTATTGCAACTTATACAATATATATTGTCTACAATAATACTTTAACAAAACCAAAAATAGAATACAACTGCAACATATGTTACAAAGGTCTTCTGACTGCAGTCTTTCCGCCCTTGCATATTATTATTACAATTTAGTTAAAAATTTAAAGAATGTGTGCACGTCCAATAACGGAATTTACAGAGTCCACACCTAAAACTGAAACTGAGGCAGCATACAAATATTTTTTAACAATTTAAATAACGGTACAGATCGCTAAGAGAATAGTTTGAGATATTTCTATAATGCATTTTATTGGGTTTATTTTTTCTTTTACCTTCGATTAATACGTGTTAATTATCATACTTTGATGAATATTTTGCATAATTAATGTGAGTTACCTTTGACATTTGAAATCGAGTAAATATTTATAAGTATACTACGATCTTTTTTTTAACTTCCCAATTTGATTTTGTCTATTGATTATTGAGATCAAGGATTATTAAATAATTTATAGAATTAACATATTTTTAAGATAATTAAAACTTTAAGGATTAACTGCAATTTATACCGAATTTTCTTTGAAATATTATGTATAATGAATCTAATACCAATAGTAATTATGTTCTGGAAGATTATAATTACCTTTAATCTTTGAATTTGAATAAATTTATAAGTATACAATGACAATTTTTGTCCTAATTTGTGTTGTTTCCTTCATTATCTAACTATTAAGATCAAGGACTGCTTAAATTTTTATAATAAAAACTAGAATGAACATATGTTTCTAATAATTAAATTATTGAGCATTCATTACATTTTTTAATACTAAAATTTTCTAAATTCTGGTTAAGTTCAGATTCAAACAGAGTAGTATTATTAATATAAATTAAGAAATTTCATAATGAGAATATTAGTAATTACAAAAAAAGAAACTTGAAGAAGTTGAAAAGAAAATGAAAATTATATTGTTGCAAAGGGCCATTTTTCATATATAAAAAGTACTATTTCTGGTTTGCAAATAAAATAATTGCAGACAAATAAATATGGAGTTTTTAGTGATTTAAGAAATATGATGAAATTAACCATGAACTTAATTATTTAAATTTTTCAAATTAAAACAATTATAATTACTATGTGCTAAAATTGATTAATTCAATAAAGAATGTGCAAATAAGCGAATCGTTTTTATGTGAATTTTCCAGCGAAAGAAAGTTGTGTTGAAACGCCGACCGAAGCAGCAGTAGCAGAAGAAACCGAAGAGAGTAAAAAAAGGCTGTGTGTGCCCAGGTGAAATTGTAACTGTAACAGCGTTTAGTGCTTGGCCGATGAGTAAGTAGCAAGTAAGTAAGTAGAGAGTGGTTCGTGGTTGCGTCCTACAGTTCTTTCTTACTTTCGTCGCGGAAAGGCAAGTGCGGTAAAGAATCGAAAAGACTGTTTCCAAGAGGTCCACCTTAAGCCTGCAATACTCTTAATAAACCGCATTGAACGGCCCGAGAAAAGGACCCAGAAGAGATAAATATATATATATACCGGTTTTGCGAGTGGCGCAAATACAGAACGGGGCGTTGCGTAACGTGTGCGGTGTTTGTGTGTGTGTGTATGCCATAACCACGGGAGTTTCCATCTGAAAAAGGAGGTAAGCGACCGAACGAGATTCATCGATTAATTAAGTAGCGAAAAAAAAAATGAAAGAAAGAAAGAAGTTGAAGAAATAAGAGAATGCTTCCTCTGAGCTCGGTTTAATGAACCCACGAAATTCGCCTGGACCCAGTTTCACTTTTTGCGCCAGGATCCACTTTTACCAAGTCCTTATGTAATCCCTCCCGAAGCACTTTACGAGCGATGCTCTTCGACCATCTGCATCGACCTTCCACCAATTACTGTGACGCTCGAAAATGCATTGCGGCGTCCCGACGCGTTTTGCAACGTCCCTAACGAACGTCTCTAATTGCATCGATGTCTTTAGCAAATTGGAAACTTCGCAATTTCGAATTTACCGTCGGTGCATTTTCTAATGTTTCCCAATTGCCACAATTAAACGCGTATCCATTTGTTTGCAATTAACCGATTTTCACCCAAAAAATAAACAAATTTCGTAAACCTGTCTACCTTTTACGACCCTTTAAGTGGGCGCGATTATTAAGTGCTAAGCTACAAAATGTATAGATATACTGTAGATAACTTAACTTTATTAGTGCTTTGCATGCTTTCTAACTGAACGGAATTGCAATTACACCTAGATACGTTTCACAAAACTTGGCCGCAAAGCGAAAAGCCGTATAAGGAATCAATTAATGCATTTCCGCAAGATTGGCAATATGTAGATATATCGACATCGAAAACGTTTTTATTGCCGTTATAACGAAACATTTTAGCCGTAAATCGAGAGGCCGTATGGCGAGGTATAGGTCTACTTGTAATCAGATTACATATTAATTCATGAAAGTAAAGCGATTTTCTTTTGTTTATTTCAACAATCTGTTTCTATGCAAAATAATGAAAAAACAATACGTTGAAATTTTGAACTAATATCAAAAAATAATCATGTTCTTGAAAGGTTGCTTCAGTGATCATCCTTCATGAAGCGATATTACTTAGAGCAATTGAAGGTGATAACTTTCGATACAAGTATTATTCATTTAAGTATATTAATCATTTATGAACCAAAACTTGAACTGCGAAGGCTTATTGGAATTAGGATTCAAATATACATATGTCATTGTTAAGTTTTAATGAACTGTGCTTTAATGCTAGTGTTTACGTATATTTTAAAGCAATAATTATAATTGTTAGGCTAAGTTTTTACTGTATTTCATTGCAAGTTAGTAAAATATGAATTATTTAGATACAGTGTATTGTGATCATGGGAATGTATAAAACCTTCATTAATTTTTTGAGTCTATGAGCAAAATATGGGAATTAAGATTCAAGAATACATATTTTATAGTTAACTTTAAATGAATTTGAAAATAATAGGTATGGTGTTTAGTGTTCATGACAATCTTAATCCTGCTATGATATTAGTCTTAGTTTTCACTGGATTTTGATCTCTAGTCTAAGAAAACCATTAAATGTAATAACTTTCATTACATGTTGTTACGATATGATTTATTTAGGCACACACAGTGCCTATTATCTACAAGAATTTATATAGCATACAAGATCTTGTAATGCCCATGAACAAAATATGGGAATTAAGATTCTAGAAAACATATAACGAAAATATTAGTTCTGCTTTGATTATTAGTCTTAGTATTTGCTGGTATCATCGGATGCAGATGTGGCACGTGCATCATTACATCTGCAAAATTCCCTGATCTTAGTATAGGAATGGCTACAAAAAATGGAGAATGAAGATCAATGAATAAACATCAGTGCATCTTACCTTCATCATGGGAAAAGACTACTGCCCACCAGTGACTATCAACGGAAAAATTATACCGACAGCTAATAAAGTTAAATATTTGGGTATGCATTTGGACAGAAGATTGACCTGGAAAGATCACATCCAAGCAAAAAGAGAACAAATTGAAAGTTCAGGAAGCTGCCTACTGGTTACTATGAGAAGGATCACGAATTTCAAAAGAAAACAAGCTACTGATTTATAAGGTAGATTTAAAATCAGTCTGGACCTTTGGAATCCACCAAATACTAGGAATACCAGCAAATCTAATTTTGCTATTATACAAAGAATCCAGTCGAAAATCCTAAGAAGAATCATAGGAGCTCCACGGTACATTACAAACAGGAGAATTCACGAGGATCTTCAAATAGAATCAGTGGAGGAAGCCAAGATACGAAAATAGGCTAGAAAAACATCTAAATATTCTTGATAATAGCTTAACAACTAACCGATTGAAGCGATGTAATTTACTGCATCTTCCAATGAGACTTAATATCTAACTAGCAATTAAGGGAAAACCGCAAGTGGGCGCTATCCAATATTCATTTGTCAGTTGTCAACTGTTAAAACATTTACTGAATGTTTTGTTATAAAATATATCTAAGAAAAGTATTGAAGATGATAAATTTCATTACAAGTTAGTAACATATGAATTATTTAGGCGCAATGTCTAATGAATATGATAATATATATGATCTATAAGAATTTGTAGTATCCTTGAACAAAATATTGATATCCTAGAAGGTAAAAGACCCACGACAATCGTAATGTAATCCTGATTCCTAGTCTTTATCAATCTTTAAATAATTATAATGTATTTATAATTCAGAAGATTCAACGCATAGCAGAATAGTTAGAGTAGCCCTTCTCTACTGAGTAATTAGTGGATCAAATCCCAGCAAAGCCATCTTCTACTAACGGACCAATATTCAGTCGAAAGATGTGATAGCAATGTTAAGCAGTAGATCCACAGAGAAGAGAACTAGTGGAATTGCAGCGCTTTCTATATTCAAATAATCCTTCATTCTACTTTTTGTTAAAATAAAAATACACCTTTATAACCATTTGGCATTTGCATTCTTATAGTTCACATTTTGACCTCTTTTTTATCGTTAGATCAACCGATGGAAACAGGGTTAATAAAATTCAATATACCATTGCATTCTTTATTAGTTTCGATCTGTCTTCAAGGACCAAAGGTAAACTGACACCCGGTTTGCACTTTAATATTTAGAAGCGTTATGCAACGATTGCATTGCGAAACGCGAAACGACGATTTTGCCAAGGCTCCGAAACATCTTGACAGCAGATCGAACCTCACCGATTATGAAATGTTGAAATTCATTGACAGTCAACAGACAGTTCTGCCTCGAGCGCATATTATTATATTTTTGCATTCATATGAAATCCGCTCGAGACAAAAGAAACTATTTGCATGTAGGTGTTACTGCACTTTCGCTATTATTTGCCAATACCACTAATTGTTTCACCGATTGATCTACTAAACTTTGCAAAGGCGAAAAAAGAAAAGCATATTATATATATGCAATAATTTGCCAAGTTCTGTGAACAAACAAAGCGAAAACATGAATTCAATGAATAACTATTAATAAATCAATTATTTCCTGTTACGTCTCAACTCCGAGATATAAATTTACTGTTTAGAATGTAATCTAATTCAATAATCGACATTTTACGCTCAGTTGAAATTAATTAAATTCGATTATTTTACATTGAGAAAACCGATAGAATAAATAAGGATTTTATTGTTTCTTTCCACGAGATTCCGTGTCGACGTTGAAAAGGAGTTTCCGGATGAAAATTGATAGTTGCGTAATCGTGTATTTGTTTGTTTTGTTGCATTTTATGTTTTGAAGAGTAAAAATATGAGGGAGAGTTGGTACGGATAAAAGCGATGGATATGAAGATTGTAACAGATTCGATTGGCTTCAGGCAATTTCAGAAAGATACGACTTTATAACAGGTTCCTGTATCGCATTAATTATTATTACTATGAGATAATTTTCAATTGCGCTCACTGGTGGAATTTCAGTGGTGTTAAAACTGCGATTTGTATTGTAAGCTGCCCGTCATCATAGCAACATTTTGCTGTTTATTTCTAATGATTTTCTGAGCTAAATATAAATATTCAGTGTTTAGAGTTATATCTTTTGATATTTTACCTTAATTCACTGTAATATTTAAAGAAATGATTGTTAAGCTTCTACAAAAGAGTTAATTTACTTGTTTGCTTATATTTTTAAACGTTTGTACGGCAAATTCATTATTAAGCAACCAAATTAAACTTAAATATGCATTCTTCAAATCGTATATACTAGTATAATTATAGCTTTTGTCATTCATCTGTGATCCATTGTCAAAGTTGGAGAAATATGTTTAATGCTCTTCAAATAAAGTAGTGCCTGCTTTTTTGCTTATGTTTCGAAAAGAATGCTTGTCAAATTCATTTTTGAAGAACCAATGAAACCTAAATATTCATTCTTTAAAGTATGGGTACTGATTTTATCGTAACGATTGTCATTTGGACGTAATTTACTGTCAAACTAGAAGGATTTTCGTAAAAAAAGTGTCTTTACATTTATGCTTTTATCTGAAAAATATGCTTGAAAAATGAATTGCTAAGTAATCAAATAAAAGTAAAATAAGTAATTTTTCCAATGTAAGCATTAGTATCGTTTTATATGTTGATACTTATTCATAATTTACTGATAAACAATTGTCATTTAGTCGTAATTTACTGTCAAATTTCAAGGATTGTTGTTGTTTCAATTTCGTAAAAGATTTGTTTTTACATTTATGCATATATCTGAAAAATTATGCTCGATAATTTAATTGCCAACTAATGAAATTTAAGTAAATTAATCAATTTTTCCAATGTGTGCATTAACATCGTTTTACATTTTGTCACTTATTCATAATTTACTGTTAAACAAGAAGAAACTTTTTTAGCTTCGTGCAGAGCTTTTAAATGTTGCTTTATTATGCAACGTGTATTACGAACATACCTATTTTTATGATACACTACATATTTTCATAAATACTTCGATTAACTACTATTACTATTTTTGTATTACAAAACGATGTGTAATCATTTGGCTTTCGTAAATAGTAGATCAAGGTCATAGTTATGGATAAAACAAACTAATTTACCACTAATAACATTCCATTTCTATAAAATAACGTAAAGTTTAGATTTGTACTTGACAATGAAACATTTTATATAAAATAATTGAAAATGGGATTCACTGAACATTCACTACACAATAAGAATAATTATATTAAATAGATAATGGATTACGAAAAATGAAAGTAAGTAATGGAAATGAAGAGTATATAATTGGAAATTAATAGGAGAAATTGCAATTTACCACGGTTAAGCTTCTACTACTGGGACGACTAAATTTAATTAGTGAATGGATTGAAAGTGGTTTAAGTTGTGTAACTTTGATATTATTATTTGATGCTGTTGCTACACTTATATTTTATTTAATATTATAATTTCAACATGTTTTCAATCTGATTGTTGTTCAATTTTGAATTGATTGAAATTATGCAATTTCTTTATGATTTATGAATGAAATTATAAGTTAAAGACTTTAGGAAAGATATAATTTATGAAGATTTTGTTTGTAATTAGTTAATTTATTTAAAGCAGAACAATTCCTTTTAAATACTGTTATTTCTTGATTAACGAAAAGGATTAGTTCAACAAAATTAGTTCGTTAAACGAAGCATTCAAGAAACGTAAGTTTTTTTCTTACAAAAGTTTATGAAATAAACAATCAAGTTCCATACTAAGTAAAATTACATTCTATAAGTTATAGCAGTTCATAATCTATCTAAATCAGGATTATTTTAAGTCTAAAATAACTAATTCAAACAGCTTTTTCATTATTTCGTTTTTAACTGTTTTTCGCATAAACTTCTTCAATTTAGAACTAATTTCTTTGTCTTTGTTATTAACAATATTTTCAAAATCTTTTACTAAAATAACATGATATAACAGCATTCAATACATTTTTAACTTCATCTATATATATTTTGGAGTCCCATCAATTTAGTCACGTAGATAACTTCAATTACAAACAATCTTGGATCGTAATTTCTTCTTTTAATTCAACTTCACTAATTCTTCTGAATTGATACTTCGTTATTAGAGGTTACAAATATTAACAAAAAATCAAATAATAAGCTCTAGTACTAACAAAATGTAAAATGAAAAACAGAAGATTTTTGGAGATTGATCCAACAACCAAACTCCACTAACAAACTTAAAATAAATTCACTTTATGCAGTTAATTTTTAATTTTCAATAATCCCAAAACGGTTAGGTAGATCGTGTAGTTTAAAACGCTTCAGTCTTCGTCGAAGTGATTCTGTATGTGTTAATTCAGTAGCTAATTGGTTTGGATAGTCCTCCAGCTAATGTTGATTTAGTGCTGAATTTAACTATCTCTTCTTTTACAAAACTGATGTTAGTATAGTGGTGTATGTGTTCATTTGTGGAGAACCAAGGAGTATTGGTAATTGCTCTGAGCGTCTTCGACTGAAACCTTTGTATCACATCAATGCTTCAATTGCAGGCAGAGCCCCGAAGTTATATGCCATAAGTCCAAATAGGCTTTATGATAGTCTTGTACAAAAGTCATTTATTCTCAACAGAGGTTGGCGAGTATTTTCTCATTAGCCAATGGAACTCTTTTAATTTCAGGTTCAACTGTTTCCTCTTTGTTAGTAGGTGTTTGCTCACGTCAGGCGTCTATCAAGTAGCATACCCAGATATTTAGCATCATAAGCTTGCTGTATGGTCCTTCAATGATAAGGGTGGACAAGTTTCATGTCTCATTGTGAAGGTCACGTGTAATGACTTGGCATCATTGGCCTTGATTCTCCACCTTTTGAGCCAGCAAGAAACGTTGTTCAGGTTATCTTGAAGCATATGTGGGGCTGTTGTTGGGCTTGAATGGGATGCCATAAGAACAGTGTCATCAGCAAATGTGGCCACAGTGACTTGATCAGAAGTTGGAAGATCAGCCGTAAATATCAAGTACAGCAAGGGCCCAGAGACACTTCCCTGCGGAACTCCGGAAAGGATTGGACGTAGAGTCGTCAGTTCATCTTTGTATTTACCCTGAAAGAGCCTTTAACATAAAAAATGTAAAGTCCAAGACTACTTTATATTTTGATTTTGTAATCAGAACAGTTTTTTTCTCATCTCAGTTTATAATTCTTCAATGAATCAATTGTTTTATATATGATCTTTCAATAAACCTATAACTTAGTTAAGTTTACATTAACCTTTTCTATCAAACGTAGAGTACTTACTGAAGCAAATCGCCATGAGAATATTAAATAAACTTTGATTGTATTCATTAATTTCTAGTTTACACTCTCCAGTCATGCTACAGCGATTCATATTCTCGAATTAATATAATTCAAATTCATATTATCAACAACATAATTTCACAGGAAATTCAAATTTAAATTGTAATAAGCAAACGTTTATAATTGCAAATACATTTTGGACATTGTAATTACATTCAGGTAAGTTACTGATTGTTATTCAATTAGTCGTTTCTGTCCAACGTTAGATCATCGCTTTTGGAGACGAAATATGTTGGTTTTAAGGTTGTATCAATTAATCAAGGGTAACATTATGATTCAATCAAATGTAATTAATTCAAGTCCACTGATGCACCTTCACTTCGCATTTGAATAGTTGCATAATTTCGAAGCTAATAAAATTTCTAATTTCTTTTCTATAGCGTCTATAATAAAAAAATCGAAAGTCTATTATAATGTCATTATGTTTTTGTATTATTATTATATTTTCAATAAATTAACGTTTTCTTATTATTTTCATTTAGATTAATAACTGTCTTAGAAATGTATAAAAATTAGCATGTTTCACAAGATTTTATATGATTTATTATCTCGATAAATATCTTCTAAAATATGTCTTGCATTATAACACAATTTAGTTTTACTTTATTTCAAATGTAGATTTATATTAAACATGTTTATGAAAGGTGTAAAGGTTCATTCGTAAACCGAGTAAAAATTGTAAGTTAAATATCAAATAACCTCGTTTTTCGAACATCTCGGTTTCCGAATTTGCATTGAAATAAGATTGTTTTACAAAAAATTGGGTTTTACATTATATACATTATTTGTATTAATTAGTATAGTAAAAATAGTTTCAGTTTGTGAATATCCTTCAGGATTAATTTGTCTTAGAAATGTATAAAAATTAGCATGTTTCACTAGATTTTATATGATTTATTATCTCGATAAATTTAAAAGTATTACTACGTCTAAAATATGTCTTGTATTATAACACAATTTAGTTCTACTTTATTTCAAATATAGATTTATATTAAACATGTTTATGAAAGGTGTGAAGGTTTATTCGTAAACCGAATAAAAATTCTAAGTTAAGTAATAAATAACCTCGTTTTTCGAACACCTCTATTTCCGAATTCGCATAAATTTAAATAAGATTGTTTTACACAAAACTTTTAGATTATACACATTTATCTGTATTAGTTATAATAGAAACCAATTCAGTTCGTGAACATCCTTCAGGATTAAATTACGAAAACGAAAACTGTATAATTGAAACAGCAATAAAGAATGAACAGTTTATTTACGAGCAATAAATTATATTTAACAAATTCAATTAGGTTACAAAAATACTTAGAGCAGCATGAGAATGCAGAAGACAGAAGCAAATAAACTTGATTAAGCACTTGCCTCGTAATTCCGCATAACGAGTGCGATTACGATGAAGCAAAAGAAAAACACGTGATTTAGTGTTTCGGCTGTTGGAAACTTCATTTCGTAACGTTTATCACATGGAAATTGGTTTGACACCTTTTTTGGGAAATTGCATTACCGACTTGCGTTGCACCGTGTCACTTCCAGTTATCGGAATAATTATCTCCATTATGCAAATGCACTGAACTCTTCATGATCCAATGCATTTGTCATCCTGCGTTTCATTTGAATGCATTATGTAAGAAACTTAACAACAACTACAACAACAACAAAATATATATATAAATTGCGAACACGAAGAATCCATTTACATTGTGAACAAATCAAGTGATGATTATTCAATAGTGCAATTTCGATAGTTTTTTATTTAATTTGTAGCTTCAATTACATCATTTTTGATGATTTTTGATTCTTTGCTATATCTGCTTTATATAATTTATATATTAATTTATTTTTAGTGGGTATCTATGGTCGTTAGCCTTTTATAACAGTTTATGTATTTTGGTTTTATTACTTATTCATAACATAATCTTTATGTACCATATTTATTATACCACAATGTCTCGTATAGTGCGGTTTCGATTAATCTGAATTCAATATAGACTACTCTGAAAATTTTAATGCAAATTAAATTTAGAAAAGTACAGTATTTATATCATTTTTTGTTTGTAATTTATACTTAAATTATGAGAAAAAAACAATTTGAAATGTACTTATTTCCATGATTAGTTGGCTTCGAAGAGTCCGACGTAACTGATTAACCGCACTATATGAGGTATTGTTGATCTCAAGAATACGTCTCTTTGAATTTAGATCAATCTTCTTTGGAAAATAGAAAATCAAGCTTTTTTCTAAAAACTTTATAACTGGTAATATTATATAATAATCTCTAATATTCTCCTCATTCTATTACTTATTAGTTCATATTATGAAATTAGTCGATGTTTTCCTTTAAATACGTAATTCTACACCTCGCATAGTGCGGATATTTCGGACTGATTAAGTGACTATTTTTCGTATAAAATTGACTTTAAGTTTGCTCAATCAGGTTTTGGTACACCTCATTAGAATTTACCAATGCAAAATTCAAATAATTAATCAAAGAAATCAAAATTTTCACTTAAAAACTTACTTTAAAAAGGATGTTATTTAAATTATTACAACATAATTTATATATTTCTGTATACAATTTAAGAAATTTTGAGATCTACAGGTTAAAGAAACACGTTTTTTTCTCTCTAATTCCGTGTAATTCCCACTTAAAATTTCGGTGACGGATTGTTGCATGATATTTTTATTGTTAGAAAGAACGCATATAAAAAAAATACTGACCCGGTGGAGCAATATATCACGCAGCGAGATAAAGTTCAATATTTGTATATTATTATTTTTTGTTAAGAAATAGGCAGATTGTGTAAAAAAAAAGTATGTACAAGGTTTTTGTGAGAAGTAATTCTGTATGCTCAGATATATACGTTTTTTTATAATACTTTTACAGCTCCATTGATTTTGCGGTAAACAATTGCTTCGTTAGAGAAGTTATAGAGAATATTAATTAAAAATGTAACATGTAAACGTACAAAACGTACTTTCACTGCACGATTTTGGACAGAAAAATGAAAAGTGTAATTGGATGACATGTGTTTAGATGAAATAGCAATGTGACAGATGTTTTATCTGTATTACGATTGTTACCAAGCAACTAGAAACAGTAATATATTTGTGTTACATAATTGTGTCATCTGTATATCTACATTTAACTGATGAATTAAGAGAATTAAATTCTTCAAATATGTGAAAAAAGTCTAATTATACCCTTTTACGGAACTTCTAATTTTCCAAAGATTATACTTTTGCGGACATGTGTCGGATATATTCACTCAACCTTTTGCAGTTTACATAATAGAAACTTACAAAAATTTCATTGACTATTAGTTCAACAGTAGGTCTTAACTATGCCTCTAGTCTTTTCTTGACGTAGACGTCATATTATGGTTATTTTGACATTTTGACATTATGATATTATGACAGTTATGTAGAGCCTCTTACCAAAACACGCCGATATATAAAGGTATATATATATAAAAGTATATATAAAAGTTGATTATAAAGATCTATGGTGGTGTATCTATGGTAATAGCCATGTGTGTCTTTATGTTTATTTTACTGTTATAATAAATATAATTATTGTTATGATCAAATATTGAAGAAATTTGTTGCTTGTTCTTCCAAAGATGTAGTATCAATCCAAAATAACAAATTATATCTCTTTATTAAACTTCTGCATACACAAGTAAAATTTGATCAATGCTAAACTTTTATAAACTGTAATTAGAACTCAATTATAAAAATTTCAATTATAAATAATACTTTTCTATATTCGTTAATTAATTTCAGAATAACCAAAATGGTTGATTAACAAATTTTCAATTAAATTTAAAATATTATCAACGAAGCAAAAAAAAGTATTACGAAATAATTATTTTCTGATGAATCACTCTCTTACATATTTTATGGTATTTTATGTAGATTTATACCACACATATTTTTTTTGTGGATTTCAAAATGATGTAAAAATACTTGTATAATAGCTTATGTAGAATAATTAATTAATTATTTTATATAGAAAAGTTTGAATCACAATTTTGTGTTATCGAAGACGTGTTACGAATCAAAAAACCGGAAGTCTGCGTTATGTAATACAAGATCATAATCGAGTAGTCGTTGATTCTTTTAGCTGGTTGAAAAGAAAGTGGTGATTAATAGCTGCCTTGTATGGTGATAGTAATACGTTTTAAGATCACTATAATTTACTACGATCTACCTACAAATAAAGAATGCAAGTAAACAGTTATCATGATCGTATTTAGCTAATAAATATAGTATACATTACAGTTTTCAGATCGATTTAATCAAATAAATATTATATTTCTTCAAAGATTTTTCATGATTATTTTATCTCTTTCATATAACAATTGCTATTAAATTTAATACCAACTGTTTAACAATAATACTTCTTCATAAATCATGATATTTTTCAATTCAATGTAATCGTCTTCTTTAGTTGTTAACATTTGAGAAAAATGAATGTTGTAAACATTTTATCGCCGGAATTCTCTTTAATTTCGTCTTCAATTAACAAAAAACCCTCTAAATCTTGCAATAAAAAAGGCTGGCCAAAGGGCTATCGACTATTGGTCTTTCCGCCCTATAATAATTCCATTACAATTTTCATTTTTTAGTACACCCATACCTCGCTTTACGGCCTAGATACGTTCCACGAAACTTGGCCGCAAAGCGAAAAGCCGTATAAGGAATCAATTATTGCGCTTGCGCAAGATTGGCAACATGTAGATATATCGACATGGAAAAAGTTTTTATTGCGTTATAGCGAAACATTCTAGGCCGTAAATCGAAAACGTGCCTGAATTAAAGAGGGTCGTTATAGTGAAATGCCGTATAAAGAGCCGCCGTTCTGGCAATAGTTATACCAAACTCAATTTATATGCTTATCAGTGACTGCTTTCCAAGATTTATCAATGTTTTCAATTGCATAAAGTATGTAAAACCGAATTACTCCATAGAATATAGTAAATATTTAAGTTAAGTAAATTAGTATATTTAATTACATAAAGACGGAAAATGTTTCCAATTTATAATTTGAGTATATTATAATTTACAATTCCGGAGAAGCAAGTAGTAAATGAAAAACGAAAATAGCAAAAAATTACTATTCTTACAGTAAAGATTTAATTAATGTATAATTATGTTAACTAATGCGGACAATTAAATGCAAATATAGTTTCCTAAATATGATATTATGGTGGATGCG
The DNA here is from genome assembly GCA_018845635.1 of Nicrophorus orbicollis. NCBI lineage: Eukaryota > Metazoa > Arthropoda > Insecta > Coleoptera > Silphidae > Nicrophorus > Nicrophorus orbicollis. The sequence goes on from JAFMTC010000277.1 coordinate 923,338, forward strand.
CCGGGTATTATTATTTGTGTAAGAATAAAAAAACTAAAATAACAGGTTACACTACATAATTTCTTACAAATTATATAATATTTCATCTCAGTGATGTTATAAAGTTTCCTTTTTTATTCCAATATTCAGATAGTTACAATATATTAAAAAAACGTCTATTGAGTAGAATTCATTATTTTAAATACTTATTATAATTCATATTATAAATTATTAAAGATCACTAAACAAGTTTCCATTTGTATTTCCATATAATTGCAATTTGATAGTTTGTTTATCATAAATCTTAATTTTTCATAAACTTGTATAATAAATTGTAGATCTCTATCTTAATCTAAGAGTACTTTTCAATTAACATAATAATTTTAAATAACAAAAAACTGAGATTAATATGTTTTTACTGTGCAACTTTTTTAAATTAAAAAAAACAGTTTTACTTATACCATAAACTATTCTTATACACGACAATTACATACACATATTATGTTATAATCCACATATAAAATTATCAATCTCGAGTGTTCATTGATCACCTTTCTAATATTGGAAATAAGTGTCGAAATTTGTTATGAATTATGCAAAGTTCCATGGACAGACGGTCAACAGTCTAACGACTGTATAATATTCTAATTAATCGATGATATAACATATTGACTTAAACATTGATTCCAACGTAATATTTATGTTACATGCATTTGGAATTAGATAATAAAATGTATTATTTTCAGTCTACTTTTTTAATGTTTCGGCCCTACTTTTGGCACGTTTTCAGTCAGCCTCAATACTATTGTGTTGACCGGTAAATGACGGAAAACTCAGCGATTGGCTTTGAACCAGTAGTTTTCGCATCAGACTTCTATTATACAGGGACTCTTAACCACTTAGCAAAGAGTTGCTCCTGAAGTCAACTTTATTAGTCTAATAAAATTCGTATTATTTTCGACTTAAATGAATGAAAGATTCGTTTGACTTCTTTTAAAATGTAATTATTATAAATTATTTAAATTATTTCAAAAATACAAATAAATTATTAATTATAATAAGGTAATGAATCATAATAATTTTATTCATTGAATTACTTACATTAATATTAATTTTTCATAAATACCCGTAAATATGAGTATTGCATAACGACGTATCTATTATTAGTTTTTTCTTAATACAAAAAGGTGTTAACATATTATTTTTACTTTTTAAATAAACTAGAAATAATGTATATACTTCAAACCAAAAAATAAATTTATTGTTGTTGTTTCTAAACTTAATATTATTAAATTTACAATAATATGCAACAATAGTTGCAATAAATATTACTATTATATTAATTTCAGTAATTTTTGTTACAATTATCTTGTGTACTTGGAGATAATTATTTAAATTCATTATTTCAACTTCCTCCGTAATTTAATGAAGTCATTTCTTAAACTGCACGTAATTTGTGTTTTCCTAATGGCAATTGTAACAAACTTTTACCAACATCAAAGCACGTCTCTGCTATTAATTGTTGAAACAAAATAATAAAACAGATGAACGTTAGGCTAGTTTTCATATTATTTACACAATGGGGTAAAAGTAGGAGGAAAGAAATATGAATATGTATATTCATAATTGTGCAATTTTCATTTTAAATAGGCTTAATGGGAATGGCATTGTAATTATTTTTTTTTGCGATATCACTTTTTATTTTTTGTATATTGTTTTCAAGGTTGCTTGACTTTCGAAGCGTTTCTTGTAAGGATCGTTCCGAAAATGACCGATTGTAGTGTATGTTGTTTTTGGGATGATGATGATGTGGATTTTTTTGGGTGTTTCGATCGAAGTTATCCGTGTGCAAGTTCAAGAGTAAACGGGTGCGCACGAGAGACTTAGGATACCCTCCTTGACACCTTTAAATTCCCACCTTAGCAGTTTCTTAAAGCCAAACGACATCTGACCGCGCGCTTGCCGACTACAGCCGACCTACATAGACCCTGCTAGAAATAAGAAGAACTTTAATACATTAAAGCATTCACTTTCCAGACCGCAACACACGCATACTGTAAGAAGCCCCGTTCTTCTCTCGATCACCTCTTAACTAACAACATAACAACACACCTCGAGTGCACCCATTCAATAACCAAACCAATAACCATCAGCAGTGCATCAACGTCCTTCCTGGAAGACCCACGCGTGCACCATCTCTCTCCTTCGACTCAAAAGCACCCCATTGCATAAAAGTTTGATGTGACTCAACGGCGAAAAGCAAAGAACAACCCCTAATCTCTCGTTTCTCGTCTGCTTTATTTCCAGTTTTTATTTTTTTGCACGATCCACAATGAGGCAGTCCGTGGTTTTGGTTGCGGTCGGTTTGGCCGTTCTTGCGTCTCTGGCCAGCGCGAGGACCCTCGAGAAAAGGGACACGTACGATGCCAACCTGGATCCAGCCCTGCAGGTAAGTCACACAAATTGGCGCAAATCTCTCGCAAATCACGTAACGTTTGCTTTCGTTTCCTCGCCTCGTATTTGGGCCGCAGATTGCCGCAATTTCAACGAGTTATTAAATCCATATTAAAAATTCGGCGAAAATTAGATTGCAGTTTAATGTCGTTGAACGCCTTGAACCGAATCAACAAAAATCCAAAACGCGTTATATAACCCAAAAACTCTTATTACTCAGCAAATTAAACAATAATCTCACACTATTATCAAATGACTCAACGATAGTAAATCGCTTCGTATCAAAATCAACGAAAATTGAATATCATTATAAACTTATATCCAATATTGACTCATCGATAGTAAACCGCTTTGCATCAAAATCAATTAGAACCGAATCTCGTTATAAAACTTATGTAAGATTAAGTTGCTCATCGAAAACCGAATACCATTATACAATTGGCATAACTTATAAGATTAAGTCACTCATTGGATTAAAGCGGAAACGGAAAGCGATGAATACCGATACTCGTTTATTTAATTATGGTGTGCGTGTATTTTTATTTAATTTATTTTTTTTGAAGGTCGTTCGCTCTCACTTTCGTTCGTAAATTCCCGCGACTTCTTGCAGCATTGCATTCCAATAGAAAGTGCATATTTATTTTCATTATGCTTTTTTGCGTTTGTTACTCGTTTAGTTCCAAGAAAACCTTCTTATTATTATTATCATTGCAGCTATTACACGCGCAAAATCGCACTTTCATCTCGAGCCGTAATTGCGGGCTTTTATCTCGATTTTTACGTAACGTCCGAAAATGATTCGTGAAGAACACGAGAATGTTAATCAGTTTTGAAGTTGTTGAAAACAGTACTTTCTTCGATGTTACGACATCGTTTTATTGCATAATTCAATGTGAGCATCCTTTAGAAAATTTGTTGTAAAATTTGGAAATGATTGTTATAAATAATAATAATAACATTTATTGCAATAGATAAAAACAGACAGATAAAACATGATATTTTGATACAATAACAATAATTAAACAAATTTTTAAAAAAACAACTGTTACAAAGGGCTTGACTTTTGACCCAACATTATAAATAGTCTTTATAACTGAAATAAACGTATTTTATATGGAGAGTTTAATGCTCGGTTAGAAAGCATTCTCTTTGCAATTCAGCCAACTTTTTAAGCAAATTTATTCTACAACAACAACTACAAAAAATACAAACTAAAAATATTATAAATACTTAAAAAAGAAAAAGAAAATATAATTATTACTATTGCAACAAAGGGCTACAGACCATAGGTCTTTCTGTCCTCTATTTCACATTTTATCAACTTGTTAAAGATATTGAAATCACATGTTCATAAAGTTTTTATATTTGTTGTAAATAAAGTTTAGTTTGAAATTTTTGACGTGGAGAGTTTAATGTTCCATGAAAATACATGCGTTTAAGTACTTTCGTTAAAATTCTAATTTAAACCACATTGTGTTAACTTTATGATAAAAGTATGTAAGTTACCAATTTTTGAAGTATATTAGCAAAATTTATAGATTTTTCTTTGCTGCTTACCAAATAATATTGAAAATATAAATGGTTGTTGCTTATTTACTAGTTGAATAGATATGTAATAACAGTCTATTGTAGTGTTATTTATGAAGAAAATTTATTTCCTAAGTTTTTCAAAACTAATTAAACAATATTACAAAAAATATTCATAATTTAATGTAAATGAAATCATTTATGATAAAAACTATGATATTTTTGATATATAAAAGTCATTCATTACAAAATTTAATAAAAATATACTAAATAGTTCAATTAAATATGATTCTATGATTACTATAGTAATTTAGTAGTTTTTTGCGAAAATTTCAACTTTTTGTTGATATTTTAAATTATTTTAATTAGATATTTTCGATACAATTCAATAAAGTAATTACAATAATGCATATATTGTAGAGTAATTTAACAATTTTGACAAATAACAAAGTATAATTTCACTAAATTCATTCAATACAATATATTTATGAAGAGATTTCAATGCTGGAACAGAACACAATTTTATATTTAAGTTGTAACATACAGTGTAAGTTGTAGTAACAATCAAACATTACTAATTGAAGTCATTAAAATTTGGTTTTTCAAATAGTAATTAGAGTTAACGCAATGTTGAACGTATTTAAAACCGTTTAAAGTGAAATTGTATACTCTTACAGTAATTAACCTTTTCTATTCTTTCTATTACACAATAATTAAAGATATAGGTAACATAAATGTAGACATACATAAATTAATATTTATGATACGATATAAAACACTCAACACTGATATTTTTTTGTAGAATTTCATATAAATCAAATGCCAAATGTTCACGTGTTACGAAAGAAACGGAATTTTGTTTACATTGCTCAACAACACAAGAACGCACTTTGTTGAGCAATTGGAAACTAACTAATTGAGTGATTTATGCATCAGCAATTAATGTTAGTTGATTGTAAACTTACCAATAATATTGCAATACACCAGATGATAAATAAGTGTAAATACTCTATTAAATACAAGAAAATTAAACCTAGTTTAATGTTACGATATATTTACTCAAAGTTTATGCCTTGTCGTATCCAATTTCGTTATCTAGGTATTGACAGATTATATGACATCATTTTATGTAAATTTATAAAAAATATACATTTTTTTAATTATATTTATTTACCAAAGTAAGAAATTGCAAAATCTTGAATACGAAAATAAGAAATATTTTTACATTATGATAAAAATGACCTTTATTAATTCAATATTTAAATCAGTATGAAACTTAATTGTAGTTAATATATAACAATTTTACACTTTAGTTAATTAATCATCGTTTATGTAAATATTGCTTATTATGAATAAATTTAAAAAAAATATTAAAGACATAAACGAAATGACTTGAACCGTGATTATTTCAACATCAACTTGATAACGCTATATTAACAAAATCCTTGTTGTGTGGAAAACGAAACGACTTTTGGAATGAAAGGAATTGTTAAGTTATTTAGCCTTCGCTTCTATTTACACTGCATATGCCGAATTAACACAGATTTTTGTCCGTAAATCTTGCACGATCCTCGCGTTCAAACTCCAAATTTAGTATTACCTGAACTGGACCACCTCTCGGAACTGTTACGCAACAATCAGATCAATGTCGAAGATAATTGAAATAATAACGACGATAAATATCTTATTATCTGCTGTAATAACATGATTGATACAATTGAAATAAGCTTACGCAATTCGCTTACCAGTTATTGCCTTCTTCTCTAACTTGTATAACATTTGTTAGTTTACTAAAGTTAGGCTTTGGTTAATATGTTATTGGAACAAAGATATTAAAGTAAACTGAATTAAAGTTACACACTCTTTGGAACCGGACTATTGGAGGACTTTATAACCATATTCAAAATAATCAGTAGAAAGAGATTCGATTATATCGATGAAATTTAAAATTTTAAAAAAGTTGTTGAACTCATTTATATAATTTAACTAATTTTAACTAATTAGATTCTTTGGAAATTTACAAACCGGACTATAGTGAATCCGAGATTAACAAACCCGTACTGTGTGAGGAATAACTGTAAAGATAATTTTCATCAGAAGAAAACTTTAGTTTAGGAACATACTTATTGTGTAAAATTGACACTATATGTTTCACAACCACGTGTATATTGAAGCTGCAAGTCGTGAAAAAGGCGGAAAAGGAAATTCAACTTAAAAAATTGTTTCCAAAACATGATACTAGGCTTCTACATGTACGCCGGTAAATGCACATTTGTGCTCTCTATAGCCGTAGTGTCTAAAAACGTCCGTTTCGTTTAGGCGGCTATAGCCGTCATGACACATAGTAAACTTCATTTTGACGGCTATAACCGCAAGTATCCCACAACGTGCTAATTATATTTTAACATAATTTACATTATTATGACTATATTTAATTACATTACAAATCTGTCTTTTTAAAATAATTATGCGGTGAAAATAAGATAAATTATGTATTATGTTCGTAGTAAAGTAGAGTTTTATGTGAACTTAGTGTATATCTCATTAAAATTAACGCCACGGACAGATGTTGAAAGCGGTTTCGCATTTTACAAATTTATTATTATTATTTCTAATAATAAATTATAATAAAAAGTAAATAAAACGATTGAGTAAATCCGTTGCAAGAGTTTCCATAAAAAGAAGAGAAAACGCTTATTCAGCAAAGACACGACAATGAGGTTTCGGAAAAGCAGCGACCAGAAAAATCGATAATGGGAAACAAACAAAAAGAATGAAAGAAATTAACCGTTAAAAGAACGCATTAAAAGTCCCTCAATGACCAATAACGTTATCAAGACCTCGTGCACACTTCGTAATTGCGTAATAATTGCTAGGAACATCGGTTGCGCATTACAACTATTGCCAAAGAGTCAATAACGAAACCGAAAATAATACAATGTGACCGTACGAATACGAACAATGCACTATTAAACTTGTATTACGATATTCGTTAGTTGGGACCATCGAATATCGCTGCTAATTAATAAAGAGCACGATGCAAATGCACGTTCTTTTTCTTTTAGTGGGACGTGCGAATCGGAATTGGCTAATCGTTTCATTAACACAATATGCATATTGAATGGATTGCAGTCATTACATCAATGATGCGATTAATGCCAGGCGATAATTAGTTGGACCTCGAGCATTTGTAACAAGTTGAGTTCATTCAGTCTCAGTTGTTAATCAATAGAATTGCAGGTGATTCAATATCGATCCATTATTTGCTAATCCAGTGATTATTGAACAGATTAAATTAATAATATTAAAAGACAATACAAATCTATTATCAAATAGTAATAAAATCCATTACGTACAAATCAATGATTTCCAATGGACCATAACCGTCTAATTATTCGTTTTTCGACCTCAATTGAGGTTTTATATAATAGATCGAAATAAATTACACGGTCAATTTTGTTACGAAACTTTTGGTAATAAAAACAGCCTCATCTAATAATTTCAATTGGAATATTCTATTATTTATAAACAATTAGTTAATAATTCAGGATATGCTGTGTACAATTTATTTTAGAATTATACGAACATTTTAGATTGTACAGAAATACCTCACATAGTCCTTTTTCCGGACTAATCAAGGCCTTTTAAACTGCATACAAAAATTGGATCGACAAGGAAGCAATTTCGGTTTTCGTGGTTGTTTTGAAGGACTTCCGTCAATGTTATGACTTTTTTTCATTTTGACATTTGATGTATGTTGTTTTTAGCACACTTATGAAAAAATTGCTAGCAAGTTCTTGCGTTTTATAACACATTAATAAAAACTAAATTGAAATCAGGAAATACAATCATAAAATATTCTTAATATTTATATTTATTGCAATTAAAATTTAGTTTATTTTGAATCCCGATTAACCGCACTGTTTGAAACTCTACTGTATGAGTTATTTGTGTACAATTACTCTAACTTTAGTTTATATCGAATACGGATTAACCGCACTGTTGGAAACTCTACTGTATGGGTTATTTATGTAAAATTACTCTAACTTTAGTTTATTTTGAATCCGGATTAATCACACTGATTGAAACTCTACTGTGTGAGTTATTTGTGTAAAATTACTCTAACTTATATATTGTGAAGTTTCATATTTTTTTAATTATGTTTTTAGATAAAAAAATTGAGTTTTATCAGAAATAACAGTTATTAGCACTTTTGATTTAGTCGTTTAAGACTCATTAAATCAATTAATCAATTGCTACGTTCAGTCATTTCTAGGCTAATTACATCTTTAATTAAGTAAGAAAAAGCTTGTTAAAAAATGGAATTATAGTTTTGAGAAAATTTCATTAAAAGAAATACAAATATCGATCACAAAAAACTTATAATTTCACTATTGATGTAGATGTTTTTTTGATAGTTTTTTATCATTTTTTATAAAAACTACTAAAGTTCTGAAAACTTTGTATTAAATTTGGTCTAATTACTTGTTAAACAGTTTCATTTTTAAGTTGATTAATATGAAAAATCAGTATTATTATTTATATTTCTTAATGGTATGTAAATTAGACAAATTCCTTAAGTAACATTTAGAAATTACAAATATTTTTTTTTTAATTAATCAAGTTGGATGTTATTGTTCAACATCAGTTGTTTTAATGAAAAGGAAGATATTTCATCAAAGGTGGGAAACATTATACACAATATTAGTTTCGGTTTTCATAAGTAACTTATTTAAATTTCTATTATTTGGTCCAATAATTTTATCAAACTTCTTTCATATCGTCATAAAATGAAACAATTAAGTAAACTATGTTTTAAAAAAATCAGATTCTTAATAACTTACAAAAATTAAAACAGTTAAACTTTCGTTTAAAAGTACTAAGTAAAAGATGTAAAGATCTCTTGAAATTTCGATATTGTAAGAGAATTTGTGTAATATTTATATAATGATTATATTTTGATGAAAATTTGCATTTAAATATACAAAACGCAAAGAAACATCAAAAGTAATGAGAAAATTGTAGGCAGTGAAACCATGTTTACGTGTACAATTGTAGAATTTCTAAGTAGTTCAAAGTGAAATTTCATTTCACTGTCAACTGAATGATCAAAGAAAACTTTTCATTCATTTTCCTAACAATTGCAATCCTTTCAATTCGCTCGAAATGATTCAAACAAAAAAGAGTACTTGTTATTAAGTGCAATGGTAATCATCATCGAACTCTTCGCAAACGCTGTGTGTAGCGGAAAATTGCACTTTCTCGGATGTACCAAGTGCGGAAAACGATTTACTTACTTGCTTATTTACTAGTTGCCAGCCAATTAGTCGAAACGAGAAAGACATATAGAAAGGAACAGCTCGATCTCGATGAAAGTTGCAGCGCAAAATGCAACGTGACTAAACGGCCTTAGGCAAATACAACAAACATACAACAAAAAGAAAAACAAAGAGTCCTTTCTATCGCCCTGTTACGAGCAAAAAGACCGATATTAATCATATTGAAAGCAAAAAAAAAACTGAAATAAAATAAATCCAGCGACATTCATTTTCCAGCCGTTCTAATCACCTGACCTCGCGCCCTCACAATAAGCACTTCACTCATTATCGTGTTCAGCAATTAAAATACATCAATTGCTTCAACACTAAAATGGAAATCTATCGATATTTACGTTTTGCTCACGATTATACCTGAATCCTTTTTGTTCCTTGAATCTCGGAAATATCAGTTTAATAATTACGTAAACCGAGGCGGTAATAAACTGAATAATAATTAGGCTAATTTCCGTCCGAATTATTCCTACACGTGTTTCTGAACCGAAGCAACTTTCGTTTCGTTTAATAAATTTTACTTGATTTTCTCTCACTTTTTTTCCTTCACAATCTGCAAAAGCTTGCGCAACAATTACGTTAATTATCAATTTGCACTTGCGCGCAAACGCACACACATATTTCATTAATTTTATTCTTCCATCGTTCGGCCTTTCCCTAAAACGCGTTGCAGTGTATAATCCGTTTCGCAATCCGAATCGGTCGCAATATCTAATTTACATTTCGGCAATTTTTATCAAGACTCGAAAGTTGCGCAATGAAACTGATACGTAACGGGTTTCCTTGGATTTTCGACCAGATGTTGGTCGTATGAAGTTGGAAGAAGTGATTAGAAAGTGAGGTGAAAACGCGTGCAGAAGATGCTGCTTCTTTTAGTGGTCGTTACTGAGCATTTGCATTAATTAAATGAACAATTGTCGGTTTACACGGAAAGAGGAAGGAATGTGCCAATGTTCGTTCGCTTTGTGCAATACTCGGTTTCCTTCGAAGAGGCATATTTTTTTCTTCTTTCTTCTCCTCCACTTTATTAATCGAACGTAAATAGCGTTGGTTGTGCAATGCAACTTTCACGTATACCAAATTTGCAACGTAAATCATGCTTCTTTAAAAAAAAAACGAGAATAAAATTCGATTAAAACAGATTTACTTGATGATTTATCTCTTTATTACTTATGTAATTAGAGAAAATACACAGTATTATGAATTATAGATGTAAATACGTAATGCGGTTATAAAGAGAGAGAAAAACAATACTCGTTTCACGAACTGATTTGTAAATATGTAAATTGATTTAATACAAAACCAATAAGATCATTAAAATTAGTTTATTACCTACAAACTTAGTATTTACACTTGTATTTAGATTAATTATAATATAAAATAAGACACTAATCTAGTTTGCAGGCTTTGTTAAATTAATGAACGACAAATAACTATAATAAATTATAAAGAAAGATTTATTATTTTCTGCAAAATATTATTTACAAACCAATCATTAAAAGATACAAATTTTGTCAGAAAAGAGTAAACTAAAAACTAAGTTTAATTTATGTCCAAAATGTATTACACAACAAGCAAAATCAAATCTTATTTCATTTTTACATTTATTTCATAACGTTTTTTTGAGATTTGAGAAATTAAGAAGTTGAATAACACGAAAACATGAATAATTTATAAATGTTTACACAGAAAATATTACATAATCGTTCTTCTCTGTAATTTATAGATAATTAATTTTTTGACAAATTTCTAATTAATGTATGTATTTGAATCAATTTTCGTCCTATACGTCGTTTTTATGTACATAGTCATTCAAATAGTGATGTTCATCAATATAAACCTAAACCTAAATCATACATTAATGCAATGTTATAACTTAATAAGTTAATTTGAAGTCATTAAATTTTAATTTGAAAAAATAGCAAATTTAGATTTAAACAGACTCAATGTTTTATAATAACTTTCATTAATTTAAACCCTAAATCATTTCTAAATGTAATGCTATATCTACAAATTGTAAGTAATTAATGTATGTTTATAAACTATTGTAAATTCAGATTTAACTGTATTAACGTCACTATTATTAATATATATACTGAATATAATAGTGAAGTTAATCATTTCAAATCTAAATTATTTATGAATTTAAACCTAGATTATCCTTACATCGCATAAAACAAAATTCAATCGATTCAAATAAACAAAAGCATTATGAACATGTGTGATTTGTGAAAGATTTGATGCAGTTTATAGAAAAATGTTAATTTCGCTTAATTGACTAATTATTTTCTTTTTGTATTGCAGGAAGTCGATTCCGACGAGAATGTGAGGGACAAGAGACACCAGGATGTGAAATTCGGAGTGAAGAACGCAATTTTGGGCTTTGTGTTTAACGTGAGTATGCTTTGATTAAGTATTATAGGAATGTCATTGAATGTAGCTTATTATTGCGTGTGTCACAGTGAATTATAATTATATTGCGTGTATCATAATGAATCCTGAATGCGAAGAAATAAAACAAAATGCGAACGATTTGACAATTGAATTGAGTAAAAGAAAACAAAATCGCACTACGAAACTTGCAGAAAATCAATTCGTTCATCGACCAGAAGACCCACTGGGTGGACCAGTTGGACAGGACCAACATTGCCAAGAACAGGCAGCACGGAATCGAAGCACCCAAGGATCCGGTCACTAGTCTCTCTAGCGTCATTTCCGGCGCGATCGGCAAAAAGCTGGAAGCCGCCGGACCGCTGATCGGCGTCGCCGTGCAGACACTCACTTCCGGTTCCGGTGGACTCTCCGGCGGCAGCGGTGGCTTCAACATCGGCTCCCTTCTGGGTGGTCTCAGCGGAGGCGGAGGAGCCCACTCCACCGGTGGTGAGGCCCACGCCGAGGTCTCCGCCTACGCCGGATAATTCCGACCACTTCCTCCCAAACCAATTCCATCCGAATCCTCCCGCCAAATTTCAAATAAAATAAAAAACAAAATCACCGAACCAACCAACCCCAAACCCCCTTGTAAATACGATTTTCTTCTGCGCCGCCACCAACCTACGACGGCAAAGTCACTAGTTTGTAAGGAATTTTTATATTTCGTGTCTCTTCCTTGTCTCTTATTTGTACATTAGTCACCCAGAAAATTGATTCCCCACCCAATAACAACCCCCCAGAACCGAATCCCTTACCCCCCCATTTTTTTTTGTTTAATAACATGTTGTGTGAAAGCGGAAATTGTGATCGCTTTTATATTTATTATTTTTTACTTATTGTTTTGTAAGTAGTGTTTTAAATCATTGTAAATTCCTTGAGCGGTTTTCTCCTATCTTATTTCACATATTTTTTTTTCATTATTATTGCTTCAAACACTCCCAACTTGTTTCCAATGGTTAATGATATACCCTCATTCAGTTTTGTTTATTTGCAGTGTGTATATGATTAAATTGTTTAGGATCTTTTTTTTAATAAATTGAATTTTGTAAATATGTTTTTAATAAAGATATTTTATCTGACTCTTCTCCATTATTATTTATTATAAACCCTTGCAACTAAATTATTTAATCAAAAATCAAACTATTAGTTTCATTAGTTATATACAGGCTGCAAATAAATCATGATATTCAGTCGCAGCATTCATTATAAAAAAAATAAGTTACAGCAAAGAATAAATGTAGTAGGAACTAACATAAATATTTGTTTAAGCAAATGTCGCAAGAGCTCGTTAATTAATTCTGAAAGTTGTCTTTTGGACGCTGGTAACACGATTCGTTGCAAAGCTAAATTGCGGTTTTGTTTTAGCCTTCGACGAAGAGACCGTTGACGACGACTTCGAGAAAGCCGACCACGACGGAAGACATTGTCATTTTCGAAAAGAACAAACCGGTGTCGCTGGATTTGCCCGACCAGCTGTTCGGTTCATCCTTCACTTTGGTCACGAACCTCTCAGACACCATTGGTGAATTTATGATCGTAAGTGTAACAGACTTGTTCTTAACATTTCTTAACAATCCAACAAAAAAAATCTTATGTAAGCGCATAAAAGAAACGCGATTTATTGAGATGAAATACTATAAATTGAATGAAGAAAATTTTAATGAATCTGGAAACAACTTATATAAGTCGTTTTCGAAATTTACTTATTTAAACAAAACTTTTTATTCAGTCGCTTTTCCGAGTAAACAAAAGTTTAATTAAACATACACTCATCTTATATAGAAAAACCCTTCGCATTTAATAGATTAATAATGACATTTCTTCATAATCAGAATTGTTGCTTTTAAAAATATTATAACGTTATTAACTTCATTTAAGCAACTATTTAAATCTTTGATTAATAACATTTTTCTGCAGAAACATCTTCAATTTCATCTTCATTTTCGTTACAAATTAGATTGCATGTAATTATCTTCTTTTGGTACATCTTTTGCCAACATTTTTCAAGGTTTAAGCATTTCTTGAAGACTTATTTCTAAGAACTGTCAATTACTTTAATTGAGTTCTTAATAAACCTTTCTTTCAAAAATTAACGTAACAGTAAATTGGAATATTTTTTAATGTGTAATGAACCTTAAAGTTACGACTTATTTCTAACAACTATCAATTACTTTAATTGAGTGTTTAACAAACCATTCTTCAAAAAATTAACGTAACAAAAAATTGGAATACTTTTTCATGTGTAATGAAGCTTAAATTACTGACTTTGTTATATTGAAGCTTCATTAACATTTATCACAGAAGCAAGGAATGGTCAATTTTTTTTTCAATAGTAAATAAAGACAAATTGCAAAAAAAACAATGTAATAGAAACAAATAAACACATAGAAATGAAAAGTAAAATATAAATCAATTGCTGCAAAGGGCTTAAGACATTAAATTTGGAAAAGAATCTTTATTAAATTGATATTTTTCTTTCAATTTACTTTGTTAATCAATGATACACATTTTGTTTTGTTATACTGTTATTTTTTTGGATTATTTTTGTGGACTCACTGTTAAGTTTTAATAACTAAAACATAAATAATTTTCTTTCTTAATAATCAAATAAATTGCATGCTGATATTATAAAATAAGATCGTTTAACACGTAATTTGCTGACTGTACACGACTTTTACTGCCTTTTGTTTTTTCTTGAAACTTTCAAATCTATTCTCGTTGCAATTGCAATTATTATTTTAATACATGTTTTATGAATTAGAATATAATATCATTGTTGTGTGCCACTTTTTTAAGTTAATACTAACAAATTAACAATACTAAATTCGTTGAAATTTTAATTAATACCAATTAAACAGACTTATATAACAAACACACTATACAATAATGTAACTAATGTTTTGTTATTCTATTTACAGGTCTTTAACTTCACCACCTCTAAATTACATTTTACATCTGCACTACCTATAATCATTTGATATTACTTTACAACTTTCTTTAACTATATATTTTTAACTTATCCATTATAGGTTATAGTCTTCTTTTTCCGAATTTCTATGAAGGAATGAAAATCTTATTAAAAGAGTTTGATTTCTTAAGCATAAAAGTTAACGAATAATCAAATTTTGTATTTGAACAAAAGTGAGATCATCGAACATATCCTATTTGATTTAGGTTCCCAAAAGAAACCACTTTGATCCAAGGCTTTAGAGAAATATCAACCAAGATTTTCTCAAGGAATTAGTGGAATGCATCCACTTGTTTATGTATAAATAAGATACCATTATATTCATCTTCCAGTGTTGATACAATATTTAGCAATGAAACTAACAGATATTTCCGTTCACAGAATTCCGCGTTGAGAGCCCAGCGTCTGCTCGAGTCCATGAGACCGTTCATTTGGAAAGTCTTCGGAAAGAAAGGACTCGTCATTGAAGCGACCACCGATAAACCGATTTTCTCTGAACCGAAGCAATAAAATGCAATTTTTATACTGACTTTATTATTCCCCAGTAATAAGATGTTTAAATGTATATTAATTAAATGTAATTAGAAAATATTGTAAAAGAATACTAAAATAATATAAGTGTCATATGAAGAACTAAATGAGACTTTAGCAGGAACTACACTAAGATCACGAATGTTTGTCGAGTCAAGTGCCATTAATGTGTCTTTTTTTTTCAATTTAGAATACACGTTTTAATCGCAGTGATCTGTATTCATTTATTCGTGGTTATAGGAAAGATTCGGTTTTATTTATATCGTTGGGTGATATAGGATTTAGTTAGTTAACTAATAATTTTATTATATTGAATATACTTGTTTTATATAAATATTAATACAAATACTTGCACTACAGCTATTGTTATTTATTGTGTTTATAAGAAATTGTTATATCAAAGATTATGAAATATTTGTATTATTAATTATCAGAATACATTATATTTACGTATTTATTCAAATTATTGCATTACATCCTAATTCATTTTTGATTCAATAAAGACATATTTTCTATCCAAAATAAAACAATCAATTAGTAGTTACTTAATAATTGACTTAAAAAAACACATTTTTCACAAAAGTTTGACATTAAATACTTTTTGTTGCACATTTAGTTGCCTAACATGAATAACATGAAGCCTGTTAGACAAAAATCTTATTTATTTATATGTTGTTATCAGTACATAATTCCCATATAAGACAAATTACAGATATGAAAATTCCCAGAATGTAACCATATACTGAACACTGCAAATGTTCAAGTCGCAAAGCAATTACCTCTTCTGAATTCACTTCATGGTGAACCGTTAATAGTTTATCCCATTTGGAATTAAATCCATTTTCGTACAATGCAACAATTGCTTCATTGATCCTATCCAAATACGGAGAACCTTTATTTAAAAACACACTAGGAAAAGATGTTATGATATTGGGCAACATGAAAGCCTTGTACCCTTTGCTCTTCATCAGATGTGCAACAATCCTTGTGTCATCCAAGAAAGCAAAATTTCTAAACTTAACAACTTTTTCCAAACAAATCTCTTTAACATTACAAACGACGAACTCTCTGAACAATCTAATATTCTGCTCCGTATCATTGCCATCGAAGAACTTCTTCAAAAAAACGAAGCCACCGAACTGTATTTTGCTTTGAAGCAGTTCATCGATGTTGGAGATTTGAAACTCGTAACTGGGTTTACTCAAGAACGAAACCATCACGCTCAAGAAACCATTCACAATGAGGAAACTGGTCAAAATCCATGCCAAGAAAAGTATACGCTGTTTTAATTCTGTCGGATGATTTGGAGCAGCATTGAAGATCAATCCAAATAAGTAGATGCAGCTTTCAATGAAAGATTGCTTCTTGTTTAAGAACATCCATAATGTGGATATTAATATAAATATAATCAGAAAGACAATCCATGTTGGTAACTGGAAAATAAGAAAGGTATTCTTCCAAATTTCCAGAGGTTGAGCCAAAGGAACGAAGAAGGACATGTGCGAAAAGTAATGCGGAAAACTGCAATCAAAGGTGATGCAGCCGTATTGGGTCATTCCGATGAATCCTATAACAACATCGACTTTGTTATTTTGTAAATCAGACAACATATATGTGTACGATCCATTGTTGTGCCTCTCGAATCCAGGATCTGGGTAATCGTTTGGGACTTCTTCATAAGTTACCTTCAGTTGCTCAGCAATAGCTTGAAACATCATCAGTTCAATACCTCCAGGTTTCGTGTAGGGAACCATATAATAAATATACAATTTCATCACGCAATTCGGAAAATAGCGAATTTCATTTTCTTTGAAAATATCTAACTTGTACTCATTTAAATTATCACATTTACCCAAATAAATAGGATCAGATCCTGTACAATTCCCTCGAGATAACGGGTAATAAGTAAATACATTTGAATTGTTATCTATTAATAAAGCATTGACTAAATAATACTTCCACAAAATATTAAAATAATCTTTGAAATCCCCAAGTTCTCTTGTAATTACAATAGTTTTCGCTTTGTAGTTGTAATTTAGAGTAGTGTAAATTACTTTCAAGAATGTCTCCAAATCAAACGCATTGTTTATAATAATTAAGTAAATCGAATATTTTTGCAGCACTGTTGAATTATTGAAGTCGGTTGTTAGTTGAACGTGTTGGATTGGTGCATGTAAATGCATGAAATCTTCATTCGAAGATACTTGAAGAATGGGCTCATTTTCATCGAATATTTCAGAAATGCAATGAGCAAATGTATCAACACTAGTATTTATCAACATGTTTACGACTGTTTCACAACTGAAATATTTCACCAAGTTACCTGCAATTTATCAAACTATGTACTGATTTATATTAAATTGTTAAAGTTTTGTTATTATCTTGTCAAAATTACATATGCATTATTGATTACTTTCTACTTTGTTTCACGTTATACACTAGTTTTGTGTTGTTAAATAATATTAAATAAATGGATTTCAGGTGTCAATGTAGTCCACTAAATTAAACAATTCCGTTATAAAATTTTAAAAAAGTGATTAATTTTATTCAATGTGTAAATTGGGTAGACTATATCTAGTGATGAACAGATTCTACTTGACTAAATTATAAACATTTGAAGTCGTTTCCCAATGTTTGTATTGTATTATACTATTTTTCTAAAAATCTGAAAATAATGTAGTACAATTCCATTTAACACTTTATGACATTGTTTTCTAATATGATAATAAATAACTATTTTCCTTAAACAATAAGAAGAAAATATTGATTTTTTAATTAACAAATATTCCAAACTTCTTTGGTTCTCTTTTTAGTATCAAAAAAGGCATTAAAATTAAAATGTCACTCTTTATTAGAGACATGAAACTATTTGTAAATCTTGGTGAAATAAATAAGTTTGTATGTTTAAAAAATAAGTATATTATACACAAAATTAATCTAGACAGTACAAAATAATAGTCTCAATATGCAAATAATTTACTAATAGAAATTGCTATACAAAACATAAATAATAATCAATAAGTGCTAGGTTCATACATGTATATATAAAAAAATATAAAATATAATAGTTTACGCCAAGTTCACGTTCGGTGTTTTAAGCGCCAAACAAAGTGTATACTTTCCGACCCACCCTAATTTTCCTCCCCATATGTCGAACATGAACTTGAGCCCAAAAGCTGCTTCGCAAGTACGGATATATTGCAGATTCACGTTGTAAATGTCCCCCAAATACTTCTTACTATAAACGAATACAGAGCCCGACGAATTTTTGAGCGTGAGATAAAGATAAGAGAGCAATGGATTAATTTAAGCTAAACCAAATATGTAATATATCTACGAAGTTTTGTGATGGTTTTGTGCGATCTACATGTGCGGTTGGTGATTCTTCACGTAAGCATCGTCTATTCTGGTTTGAGCTGATTTAAAGTATTTGGAGAGCGTTTCCGTTTTATTCTGAAGAATTTCCAAACCCATGCGGATCTTAAAGTAAAATAAATCCTTGATCAGATGAATCAAAGATTCGGTTTTAACAACGATAGGGTTCTTCGTTGTTGTTAATATTGGTTTATTTGTGGTTGTGGTTTTAGGTGTTGTGGGTGTTGTCGTTTCTAGTGTAGTTTCTGTGGCTTTATCCCCGTCCACATCAATCTCATTCTCTTCATAAGATTGCCTCCTCCTTCTTCGAGGACCGTGCTCAATCTTGAGTGGTGCAGTTTCGGTTGCCGGTACACTGTGAACAACGAAGACTTGCTCCTTCTCGATGTTCCTTGGTCCATGTTCTGGAACTATAACAGGCGTTGGTTCGACTTCCTCTAATTTCACTTGCAGCTCCTTTGGAACACTTCCAACTACGAACTTCTGCTCATCATCGTTTTCCGTGGTTTGACCATAGGACGCTTTTGGACTTCCAACTATAACCTCATCAGCACCATATGAAGATTTGTGATTAAGTTTAACCGTCTCCACGGATCCTTGCATATACCTTTGATCCACATTCCTATACCTATTATACGTATTTCTTGAATTCTGCGCTCTCACATTATAATTAGTGTTGGTATTTGAATTTTGGGGCATTCCAGCTATAACTTTTCCAATAGCTTCTTCTTCAGCAATTCCACCCGAATATTCATCATTGTAATAATACGGAGTAACTTTGTCTTTACGATCCACTTCGTAAGATCTCCTCAAAGGGGTGAAGGGATACAAGAAATAACTCGCCAAACCAGCTGTGACCATTAAACCCACCAACCCAACTCCAACGGTCGGCATTACTTCTCTGCTCAAATAATTGTAGATTTGCGTACCGATCGGTTTTTCTTTGATCTTTGAAGCAACTTTCGTTGAGTTAGATACATCAACTTTATCCTCTGCTGCAGGTCTCCTCTTTTTGTTCTTGTTCTTCTTCCTTTTGTGCGTAGTGGAAGGTTTCCTGGTCTTTTTATTATTAGTCAAATCCAATTCACCTTCTTTGGCTTCCGGAGCTAAAGCTGCACTCGTCACTCTGGTTTCGTTGATTACAACCGGAGTATTCGATGTTGAAACTCGAACAAATTCAGTTGTAGGCCTCTTAGTTGTAGTTATAGTTGTCGGTTTCTTAGTAGTGCTAACAGTTGTTACTTTAGTTGCTTTTGTAGGCTTCGGCGTTGTGATTGTGGTGGTTGTCGTTTTAACAGTAGTTGTTTTCTTTGAGAAATTCGTGGCATTTTTGTTAACTCCAGCCAATAAAGAAGCTTTAACTTTCGTTAACTTCGTAGGTCTTTGAGTTGGCGACGTCGTCGTTGTCGTAGTTGCTGCAGTTGTCGTCGTTACTGCTGTTGGTCTCTTTGTGGTACTCCTCCTCTTAAACAACGGTTTGATATTCATTACAGGTTCATCTTCCACGACGTATGTGTTTGTAACGTTCCTCGGCAAAGGCCTCTTCATAGGTTTAACAGTGGACGAAGCTTGTCCACTCAATAGTATCCACGTGGATAAGCCGCTATCCGTGGTGGGTTTATCGACTTTATAATAATTCATCTTCTTTTCGTGCTCCTCCAAGATAAGCTCTTCATCATCCACAGGCTCTGCAATTCCTGGATGCGATTTTTCCTCCAGTTTATCTTTCTTCATTTGCTGCTTCACCTTTGGTGGTGTTCTCGTGTCGAAAGTGGGCACCGGGTCTTGGTATTTTGTTGGAACAGTAGCATTGATGCTTTCTAGTAAACTCACGGTCAATTGCTTTAAAGTTTCTCCAATTGCTGGTGATCTAAAACAATAAAGCAAAACTTGAGTTTAATATTAACATTACAAATTGAACACAAACATATAAAGGAAAGTAATAAAGATATTTCATAAAAAGAAATATTTTTATTTATAAATAACATATTTTAGAAATTAATTAACTCAATTACAAAAAAAATGTATACAAAGTTTGGGATTATTTGAGTAGTTAAACTTTATATGTAAATTAAATCATGTTGATACATTTATAATACAACTACTTTATATGTATTACAATTACTCTTTTCCAGTGCAAAAGTGTAACACCATATTGCATTTTTTATGACTGTAATTAGACACCTAAATAGAATAAAAATGTATTTAAATAATGATCATTTTTATCAAATTTTCTCCTTACAAATGTAAATACGTAACAATACTGTACAATTTTTTATGAAAGTTTTAAATGATATTAGCTTTTTTTTACATGTATTCTTTCAAATTTTATACAGATTTTATTTTAAATAATGATTTTCATTAAAATGTCCTATTTCAAGAAGAAAGTTATTGCATTAGTTCTCTATTATAATTAACATTTCTTTGGTGACTTTTCATACACATATTCTTTTATAAATTTTGATTTACGTTTTATTTTTGACATAATTATGGAAGTATTTTTACTAAAACGTATTTGTTTACCATGTTTCATACTATTGTATACCCAAAATGGTTTAAAACTAATAGTAAAGTAGTAAAACTTCTTTCTCTCTAAAAATATAACAAAATAATTAAAAACAACATTATTCATATCCTGAAAAACAACTATTCAGTAATTATCTGGATGATCATGAAATGAATGAAAGTACTTACATACGTAATTACATGAGAGGAAATTAACATTAAATAATAGAAAAAAGCGTAACAGGAAAAAAAAAACAAGAAAACTATATTATTAAATTCAAAGTGAATATCCAATTTATAATAAAGTTAACTAAAACTAACTTACAACATGTAAATATATTTCAATAAAAAATGTATCATAAAAAAATAATGATTTAGATGTAACTTCTTAAGTTACATAACGAAATACCCATAATAAACTTAACATAAGTAGTCTAAATATTGTAATATAGGCTGAAAAAAAGTAAAATTTTAAGGTTCGTCTTACGTTGAAAATGGGATTAAAGGGAAATAATTGTTAGGACATGTAATATATTAAATTTATTTATATTTATTCAATAAATAACTAAAACTAAGAAGAGAAATAAATTACTCAAGAAAAATAAATAAATAATTTAAAGAAGATAAATAAAATAAATACCCGCACTATAAGTAATTAACAAATAACATTTAACAAGACACAATTTGCGTGAAATGTAATTCACATGCAAGCTCCCTCCCGATTTTAAATTAGTAAACACTTAACGTAATTCTAATATATTAATGTTCCAAACGATAAATTATTAAATTGTATGTACAAGATTAGTTATTTTTTAAATTAAATTATTTACTGAGCAAATTAATAGTGTTGATGACTTGCAGAATATCACCGATGATGAGCCTAATTAGCTATCTAACATCAACTACCTTCTTCCGAAGTACTTCTTTCTGAAATCATCGATCATTCCAAGCACATCGTCCGACCGATGCGTATATGGTTTCGCTTTCGTACCGTCCAGATTCACCCAAGTCTTGGTGTTCTGGTTCCAGAACCAACCATCCGGATGGTGGACCACCACCGGCGGATGGATGTGCTTGTAATGGATTTTGCTTTTCTCTTTCTGACCTGCGGATTTTCCAGCTATTATTAGAACGGGCAGCCACCAAGGGAAGAGCGCAACGAAGGCAACGAAGAGGGTTTTGAAGAAGACTATTGTGGGAATTGCAACTAGGATTGGCCAGATATATCGGAACAGCCAGGATAAAATTGACCAGAGGCCTCGGAGCACGCCGAAAAGACCTTTGAGGTCGGGGAGTTTCGGGAGTTCTGGGAACGATGGTAACATGGGGAAACCACCGCTACCTCCGTTAGATGCAGCTGGAGCTGCTGCGGTTTGGACTGGAGCCGCGACAGATGCTGGTGCTGCTGAATCAGCTAAAGAAGCTATTGGTGCAGAAGCAATTGGGGATGAGGGTACCACGGGATCGGCTACTATTGGTGTATCTGCAGCAGTGGCTGCTGCTACCGGTGTATCAGCGAAAGCAATTGGGGTTCTTTCTGGAAGCATGCTTTGCTGGAAATGGGAGTTAACTACAATGTTGAGCGGTGGACAAGCTTGTTTCGATTGAGGACCGAAAATGTTTGTTGATAGATGCAGGGACGGGCAAAGCGGATCGAACTCTTCACCATCAGCCAATTTGACTCCAGAGGATGGAGCTCTGATTGGATACATGTTAAAATCTACTTGACCCAAGGGAATATTGAGACCAGGACCCAAATCGTCAGAATCTGGTTCATCGAAAACTGGATAACCATTAGATGCAGTCTCTACGGCTTCCAGTGGGATTAAACTACTTGTTTCGGGACTTGGCCTAATCAAGTTAGGATTGAAATAAGATTCGGGGGAGTATGAGGTTACCTCGGGCATAGGATCCGGACTTGGGATATGGTACAGCAGGAAATCGTTCTGCTTTAAATTATTAGTTTTCAGGGGTTTAATGATTCTGCGAATCGGTTTAGTCCCATTCTGTTTAATTGTGATTTGGGAGTAATTATTTTGGTTCGTATTTTTGACTTGGGTGCTTGGTTTGGTTTTGGTCGTTGGTCTGGGTTTGGTTTTCGTCGTTGGTCTTGGCTTGGATTTGATGGTGGTTCTAACTTTAGGCCTCTTCGTGGTGCTCGACCCTCCAACTGTTCCGCGATGGTATTTAGTGTTATTCGCGTTAATAACAGTCGTGCTTTGATTAATTTTAACTAACTTAAGCGGAGCCTTGGTACTCTCTGTGTTTCTGTAATGCTTATTGCTAATATGGCTTCCGTTCTCGCGACCCGCTTTGATCACCTTCACCGTATTATTCGGGACGGACAGATCGTCCAGAGTCGCGTCGATGAAACCGTTCAAGAGTTTCTCATCTTTTTGGAAGCTCTTGTGCTTCGGCGCTTTGGGTTGCCTCTGCCTATCGTTAAACTCATTGGTAACTAAATCATCAACACTAACGTTAGCTAAATCGCGTATCGCTTGCATGTAAACTATATTCGACTCGTTCCCTTGATACCTTGGGTTTTGCGGCATTCCAATCGCGCTAACTATCAACGTTAGCGCCAATGCCAGACGCCAAACTCTACCGAAATCCTCCATGTCTCTGAACACCTGAAACAGACAAAGATAAATGCAATCAGTACATCGAAGTTATTATGCCGTGTAATGCATGTGCTTAACGTGTGAAATTGTCTTGCGTGTTATGTAATGAATGTGTGTGTGCGAAGCGAAGATGCATTCACACCCACTGACACAGTTCCTACTCACGATCCAATTCGAACGTAATTTGCGCAAACGGTACAGAAATGTGAAGAAGATTAACATAATCAATTCTATAGGTCTTTGATCAAACACTTCCGGGCTATTTTGCATTGATAATAAATCAATTACGTAATATTATAACTATTGTACAAATTACAATAAAAACATGTAAAATATCTTATACAACTTATGCTTCCTCAACAATATGTTTTTAAATAGAAAGTGTTATATGTATATACAATATAATTAGCATGATAATCTTAAGAATGATATATGTTATAACCGGATAATTTATGTAACAAATATATATCATGAAGTCTTTCTACCTTCAACATATCATTCAGATAGAGCAAATGATCTTTGTTCTATTAGTAGAATTTAATAAGAACACAAATCACTCACACAATGTTAGGTATTTCTTAACTTTTCTAAACTATAATCTATCAAGTATCAACACGTCTCAAATTTTTAATGATTGTTATCGTTTCCACTGTAATCATTAAAATTTTCATTTTCGTAACACTAAAGGCTATTAACCGTAATTATGATTTCTATTTCAAAATTTTAACCATAAATTAGAACGATCAAATAGTGGATAAATCCCATAGTATCTTATTTATAATACATTCATTAAAATTATAAGAAATGTATTAAATTTTAAAATTTAGTTTTCTCTCTATGATATCCAAAAACGTGGACTTCATCTCTATTTTACTAGATTTTCATATTTAGTTTTACCCAACCAAATGACTTATACTAAAGATGTTATTTAACTTCAAATATCCACTTAACATAACAGATTAAAAACTAATAATCTCGCAAATAGAGACCGTGATCTACAATAACCTTTTACTTATAAACATACATCAATGAATATTTCCTGTCATAATTCTTGATATACAATGGCAACGTATGAAGTGTTAAATAAAAAAACGTATATTCATATACACATAGAAATGTGATAATAAAGAAATATTGCAATTGATTTATTTACATTCCATTTATCCTCGTGACGCATGAGAGTGATTTATATCAAGAGCACAGTTTTAATTATAATTATCGCATGTTTCGTTAAGATAATCAATTTAAATTTAATTGACGTATTAATACATGCAGAAGCGAGTAAAAAACAACACTTTACAAACATGTTGTCTTTATCTTAAGAAATTTATTTAATATTCATTCATTTTAATTAATTTATTGTAATAAATCATTACAATTTTGTTTAAATTTAATGTTAATTTGACATCTCAATGATCTAATTACTTTCGGGAATTATTAAATTATTTACTGTTAAACGTATATCTACAATACAGTAAAGATTACATGCACACCATTTAAATGTTACGGGTTAAGTGCAAAAGTTGTGAATACTTCATTTACTGTTACTTAACATTCTTCATTTTAGAATACCTCAACCTTTAATAAAGACATTTCCGGTTTTCACACTTTTCATTTAAAGATTCAAGAAGTTTTATACAATATTGTTTATATAAGTTTTGAAATTATTGTTACTATAAATATTATTATTATTAAAAAAGGATGATTAATGGAAGAATCACATTTTATAGCAAAAATTTCGTATGCAGAAAAATATTTATTTTGTGAATGTAAATTGAACATTTTCTTGCAGGTTGAATACTTATAGACAAAGCAATAATTTGAAAAATAAACAAAAAAAACCTGCTAATAAAGTAAATAAATATGTTGATGGATAATTACATTAGAGGAGATAAACGTTAATATTATATAACTATACAATTTCATACGGTAAAACCACTATTTCAATGTATTGTCTTTCTGAAGAGATTTTACTGTAATAATAATAAATAAAATAAATCATATGTTTATCGTTTATAAATTCAAAAAGTGCTGAACAAAATATAAATTATTTGCATTAATCTATTGACGTTCATAGACTTTAAATTATAGAAAACGGTAATTTTCTAATTTACGTTCTACCCATGAAATCAGTGAATCCGTTTGGAATTTTCTTTCAACCATATAACAACTATTCTTAGCCATCATAAATAATTCGTTGCATACAACGAATGATACACGAACCACCACCTACCATTGAACGAAACACGAGCGACCACAAAAAAAGATCGTCGGTATTTTGTACAGTTACCCAGATGATATCACCCGAAAGATGCACACACACACCTCGAGAGTCCCATTGTCCTATGATCAGTTATATTTTCAATGCATTTAGTTCATATATGATACAACATTGAAATTCCACTGATGTTCTGGTCTATTAACGAAAATTGTAATCGTTATCAATATTGAAATTCCGGACTTGTTTCAATGCTGGTTGGTTTATTTACAAATTGGCCGAGAAGGTAACCGGAAGGAATTTTCATTAAATTATGTGCTGTGTACACGTTGACCTACTATAATCAAGGTGATAGTTATTTGCTTCATATGTTTTAATTAGTATTCATTCGTTTCATTTTTAAATGTCTTTACATGTTTGCTTATATCTTATATAAATAAGTTATTTACATTCATTACATTAAAGCTTAATATAAACTCTTTAAAACGTTTATGCAAATATAGTTGTATCCTTTGTCATTTACTTATACATCCATACCTCGCTATACGGCACGTTTTCGATTTACGGCCTAAACTGTTTCGCTATAACAGCAAAAAAACTTTTTTCCATGTCGATATATCTACATGTTGCCAATCTTACGCAAGCGCAATAATTGATTCCTTATACGGCTTTTCGCTTAGCGGCCAAGTTTAGTAGAACGTATCTAGGCCGTAAAGCGAGGTATGGGTGTACTTAATTTACTCTCGAATGTGAACACCATTTACATTTTTAGTAACATTTCTAAAGGTATGAGTAACAAATTAATTGTAGGGAAACCAATCACAAGCTAAATATTCACTCTTTAAAGTGTGTTAATTGATATTGCTGAATATTTTGTTATTTACATATAATTTACTGTTAAACTTGAAGAAACGTTTCTAGAAGCTTTAATAAAACAATGTCTTTACATTTTTGCTTATATCTCGAAAACTTGAGCGATTTAATTAAATATGTTTAATTATATTTATCATCTTGTATATTATTGTAATCTTCACGAAGTACAAAGTGGATTATTACACGGGTTTAAAAAAATAACTAGTATTATTCACAAAAAAAAAACAGAAGTCGTTCAAGTAGCGGTTTAATGAAATGGAGATAATTAAAGATCCGATTAACAGACGTCATCTTAAATTTCATGTAATTTTAAATTAATTCCCCAGTTACGTCCAGTTTCTCTTTTTTTTCGTATCTCTTTGCTTTCTTTGCCGAAACGGTAAATCGAAAAAGAGTTTTGTCAGGCGTAATTTAGCAGAGCCTCGTGTTTACTTTATTCACTTTATATACAAAGTGTTTTTTTTCTTGTCCATTTATATACTTGATATATAAATGGACTGTACACTTTTTTTGTGTGTAAATGTCGAAGTAATCGTAATGTTGTTGAATTATCGCATGGGAACGTTATATAATAGTGCGAGAGAGTGGGATTATGGAAGGTGCAAGAATATGTCAGGTGAATACCGCTAAGTTCATTGACTTTCCCTGACCACGACAGTGGCAGTGATTTGAATGCCCGTCTTTCCACCGCCAACCAAACTCTTGGAGGAGCCCTCTCTTCTCAGCTCTTCTCTGGAATTCTATATCACCGGGTGCGCAGACCGAGGAGGAGACCTCTCTGCAAGCGCATGCCTGACAAACTCTACCTAGATCTTTGCATCTAGGCCAAACCGAAGACCCACAATTATTTGCAAATAACAATAAATGCGTAATTTGAAGCACGACGCGTGTTTTGCATTTGAACCGTGTCACGAATTCCTTTCAAATATTTTCACGGAAAATTAAGCTATCCGATTTGACATCTACAGTTTTGAGACTAGACCACTAAATTTTGTCTTCATTCACATTTCTACATAAACATTAATCAAAACAACGTTTTGTCTTATTATGTAATAATATAATATTTTAGTAATAATTTCAAAGAATTATTAATTCAGATACAATTTTCCTTCATCATTGAATATTTACAGAAATAGCAATGAGTCTTCTGAAAATTATTGATAGACATTAAATTAGCATATTGTATAAGATGATATTAAAAATAATATACATATTTTAACCAAAAAATATACTTCACATTAGTAGTAATAATAAATATTTAAATTAATTACATAACTACTTATAAATTCATATTTTTTGCAATATATCAATGAGGTATCAAATTAAATAATTAAATTTTAAACATAAAATATGAAAAAGTTATGACTTATTATTAAGTTAATTATATATAAATAATTCTGAATAAGAAAAGGTTTATTTTTTAATAATTTTAAGTTTAATGATTATCATTTTTTGTACAAAAAATGGGTATTTAATTTCTATCCATTTAGTTTTAATATTTTGGATACATTAAACAGTTAAAGTTTAATGACCTGAATCACGAAACGGAAAAATGTATGAGAATTCGAGAAAATAATTACTTAAGTAGTAAATAAGTTTAAAGACAAAAAAATAAGTGTAATGTTAACAGTTAATAATTCAAACTATTTTAATATTAGTCAGTAAAATAGCAAATTTAATTATTTAACAATTGTAGCATTTAAGTGTTTATATATTTTTTTGATTCTAATATTTGTATAAAATGATATATAAATTAATAAAATTGTAAATTAGTAAAATTACTAAAACATAATAGATTATATTAAATCATAAATAAAAGGTAAATAACAAATTCAATTGGGAAACTTTTACAATAAGTATGAATAATCTTAACCAGAGAGACCAGAGAATAATTTAATTAGAATATTCACGTTACTGACAATGAAATAACCTTGATTGAATACAATAAAATCACATTTCCTGATTGTAACAATAATAAAAAAAAAATGAAGAGAAAAAATGAATACAAAGAAAAAAATCAATTGCTGCAAAGGGCTTTCTGCTCAAATTATTACACGAACTTAAGTTGACATATTTGAAATTAAAAAACAAATAAATTTTCCTTCCCAACATATGATAGTTCCATTTATTATTGAGTTAAAGTGATCTGTCAAATCAAACAGAAAAAATCATAATATTGACTGAAATCCTTCAAAACAAATATAATTGAGAATTCCATGTTGCCCAGTATATACTAATAATTATATCATTTCATTGTAATATATAAGAAAGAAGATATTTAAAAGTGAATTTTCTAAATTTAATGAAAACCATTGAAATTTATTTGAATTATAAGTGAAACAACTTATATATTGAACAAAATTTATTGTATTCCCAATTGTATATTCATTGACTTAAAAAAATAATAATTTAATAGTTCTATCTTATCACTTTAATTGCAAATATTAAACGATTTTAAAGAGATTTTTGTTTTCTTAATATCTATTAAATAATTTACTACCAACTTTGAATACTTACAACAAAAAATGTATAAATTTAAATTATTAATTATATAAATCTATAAAAAAAATAGACGTATAATTTAAAACATTCCTGCCGTATAAATTCATAAATTATTATAATTAATAACTAATTACATCAGAATGAATAATTAATGAATTATATTGTTGCATGGTTCCGCAATAATTCCATCGGAATTCTATCAATTCTCTGGAGAAAGAATTACTGCATTTTCCAGTAGCTCATATGCATTCCATTGCGAAATGTTATATCATCCTCGGAAAGAAAAACGCAACAACATTTTCGATTCGAGAGGAAAAAGCACGCGCGGAACAAACGAAATGAAATGAAAAGAAAAAATAGTTTATATAACTGTTAACGGTTGAGAGCTAATAAAAGTTTAACGATCAGTAAACAGGTGAAGTAATATAGCTAATACGAAAAAATATGAATCTATAAGTTTAAGTATAATTCAGAGAACCACAAATAATTAGGATTTTTCTATTTTATGATAAAAGTATATTAAAAAAAAACTGTTATGTTAAGAATATTATAAAGTTTGTTTATTATTATTAAAAAGCATAAAACTGTTAGATCATTATGAAATTTTGAAAGAACGGTTCTATGAAATGTTTGATGAGATCTAATTTCTATTAATCAATATTTCTTGTTTCCTTTAATATTTATTCAATTTTTTTAATGCAAATAATTAAAATAATTAAAATTAGAGCAAAGCCTCACGTAGTACGGACTTGGACTGCTAAAAACCGGACTATAGAAGTTTAAAAGTTCATACAAATAAACTGTAGAATTGAGAAAAGTGAAAAGAAAAATATGGACTGATAGAAGCCGCACACTATGTAGTATTATAGTAAAATAAAAAAATGAATTAGAATAAATGTAATTTGTATTTTTTTTTATATGATCTATTTTATTTACAAACGATAAGTAAATTTCTCATTCAAATATACAAAATTTTCGTAAATCTCAAAACAGTAATGTTCTTATTTAAATTAAATTAAATAATTGAGCTCATTTCGTTTAATGGAACTAGAATTAAACATACTAAAATGAAATTACCACCAATCATGATTTTCATATGAAGATTTTACAAAGTATTTTTATCGTAACATTCAAATTTCTTGATTTAAAAAAATAACAAAAAAATGTAACTTTCTTCGCTTTGCTTTTGTATTCAGTGTTCATTTAATTTTAATGATTAATAAAGTCATCTAAACTAATTGTATCAAATTGAGTAATTATTATCTTAAAAAAATAATTTTAGAAAAGTAATTAGAAAATAAGAACAAAACATTTAAATAACTAAACGATTAATAAGTGAAATAATTGATATAAGTATTGTAAATTTCTTTACAATCTTACTAATTGAATATTTGAATAAGTATTTCTACGTTGAATACATATTTCAAGTTATACATAAAAAGATTTAATTAAAGAATTATATGGATACATTTATTTATACATCTTTCTCTTCTTTAATTTAATTTTACTGCACGAAATAAATGATTTAATTCAATTTTAATTTATTTATTA
Source organism: Nicrophorus orbicollis (assembly GCA_018845635.1). Classification (NCBI taxonomy): domain Eukaryota; kingdom Metazoa; phylum Arthropoda; class Insecta; order Coleoptera; family Silphidae; genus Nicrophorus; species Nicrophorus orbicollis. The sequence continues at coordinate 954,205 of JAFMTC010000277.1, forward strand.
GACTTAAATTACTTTCTCTAAATAAGTAAATAATGAATTTATCTATTTTGAAAATTTGAAGGAAATAATTTTTAATTGCATTTTAACAATTAATAATGTGCGTTAATCGTGTATTTCCATGTGTTTTTTGATGATACAATATGTATATAATTGTAGATAGACTTACTTTTAAGAACACTGTTTGGATGATGTTGTAAGCACTGACACATCTGAAGAACAACTACTGTTGGCTGGGACGAGTCGTCGAGGTGCAGACGGTCCGGTATAACGGCATCATCATCCATCGCGTACGCCTGAAATATTTCAACAATTATCTTCAGATTAAATGGTATAGACAACCAACCGTGCCATTATTACAGACAATCGACTCGATGTTTTGTTCTGTTCTGAACAATAACCAACCACAAAGATTATAGGCAGAGCGATCACATCATCATCATCATTTTCTACTCGCAGTCCTTTCTTTACCATTCTTTCTTGACATTCCTTTACTTATTTATATAGTGCATCTTCTGCATTGGTTTTAAATGGCACTGCAATGCAGAGTATGTAATTAGGGAAAAGAATGTGCATAATTATTAATATAATCCAGACAGCCTTTGGTAACATTTCTTTTTTTATATATTTTAGAGATTTACTTTACTTTATAAGAGAGTTAATCAAACAATTCTTAACTTACATTTATATCATCAATTAATATAAAAAGTTCTTGTTAATTCTAAATAGAAATAATGGTAATAACATTTTGTTCAAAAAAGTTCAGTATTTTATAACTTTACTTTTATCATACCATAATAATTATTTTCCGAGTGAAACAGACTGAAGTTTTTATGAAATTATTACATTTTATTTAATTTCTTTCAATATTTTGATCAAATAAAGTTATTTTTATAACCAGGACAGCATTCAATTGAGAGAATTGAGCTTAAACCAGATTTTCGAACGAGGCTATTATTTGCTTCAGCAGAACGAAAAACTATACCTTTTATAATTATTTAAGTGACTGCAATGTCTCTGATATGTGGTGTATGTTAAATTAATCATCGTACACACTTGCTTCCACAGATAACTTTTCACAAATTTAGAGTCAGTTATATAACGGTTTTACTGACTTAACCAAATTTCATACTAATTAGCCGTTTAAACAGATTGTTTTCTCATTAGTTTTCAAGCAATTCTTATTATGTGTTAAATAATAAAGTTGCAATTAATTTATGAAATTTGGTTACAAAAGATTTTAATATTGAGGTGCAAATCTTGTAACATTAAATTAGAAATTTATAAGCAGATTCTACTTATTTTTAAGAGAACTTTTTGTTTCATTATATTATATAAATATATGTTTATTTAGTGATTATTATAATAAATACTATTATAATGTACTTTTCTATAATATTTGCTGTTAAACAAAGAATTAAAGTTATTCCAAAGTATAAAAGGTTTTTACAAAGTGCAACTATGAACATAGAAACAATCGTAGAATGCATTAGAGGATACAGTTATAATCGACAAAGAAAAAGTCACAGTGACACAAAGCGACCAACAGTAATATTTATATTATAATCATGGCAATACTTCCGTTTGTTTCCTATTCGTTTATAGCACGTAATTTTCGCGCTCGTTATGCTGCAGCGTTTGAATATTATTGTGACATGAAATCATTTCATTTTTACACGTCCATTCGTTTCACACAGTAAAAAGTGAATATAGCAAAATCACTAGAGAGACTTTAATATGCAAATAGTTTACACCATAACAACAATTATGTAAAGAACTTAGAAATGTTCATTACACTAAAACTGAGGTAAATATTTGATCATTTTTATAACGTGAAATTATTGTTTATCAACAAAGTATAACATGAAACAACCAAAAATATAAATTATATATACTAAAAATTTTTGTTACAAAAAAAGTATATAAAAATTTGAATTAGAAATATTAGTTTATAATATAATATTTCAATAAATAAATGCAAGTCTGAATAATAATTTCGAATATATTTTACTATGATTGTGTACGTGTACTATTCACTTTAAAGGGTTATTTTTGGTTGAAATAAATGCGTAGAAAAAAAATAAACTTTTGAAACCGGTCTGACTTTAAAGGATTTATACAAAGAGTAACCTGGAGTAGATGAATACTAGAATATGCGTTGTAGAGACAATAAAAAAGGAGACAGGTAACATTCCTCAATAGAAGTTAAATTTTAAATTATAGAGATTTATAACATTCACAACAACAAAAATAATGCAATAAAATTGTGTTTAAAAAAAACTATACTCTTGATGCAGTGTAAATTGTACAATTTTTAATTAAAATTCTTGCACAAAAGTATTTACACTCATGGAGCTGCAAATATTACAGTAATACTGTGAAATTACGTCCTAGTCAGTTATAAAACCGATTATTATAATTTCGTAAATCGAGGTTACAAAAGTAATCACAACTGACATTGAAATATAAAAAAGAAACTACACTAAATTTGAAATAAAAAATACAATATAAAAAGTTAAATTTTGTAACATTTTCAACAAGAAAATAATTAAATTATGTTGTGGAATTTATAATTTAAAAAATGCAATTTAGTGAATTCATTTTTTTTATGAATAATCCATACACGTTTCGATCAAAATTACTACACAAAAGTCTTCTGCATACGGAAATGTTTAAGATTCATGGCATAACTCCTTTTTTTCTCAAACGTACAAATATTTGTTTTCAATATTATTATAATATCTTCTCCTTTTTAAATTTACGAGTTTCACTAAAGTATTAATACTAGTGGGTACTACCCCCACTACGAATTACTGCCTCTAGAAACTACCCCATCTCTGGAAGTCGTATAACGCTCACTTGCATTGAAGGCGTTGATGTAAGTTTGGTGTTTTCTTGCTAACTTGCTAACTGAGACAAACTAAAAGAACAATATACATATCTTAGCCAAGATTATCATGCAAATTAATTAAATTATACTTATAATGTTGACTACTTTTGTATGGAACTTTCTTAGAATATTTCTTCTTTAATTGACTTTTGTAGAATGAGCTTATTTTTTTGTTGGTGATTTTTGGCTCATCAAGAGATGAATGTCGATACTCTTAACAAGGTACGCTGGGCTTATGGAACAAATTCATGATGTATCTCCAATTGTTAAGAATATTTGTGTACCTTCCCTTCGTGATGAGCGTTTCCCATTAAGTCTCAATTGTGCACATATGCATACTAGTAATGTAGAAGTCGTGACTTCTCCTTGAGATACTGGTATACACCAATGAACATTAATAGCATCTATTTTTTTAATTAACATCCACGTAACTGAAGTAGTTCAAAGTTCATGGCTTGAGTTGACGTCCGCAAAATTTGGGGTCCCGGATTCAAACCGTGGTACTTCCAAATATTTGCAGCCATCAAAATGAATTAATTGTCAATGTTTCCCAACAAGTGTCTGCAACGACGTGGTGATTTGCTGAATGTCCGATTTAGATAGATTGTAAATATCGTTGCAAAAAGACCAAAATAAAAAAGTAATGCACATGCATAGGCTGTTGACTGTCTACATGTCAATTTATATGATTGCCATTCCCAGAGCTGCTGCATATATAAATCAAATCACATGCGAACTCACTTATTATCCAGTTAGCTTTGCCAAAGAACTGCCCGTGCTGTTGCATTATGTGGTTGCATCGGTGCCACGAACTTCATTTGAAAATAAAATGCATCTATTTTCAGTGCCGCTTCATTTTTTGGTTCAACCGAATTGTCCTTGGCATTCATCTGAATTATTAAATAGTATACTAACTGTATATTGAATAGACTTAATACTTTTAGAATATTGTGTTTACATATTTGCAAACCAACCAAATTGTCCTTGGCATTATTTTGTAACCATCTAAATTATTAAAGCAAAAAGACTTACTGTTCTAGTACGTTAATAATAATACATTACACTAGAGTAAAATTTATCAAGATAATTGAATAAAGTAAATTCATAAAATCTGATAAATTTCGATACACGTCGTTTTTGACACTCGACACAAGAATTCAAAACGTTAATAATTTGTAGACAAGTACACAGCCTTACATTACTTCATATCAAATTCTAAGATTTACATGAGATTACTCATCAATAAACCCCTAAAAATGTAGTTACTGTATAACAATTTCTTCATATAATATAACTTAATTAGCTTAGACACAATTTCTAGAAGAGACATAAGAAACTAAAACTTGAATGAAGAATTATTGTTGGGTATTTATTGATACATCTACTTCAAATGTATTATTAGATGAATATATGGTTAAAGAATGAAATGGTAATTTTAATTTGAATGACGTGGACAATAATTATAATTAGGTTTCAATAAAACGATGTACAAATTAATCCGTTTTGTACTAATTCAAAGTTTCCATGTTACGCAGTTACAATTATCTTACTGCTGGATTGATGTTTCTTTTGGGAACTAAGTATAGCGGTTCGCTTAACGAACAATTGAACGGATTATGTTCGTTAATCTAACCCCCACTGTATACATAATTAAGGTAGTATAATCAAGATTTACCTGTAAGTGTGGCTTAATGCTATGTCCCAAGTAAAACATGAAGTACTTGCACTAAACATATAGTACACGTTACTTGTCTCTATAAACCACACACTTTTACAAAATGATTTTGATTTAATGTACATTTCCTACTTTTTATTTTTTTGTGTTATTTGACTTGTTTATTATTTACAAAAGACTATCGTAATTTCAAAATGGAAACAAAATGATTACCAACTTAAAAGCACCTAATAAACAATCAAAACATTTGTAATATTGTAACAATATTAAAATATACAAACAAAACTCTGTATAGTATATTTAATATTAATGAGTTAAATAAAGGTTTTGGTTGTCTAAATATGTCATTGAATTATAATGGCAGAAAACAAATATAACAGTACTTTGTGATAGTTTAAATTATTATTGTATGAATACACATTCATTATAACAGCATTAATTGTTAATCTTTTTGGTAAATTCCTATTTCCCTGCTGAAAGAATGATTTTGCTTTTAAATTTATAATTTTCAAAGTGAATAGCGAAATTAAAGTTGCATACCCAATCTATTTTTCCGCCATCTATACACAACTAGAATAAACTAATTGGATTCTATAACTTACATTCTAAATTATGTTATTTATTGTTATAATTCATTAAATTTTTAGTTTGTATTACAATAATATCTTTAATTTATTAGTCTTTCAACTCCTGATACTAATACAATTATTAGACCAACAGTAAACAAGATCAATATAAGACGTTGTACTTTATACGAATAAACAATATAAAGGAATTAAATGCAATTCATTCAATCCGTACAAATTATTTACAAAAAAGAAATAATAATTTAATAGTAATTATTATATAAAAGCTTATTATTAGGAGAGGTAACGGGTAGTTAAGACAATTAAATTAAGTTTCAAATAAATATATTAATCGATATTATAATAATAATTAAATTTATAGAATATATAGTTCAGAAAATGAAAGAAATAAATTTGAGTAAATTTTGAGATTATGAAATTTTCTATTCATTAATTGTTAATAATATTCATGGTTTATCATTAAATAAACAAAATTAACTTCAAGTTACGCCACTTCTACAACAAAATTGTATAATTTAATAACGTAGGCAAATTGACGTTAGAAATGTACGAACGGTTTTCTATAATAAACAAACCCGCTTTGACGTAACCTGTACATTAAATTGCCTATAGGAAATTATTATATTTTCAAGTGAGGAACAAGTTCGTAATTTGAGGTCAATCCTTTATTTTAATATGGATCAGTGTGTCTGCTCAAGATACATCCTCAACGAAGCACGTACTTGATTTTACACGCATCAAATAGACATAATAAGTTAATTACTGAATCTTTAAGTGATAATGAAACCAGAGGCAATTTAGATTGGAAAATATCTAGTTGAAATACATTCTATTTCAATATTACGACTATAGCGATTGTAACTTAATAAACTGCCATGTCTGTGCTTTCTCTAAATGAAAAATAAAACATCTTATAAGATTGTCAACAAAATAAATAAGAGTACATTCATTACTAACTAGATTATGTATTAATTATTTATATTATTTTCTTTTAATATATGCATCTTATATATATTATTATTATTGTTTTCATTTATAGATTAATTATTATGAATAGTGATTAATAATAGTTGGGTACCAGTGAATGTGAAAATGTCTTTCTCTAGTGGCCCAAACGCCCACTATGTACCTTAATGGTTAATCAATTAGTGACAGTGAAAACACTGTAAACATCATTAATAAAGTTTATATAACATAGCTTCGTGGCTTATTGAGCTATGATCAAAGTGTAGAAGTTCATATAACAATTTTATCTATTCAAATCATGTGTCAATTCTCTGGTCGCAACAAATTAGATAGGTTAATATTGTTCTTATTATTATCTATTTAGTATTCACCTAACAAAGAATATTAACTGGAAAATATTTGCAATGTTAAAACTCTTTTATTCTGTATTTTTTATAAACAACGGTATATTGAAATAAAATTGTTGACACATAAATTATCAAATGTTAAGTTATACAATTACAAATATTCATGCAATGTTCTCTATGCACTACAGTTCTTTCATTTATTGGATTTACTAATTATAAGAAAGGCGTTATTATTTTTTAATGAGGATTCATTAAAGTAAAGTAAACGAATTAAAAATAATGAAATTAACCATTAATAGGAGAAGCTACTTCAAACGATTGTTATGGTCTGGATGTTAATGACCGTTCTTCATTCAATTAAAACTACAGCGCTAGTACATTAAATCTGCGAAGGCTAATTAATGCATGCTGTAATAGAGACGTGTCACGTTAACACTTAAGACTGAACAACTCTTCAGCGAGAATTTGCGCAAATTCAATTCCGCTTTTGGCCAAGTGACACGTTTTTGTTTCAGTTTAAATGCGTAGAAAGAATAGGTGAAGAGCAAAAAAAAAGAAATCACCCGTTACAAAGCAATAAAAATCATCATACTTCGTCGATAAATTATGGTATCATCTTCTCAACTCGAATTGCTAAGAAATCACGTAAACTTTCTGAGCAAAGTTCGAAAAAATGGAAGTAGCGATCATTCTTGTTATGAGAACATACATAAATATGCTTTTTTATTATATGCACGTGTAGATGTGCTTTGGTACGAGGACACTTCGCGAATTTAAATTAAGGAAATTACTTTCGTTAGTTCCCAGAGAAGGAGAAACACCGGAGAAAGAAACGTTTACAGTTAGTTGGACTTAAAATTGTGAATACTTTTGCTTTAGGTTGAATATTTTGTTTCTAAAGAAGAACTTGATTACAAACGAAGACTAGGTCAAAAATGTATTCTTCTACTTTTTTGCCAATTTCATTTGTTACATTTAATTGCAACAAACATTACTCATTTTTTTGCTGTTGTTTAATACATAAAAATAGAAACGAAAATATTTTTATTTAATTACCATGTGAAGTACAGTTACGTTGACACAGAAAAATCTTTATTGAAATGCAAGCAAAGATAAAAATGTGAGTATTGTAAAATTAAAGTATTGAATCTGAGTGGAAAATCAGATGTTTTGGAAACTCGTTGAAATGCAGATTAGCTCTAGATTTTAATTCATATTTTTGCGGTCCGCCGAGTAAAATGCTGCTTGTTAACTAAGACACGCTGACCACTCACGATCTGTTGACCTAAAGAGCAACGCCAGACGTATTTTCATATGGAATTCATGACCTAGTAAAAGTAATTCATTTCACCGCCCATCCAAATCTTGGTAATAGCTTCTCTTCGGGAGATTCCTAAGGTCGTTGCGACATCGGAGTGAGTTATCATCGAATTACCTATTAATTTACATAGTGAAAACCGCTGAACTACCATTTTGATTCCTTGATAAACTGGATTCATAATTCATCAATAATTTGTATCTTGAAAACTAGAATATAATTTATATTTCTTACGAAACGTTAATCAATAATTCTTCATCAAAACACTGAATTATTATACGAAACAAATAATTAAAATAATTTTCTTATTTTTTTTTATAAAAGGAATGTTAAAGTTCTATATACTATTTAAGTTTAATAAGTACAAGAACATCTCGTGTGGTGCTGCTAATTTGCTAATATACTGTTTAAAACCCAATACTTCAAAACTGCATAAAAAGTAACTTGAAATTATACTAATTATAGAATACTTATTTGAAACTAATTATAGAACACTTAATCATTGTTTTCTTAACCTTATTACCGCGATATCCAAAATTTTTGAAACTTCAACGCAGTAATTTTACAAAACAAAAGGTAACTGCTGTCATTTCACGATCTTTCAGTAAAGATGACAGCTGTCATTGAAGGCTACTCATTATGAATAAGACTTTATTAATATAAGTTCCTTCATTTTTATTTCCTAGTTTTATTTAAGTATATTCCTTATATGAGTCTAAATACATTGTACACATTTTGTGAAGAATTTACACCATTCTTTATAAAAATATTATAATTTATTACAGAAAACGCACTTAATTTAAATATTTGTTTGATTAAAATCATGTTTATGTTCGTTCAACTTTTCACGTTTAATAAATATATTCAACTTATTTTTTTTTAGAAAGTTGCGTAATTTTTGATTAACTTGAACATTTATAAAATATATAAAATACACCCATAAAAAAAGTGTTTTTTTGCCGTAATAGCGAAATTTTAGGCCGTAAATCGAAAACATTCCTTGATTGAAGAGGGCCGTTATAGCAAAATACCGAATAAAGAGTGGCCGTATAGCGAGGTATGGGTGTACTAAAGAAATATATATATATAATTAAATTAAGTTATAAAAAGTTGTTTAGTTCGGTGAAAGTTACAGTAAAATTGAAACGTAAATGAAAATATATAACGAGCATATTTTTGTACTCAATTTGCAATTAACACATATAGCTTCATCATGAGTTCACAAACTATATATTTTCAAACACTAAAAAATAGATATTTGATAATATAATGGAATAATACAAAAATAATTACTATATATTATTGAAAACTTAGATTAGAAACTACTCAATGTTTTATATAAACGAATAAATCTCATGAAAATTTATAAAAATATCTAAACTATGATTATTATTATTAATTATGTAATTAACAATACATAATTTATGTTTTAATGGAACAAAAAGTTGGTTTTCTTGAGAAATATATTAATTTTGTTAGAAAATTTCAATTATTTCCAAGTTATTTTCTCACATTTCAAATACGTTTATGTATATTATTGTTCTAAAAGTTGAATTGTTTCAAATTCAAAAGGAATAAAGTGCAAATAATTAACCAAATGAGATGTTGAGGTAACTGCGGTGACATTTTATGACGAGATAATACGAGACAGGTAGTAAAACTCATTCCGAAAGACACATTCATTTAACAACATTAGCTTAAGATGAGTGTAATAAAAAAACTTATGTAATAACTAAAACGAGTAAATCTCTAGAAGATACTACAAAAAGAATACAGTTACGCACAAACTCCAAGAAATTACTGCATATTTCCACAAACAAAAAAATAATCTCTAATTAAATGAATTTAATGATAATTAACATAAAAAATTATACTATTCTTGTATAATTTATCAAAATATTTAAAATTTATAATAAAATGTATCATCTCATCTCTAGTATTTCTGTAATAATAATAGAATTACAAATAAATTACAATAATTTGTATATTGTTTTTGAAAATTTGAAATTAAAGTTTTTCTTAATAAATTAATGAAACACATTCTATTCTATTAAGAGAATAAATTGTAAATTGACTCATTTGATTTACTGTTTCATTAAATGTCCATATAGAAGTAGATTCAATTATCGTTAAACTTAGTATAATTTAACGAATAATGTAAGTAAATATTAGACGACAAAAACGGTAAAATTTTGTTAATTGCAAATTCCTTCCTGTCACCACCTTATGGCAATTTCTTAAGTAAAAAAAAACGCCATATGTACAGCATTCATAATTTCGAGTTTGTATGAATTTGAAATGAATTATTCACCATTTGCAGTCTAATTATGAGCTCGGATTGCTGCAGTGCGAGAGAAATCGCCGGAGAGAGGAACACCGGAAAAACGAGCGGAGAGCATAGAAAAAAAGTAAAGTGATCCGATGGATGGATGCTCTTTAAATTCCGATTTATAGAAAGTTTTTAACCGGACTTTCAGCAACAATAATTTCCTAATATTATTAATTTGTGAGCAACTAATTGGCCGACCGCAGGAAAGTTCTTTTTTCTCTTTTTCTTGATTTATTAATGGAAATCAAGTGGGCGAGATATACGGAACAATAATCATTAGCCAAAGCAATGTTTTGATTGGTCAATTAATTAATGATCTTTATTGGTGTTTTATAAAATTTGCATTTGTAAATGGATTGAAAAAAAAGAATGCAATAAATTAATTTCTTCTTTTATATTCCAATCACATTTATGTAACAAGATTTTAAAAAAAACATTAATTAAAGTTAAATATCTAAATATTGTATTAACTAATTGAATAGGAATGTGTTCATCTTCAAAGTGAAACATCGTTTTGAAGACACTCTCGAAGCTTTAATACTAAATGACAACAATGTTTCGTTTTCTGTTTAGCATAGTTAAGAGTATTTATTTTAGAATCTACCCATAATATTCATAGACACTTATTTTTAAGATCCTTAATTACGATTCTTAATAAGTCTCAACGAAAATTTACATTACATATTGAGACTTTTTATAATCTTTGCTTAAATACACAAATTCTTTAGGGGTTTAATTAATAATTAGTTTAAATATATTTATTTTTTATAAAATGCAAAATTGTTCATTACTGATCAAATTTTATACATTTATTGCAACTACCATAAATTTACTTAATAAATTACATAAAGCAAATTTACATAAATATAGAAATTTTGACTGAATTATCTAGTTGTAAATAGAAGTAAATGTACTTTTTAAAAGTAGTATATAAGAAATAAGATCACATTAATATTAGCCCAGTTTTCGAATGAAATTGCTTGCGCAACTAGAAAGAAATTGAGTAGTAAATACTTCCACATCCATTAATTAAAGATGCATAAAATTGGGTAACCATAAATTAGCAGTAAATTGAATTTGGAACCAAAAAACGTGTCCAAAGAGGATGGAACGTGATGTTTTAGGCACTTGATATCAGATGAAAGCTGGTATATTCCATGACGTAAATCGGATATTCAGTATGAATTAATTTTAGGTCATTTGCATTAAAAAAAATAAGGTGTTTGTTAATTCAAAATATCTTATCAAAACTTAATTTAAAGATGATGTTTAAAAAAATATATGTATGATCATTCAAAATTTATTCCTAAGACGACAGCATATTAATAGAAAAAGAAAATAATTTTGTACATATTTTGGATAGTTGGGAAATATTAATTTATTGCTGAGTTGTTGTCAAAGTTGACGAAATAAATAATTAAAGGCCGAAAAAGTAGTGTCCTCACATTTTAGTGATTTTCTCGAAAACTGTTATAGATAGAACAAATCCAAAATATGCTTATGCTTGAGGAATTAGACGACTATAAATTAGTTGCTGTGTTTTGAGCTGCTTGGCTGTAATTCGCTGTCAAAGTTGAAGAAATGAAAAATTAAAGGCCGAAAAAGTAGTGTCCTCACATTTTAGTGATTTTCTCGAAAACTGTTATAGATAGAACAGATCCAAAATATGCTTATGAAAGCTGGATAGTTGAGGAATTAGACGACTATAAATTAGTTACTGTCTTTTGAGCTGCTTGGCTGTAATTCGCTGTCAAAGTTGAAGAAATGAAAAATTAACGTCCGAAAAAGTAGTGTCTTCACATTTTAGCGATTTTCTCGAAATTGTTATAGATAGAACAGATCCAAAATATGCTTATGAAAACTGGATAGTTAGGGAATTAAACGAATATAAATTTGTTGCTTTGTCTTGAGTTGCTTGGCTGTAATTCGCTGTCAAAGTTGAAGAAATAAAAAATATCAGTATAAAAAGCAGAGTCTTCACATTTTAACAATTTTCTCGGAGACTATAATAGATAGAATTGATGTAAATGATGCTTCTGAAACTAGGATAGTTCAGGAATGTAACGCATATTAATTGATTGCTTTGTATTGAGCTGTTTTGCTGTAATTCGTTGTCAAAATTGAATAAATTAAGAATTAAGTGCAGAAAAAGCAGTGTTTTCTGATCGTTCCTTATTATTTAATAGTTAATAAAAAAAGATGATTTGATTCAAAGTGACAGCTGTCATTTTACGATCCTTCAAAATAATTTTCCGTAAGATTCCAGTACAATACCCTTGTATAAATTTGTGCCTGAATGTACTTTTAAATAATTTTGTGAACAAAAAATTATGTTAATACATTTAAAATTGTGATTAATAACAGCAATTTTATAATAAAATTATATATTTTATAATAATATAACTATTTTTAGGTTAGAAAAAAGTATAATTAATAACGAAAAACTCGGTAATGAAAGGTTTAATTTGACGCCTGTCAATTGTAAAACGAAGTGAGTCTCTTTATTACAACTACTTATAATTTTGTATACATGTTTTAACTATATTAAAAGCAAACTAAAAGCGTTTGTAATAATGATAAAAGTGCAGTAAGTATATTATGACATTCGAGTAATTCAATTTCATACTTGGTGCCCACAAGCAGTAATTGCTAATTTTCCAACGACCTGAACTCATCTTCACCAGAGCTCGAGTTATATTTATTTTCCTCGTATCTTTATCTCTATCTTCCCTTCTTCTCTTTCTCATTGTTTCGCAAATTAATTTGCCGTGTGAAGTTGGCAATTTTTCTGCAATTTAGTGCAACGGAAAGGAAAGCCCCGAGAATCACACAACTGGGAATGCTTCTCCGTTTAGATAATTTTCCAACATCTGGAGCATGCCTCTTTTCAGATATATTTTCTTCTTAAAATGTAAACAATGCTATGCTCAATAGACTGAACAAAAATTTGTCTCTAAACTGCGAAAAATTGATATCGTAACTACACGCATTTCTGTTCCATTTTTTTTGAAATACCAATAACAAGTAAATGATATTTTCAGTAGCCTCATTTCTATTTCTTATACTAAAAGTATTGTCGATGAATGGAATACAAAATATTTCGGGAAATAACTACTTTTTCAACTAAAACCGATTTACTGTTATATGCAAAGTTTTGAATGAACGTCTTCGAAAGAACGTCGAATGGCACTCACCAAGGGAGTTGCCTTCTGCTTGCAAATACAAATCCTTAAGTAATTTATAGATTCCTGTGTTGAAGACAATGGTACATAGCAAGGTAATAGAGCACAAAAGACAATGATTGATTCGTTGGTTTTAATTCCATTGACCGAAGGTTCAATATACAGTTCCAAAGTCATTTGTAACATATAAATTTAAAGAAATAATAATATTTAGTGAAATATCTTTACAATATACTCGAAATTAATGAAGTGAAATCTTTACTTAATTTTTAAAAGATTCTCTTTATTTAGAAATGAAGGGTATAGTAAAATTTAACAAAAAATAAATACTAATTTGTATATTTTACTGAAACAAGAAACTTTCAATTTTATCTATTAATAATGCTATGAATTTAGTTTTAGTATATAAATTTAATAAATATTGTAAATGTAAATAATTACTAAAACTGTAAATAGATAAATATAATAATTATTTTGAATTAAAACTATTCGAATATAAATTTCATTATAGATTTCGAAATACTTTGATTCCGATTTGATCACAAATCAAGGTAATTAAGATGAATGAGATAAACAGGAATCGATGTCCAAAAGAGATAATTAACCCAAAATTATTTATATATAAATATATTAATTAAATTTGGAAGAAAGTAACTAGACATCTAATTAAGTATCAATTTCGAAATTTTCCAATGCGTTTGGAGGTATTTGGGTCAGAAATGCATGTCGCATAATTGATAAACATATAAACTATCTATTTACATTTATATACATAAATTTATAAAGAAAAAAACAGATTTCATCATATCCAAAACTATAATTTCAAAAGCAAAACCTAAACTGTTTAACATGGAAATGAATAACAACTTCTTTTATCGGCTATTTAAGTTATTATTTACATGTTTCAGTTTTAATTAAGTGAAATTATTTCGTTTCGACCAAAAAAATATATTTTTTTTTCGGTCAAATATTGAATAATTATACTGCTTATTCTTGAAAGAAGAGAATTTAAAAACTTTAATTTACAAGTATATTGAATACTTTCGTATACTTTGCATATTTTTTAGTATTAATTGAGAAAATTTTCTGGATTCAAGTGATAACAAATTATAAATGTATTAATTGGTATTTTTTTTATTTAAAAATAAATGTTTATTTTAAAGGATTACTGTCAATGTCAAGATTTTTTTGAAGTTATTTGAAAGATGTCACTTTTAACATATTTTAGAGGCAAATTGCACATAGTTTTGTCAATTTAGTATCACTTATAACAAAAAACGAAGAATGTCGACATATTTTACTTTTTTCTTTGATTAAAAGCAAAAATATTGATGACATAATAACAATGACATGTGAAGTTTAAGATTTAAATTGATTAAAGTGTCAGAATGGATAAAAAATATCCGTTTGATTCAAAGATAACCAATATTTAAGTTATTTTTTTGCTGATTTCAAATTACAAAAAGATATAAAACAAAATGAAACAACTTGATAAAATCCTATTACACCCATAACTCGTTATACGGTCGCTCTTTATACTGTATTTCGCTATAACGGCCCTCTTCGATTAAGGGACGTTTTGTATTTACGGCTTAAAATGTTTCGCTATAACGGCTAAAAACCATTTCCATATCGATATATCTACATGTTGCCAATCTTGCGCATGCGCAATAATTGATTCGTTATACGGCTTTTCGCTTTGCGGCCTAATTTCGTGAAACGTATCTAGGCCATAAAGCGAGGTATTGGTTTATAACACATCTTTTATAAAATATATTTTGTAATTAAATTAATTGCATTAGTTATACGTATGAATACAAAAAATGTTATTATTTACAGAATCTTTAGATCTTTTAAATGTTTTGTTGTAGCATTTATTGAATTGCATTTATGGAAAACTTATAAAAGTCTTGTAGCAAGTGTAAAATATAATATTGATTAGAAGAGTAGAAGTATTTGTAAAGTGCTTACCTCATTCTGTCGTGTAGATTTCACAATGATTCCTGATGGAAACTTCTATTCGAGAGCATCGATTGGAAATTAATCGGCAGAAATTGGAGCACTTCTCGTTCTCGGTTTTTATTTGCTTCCAAAGTTCTCTCTATCCTCCAAAGCGCGAGGATTTAACACTCTGTTTGCTTCGTAGAAAAGAAAAGGTAATTGGTTGGGGCAATTAATTTTTCTTCGTGATTTTCGAGACACAAGCACAAAACTCCGAAATATTCACTTTATCTCTCCTCATCGGTTACCACTAGAATAGTTTTCACTTCCTTCCGTAGAGATGCTGTTGTAGATTATTCCAGTAATAAACAATTCTTCGGACTGGAAAATGCAAAGAAAGTGTTGTTAATATAGAAAGCAATCTGTAAATGCACGTTAAATTAGTTAGGCCATTTGTTGAAGTCCATTAATTTCGTTCATTAAATTCGCATCAAATTTACATTAAAAAAGATAACGTACAACGAACATATACAATAAAAAAAATAGTTGTATTCTAGTTGTAACTTAAGTTTTGTTCTTGATTCAAGTAATCATTAATTCAATTGAAACATGAGTAACATAAAATTACATGAAAACCCATAATTAGTAATTCATGTAATAACAAAAACATTAACAGAAATTAAAAGCAAATAAATCAACATAATTTCACATAAAAACTAATCCATTTATTCTTGATTGAAGTAATTAACAACAGTTATTAACAAACATATGTTTGAAAACAGACCTTAACATAAAATTAATCGATATCCATACTTTTGGGAAGAAGACATTGACTAAATTGAATTATTTCTTTAACAATATCTCGATTAGTATGGCTTCAATCAGTCCGGATTTACTATAATCCAATTTAAAAATAAATCAATTGTGCATAATAAAAATAAATTGTAAAAACTAATAGTACTAAATGTATTTTTTATCCATAAACTATCTTAATTTTGATTACATTATTAAGTAACTTTTCGCAGTTTTAAAGTCTCAAATTAATCTTGTTTCAAAGAGTCCAAAATATTGGCGTAACCCGCACTATACGAGGTATCGTTGCAATTCAAATGATAAAATTGATTAACACACTTAATTTATAAAGAAATGAATGCAATGATAATAACATTCCAATCGAAATGATTGAAAAGAATACTTAATTTGTATGTCAGATTTTATGGTTTCTTGTATTGTCGTTCGCGTTTTCTGTGTCATTCCGAATCGATTCTAGACAATCGCAAAAATTCGATTTACATAATCACAACATAAATTATTCGACGGAAGAGCAAAAAAATACCAATGTGTTAGAAACATGAATAAAAAACGGATATTTTGAAATTTACGATTCATTAATCATTGTACGTTCTTAATTTACAAAAGATAATTGTGTTTTGCGATATTTTGTTCTTTCAGTCTTATCCATGTGTAAATCTTAATTTCACTGAACTAATAATAATAAGAGTATAAAACGAGCATTCGTTTTATTCAGGTTGAAAAAATATGCAAAGTATTACGAATCGTGGGATTTGAATAAATGGAAAGCATGGATTGTGGAATAATGGAACATATAAAACGAATTTTGGCTAATGCATGTACACCCATACCTCGCTATAAGACCGCTCTTTATACGGCATATCGCTATAACGGCCCTCTTCAATTAAGGCACGTTTTCGTTTTACGGCCTAAAATGTTTCGATATATCTACACGTTGTCAATCTTGCACAAACGCAATAATTGATTCATTATACGGCTTTTCGTTTTGCGGCCAAGTTTCGTTAAACGTATCTTGGCCGTAAAGCGAGGTATGGGTGTATTATATAGAATTTAACAAGTATGTAGAGTGTATCAGTAAAACTGCCGGTTTTGAGTTTGTCGCCACTATATGATTGATTATATATAATAATTGTTCCTTGAAAATTCAGAATAAGTAATAACAAAACAACCAAAAAAAGAACAGATGTAAACCACAGTACAAGAACAAACTAGAAACAAACAAAATACTTGTTCGTTGGAAAGACATATGCTCAATAATCATAATGAAAATATGATTTCAAATGATCAAACATAATAACGGCTATACTCTGCATGTTCTGTTTTTACACTGTTCTGTATTATCGCTATTCTGTTCTTAATATTTCGGTTACCTAGAATAATATAACATTAATATTTACTAACATGTTTACTTTTTACTAAGAAGTAAATAAAACTAGTTTGAATTTCTATTTTTTTGTAGTTGTTGCTATAAATGTTAATATTATGATTTAATATGAATATATAAAGAATTATATTTAAAATCATTCTAAATATTGTAAAACTAACTGCTAATATTGCATAAACAGCTTTGTACAATTTGCATTAATGAATAACCTCATGGACAATTACATCTAAAATCTTCTAAAACATGTGAAACTAATAATACTGTTTAATATCAACTTAATTCCACTATTTGTGGAAATTAAACAATGCACAACTAAATATAAAACACAACATTTTTAATCACATACTATACCAATATGTATTTCTTGTTTCATATTGTTATTATACATTTATTAACAATAAATAATTAAAATATACTATTAATAAATAATTTACCTTAGAAGTTTAGAAAGTAAAGATCCTTTAGTAAGTGAAGATGCGATGTCGTCGGCACTGCAGAATCTTGCGTGAGATCACTAACATAATTTCGAAAAGTCCGACCGGGCAAATTTCACTTGCGGTTTATTTGTGTCTGTATGTGGCGTGATCGATTTTATTGGAGCTCTGCTCGAGATGATGCATCTCCTTGGAGACGCTCGTTGGTAGTGATGGTAAAGGTGACCAGCGGATTTCGCAGTGGACGAGAAGAGGAAGAAGAAGGTCGTATGGTATGTGTGTCTTTTGACGCTGGTTTTGGTTTGGGCAGGAGGCCTCCGGATAAACGGAAGAAGTTAAGAGAGAGAAATGGGGGGCACGATATGGGGGGGAACGCATTTATTTTTTATTATTATCGTTGTTGTTTTCTCGAAGAAGAAGTGCACGAAGTCCGGAGGTTCGTGTAAAAGAAAGCATTTCGCTGTCGGTCGAGGAAGGAGCTTCAATTTCGTGGTACGCACAGTATCGAATGCCACCTGGTTATTGCAATTAAACAAGTTCAGAAGTTCGAAAGGTCTACTTTTACACTACATACCAAAAAAACATACATATTAAAAGTAATTGTAACAAAAAAAAAGTTCATAAATTTTAAATGTCTTCATTTACTTTGAATACTAAAGTATCAAGTATCAAAATATTATTGAAGTTTAAAAGAAAAATTAATATTAAATTCTTCTTTATTTAAAAAAAAATCAACAACTTTTGTTGTAATTCAATAAATATTAAAAGATACAATTTATAAAAACAAAACCTGATTATTTGTTACGTATTCTTACATTAACGATATTATACAAAACACAATTGGTAACATGATTAACTTTGCAAAAGAATTCATTCTAGACCAGGGCTCTGCCCCAAATTCAATACTGATCAGCCAAATTGAAGCTAAATATCCACATTTTACAATGTATATATTGTTATCTTTGTATAGTTTGTCATTTTAAATGTGATTTACTTTCAAACTTCAAGATTTTTGTTCGAAAAAGTTCTTGAAATGTTTGCTTGAATCCCTAAAAGTGGTGGGAGTTGAACCAGCACCTTTCGCACCAGATTTTTGTGATGCAAGGACTGGTATCAATGTTTAAGAAACGCTTTGTAAGCTTCGAAACAATAGTTCCTTGTATTTTCATTATATTTCGAAGAGTAAAAGCAACAAATTAATTGCCGGAAAACCAACGTAAAGTTAAATATTTACTCTTTATAAGATACGTTAACAATTTTATTGTTTGTCATTTCGACTTAATTCACTAACTCTTCAAATCAGTAATAACAATGTGATTAGAAATTTTGTTAATTCAAAATACGATATGAAAAATGATGATTACAATTTACTCATATAAATATTAATCAGACAGATATAATATGTTTTCGATCAAAAAAAAAGCGTAATTCTTCGTTTAAAACGAAGAAAAAAGAGTAACTGTAAACTTACAGATGTTCACAATTCAGTCAAACCAATTGATTCCAGTTATATGTGAAGAAAGATGGAAACTATTCGTTCGTTTAATTAGTTACTTAACAAAGATAGCATAAATTTAAAATAGAATAATTTAGTTACTTAAATTTATTTACTAAACATTTGAAAGATATAACGTGTACATCCGATTAATTAGTAATTACTGAAGATAACATACAATTTTTTATCTTCATTTTTGTATGATTAATTATTATTGTATTAATATGTTTTGATTTGTTTATCTTTAAATGTGACTGTTACAATAAATCTTATTAATTTTCAATAAATTAGAAACGTTTTGTTCAGTTAGTACTTAGCCCAATTTGTACTAGTTCCATTTCGACATTGTCGTCTTATTTATTACTTTATAAATTGTTGTTTTTTTTTTCGTGTTTCGTTTTATATCACTCGTGTCGAATAGAAATTGTGACCGAATTTTGGTGAGTTTGTTTTAATTTTGTTTTTTCTTTTGAAGAAAACTTTCTTCTTCACTATCAAAATTCGTCATCGTATCGTTTTATTAAATATATCTTTCGACCTAACTTGAAAACTGCACGTAATAAAAACCAGGATATTTGTATGGAGATTTTTGTGCCAAAAATGCACGAAACAATATGCTGCAACTGGTTCAAGCAGAATATTTACATTCTTATTTATGTTTTTACAATTTCAACTGTAATTGTGTCTTACTCCCATAAGAAACTAATTATATTAAAGATTTCAATGAAGATTGAGAATATTTCGGTCAATTTCCTTATTACACAGTTTACAATTTTTGCTTATATATCGAATATTGACTCATTAAACATATGTACTGGTATTATCATAATATTTATTATTTAGACTTAATTCACTGTAAAACTTGAGAAGTGTGTTTTAAACTTCGAAAAAAGTAGTCTTCACTTCACTTGTTTGCTTATATCTCGAAAATAATGTACGACTAATTCATTATTAAGCAAACCAAATGAAACTTAAATATTCACTCTTCAAAATGTTTATACTAATATAATTGTGTCTTTAGTCATTTACCCGTAATTTACTGTGTAACTTGAAGAAATTATATTTTAGCTTCGAAAAAGCACATTTTGCCATAAATCTTAAAAAGTATGAGCAATCATCTTAATTAAAGCTTGATAATCAGCACTGCAAATGTATTTATTAGTATTTTATCTTTTGTCGTTCACTGTTAAACCTGAAAAGATATCTCAAAAGTAGTCTCTTTACTTGTTTAATTATATCTCGAAAAGAATGTATGACAAATTCATGATTAAGCAACCAAATGAAACTTAAATAATTACTCTTCAAATCGTATATGCTGGTATAATTGTATATTTAGTCATTTAGTCGTGATACAAATTTAAAAAATGCATTTTAAGCTTCAAAAAAGCAGTAACAGAAAGATGTATTTCTCGAAAAATATGCATGAAATAGCACTAAAGCAAAGCACTTTAAAACGTGTGAACTGATATTGTCATAACGTTCATCATTTAGACGCAATTCACGTTCTACTGTGCAGCAAAGTTCCTTTTACTGATAAAAATGGCATTACATAATATTTCATTTACTTACTTTTGTATAAGTCTTCCGTTTTACATAAACCTGAAAAGATATCTATATAAACAATGCTTAGAGACAAATAATAAAATAAGATTTTCACACTTTGTATGCTAAACGAAACACTTCACAAGCGAACTACAATTAAATTGAATACAGAAAAGAAATATAATTTATTACTATCATTTTATTTACCTAAGATTTTTATAAAAGTCGTGTACTGAAACAGAGAAACATTGATAATCAAAAAATGTACTTATATTCATCTTCCTTTTGATCGCATATACAAAAATTCAATGAAACGAAGCTAGAATCCAAGAAAGTTAGTTACACAATATCATTATTTTCATATACCGTATTAATAACAATCATTATTATTAATCACATAGTACAAATATATCTTATACAGCAATACACAAATCGCATCGAAAGAAAAATATATAACGCAAAAAATCATTCAATCATTTTTTTTATTGTCATTACGCTCTTCTTCAACAACCCATCAATCCTAACAAAATAGATATTCATCAGCTTCACAATCACCTACACAATATAAATTCATTCCAAAAAAAGTTGCGCTTTGAAACGAAACAAATTGTAAATAAATTTGAAAAATCAATGATTGTTGCCTTCAGTTTCATATAATTTTAGTCTCATCTCAGCTAACTCGATATTTTAGATATTCTCAATTAAAGTTATATCAGATAATCCGTTTGTATATTACTGTATAAGGGCAATGTGGACGCAAAGACTTTTGGCTTCAATAAAATTTATCCTCGATTTACTCTTTTCTTATATCATATATATAATTATATTTATTTCTTTTTACTTGTAAACAATGCAAAAGTGCGATTTTTGGTATGTCCATGTCTTCATATCCAATTCTTAATCCAAATTTTCAAAAAAAAAACTCGTCATTGATTCCTTTTGATTTATACCCATCCGGTATACGCCCTGTTTCATCCCTTCTTGCTTCATTCTTTAAGTAATCCGTTAATTAGGCCAGCCGTGTTTAAAATCGTTACAAAGGAACATCGATATTCAATCTCTCACTGCACTGCAATAGTAACCGAAATCAAGAGATATTGTTTTCTTTTTACACAGCAATATTCATATATGTACACACATAAAAAACATTCACATATTTATGCATATGTCTTTAAGTAAGTAAATAAGCTACAATTTTCATCTGAAATAAAGATACTCCCGAAGATCGGCAAGGATTAAGCTGAAATGTGCGATTCCAAACTTGGAAAGTAACATGCACATAGAAATTGGAATGGCAACGTATATAATATATATATGTATATAGATATAATAGATCCGCGCAATACAAAAATAATACTTGGAAATCCATCCATGGATTTTCATCAAGCTGCTTAAACGAACATCGAGAATACAAACACACACCTACGTTGCGTTTCCTCTCACCCTGCAACAATTCAAGTACAGTCCATCCATCTCCATTTCTTGGTCGACGCACATTACGAGCTAAACACCACCGATTCACAGTACGTAGAAAAGGACAATCTTCTTCATCCCAGTTCTCATCTATTACCACAAATGTTTTGTCTTTCATCATAATCACGTTTTGAGCAATTTGTATTAATTGTGTATTAAACAAACGATTTAAACCAATTTTGAATACACTCTGGTTACTAATAAATATCGACTTCTATTATTCCAATAATAAAAAAATATCACGTTTCGTATAAATATTGATTGAATTCGGAACATCAAATATTACAATTGGAAAAAATCTACTCTTATAAATATTATTCATATTATGTACATTTATGTTTTCGCAAAAGTGCCTCATAACTACGATTAGAGAAATATTGTTTATAGTTTCTTTTCAATCAATCAATCAATATTTATAATTGCGTATTGACATTGATCCAATTAATTTTTGAAGAATACTTTTCTATCATTGTTGTTCCATTTGAACCATTATTGACGAAACATTTAGTTAGAAGTTACAAAATAATTAAATTCCAAAATATTTCAAGTGTTATTAGTAAATTTGTTCTTGTTTTTTTTTTGGAAAAGCTGCAACGAAATCAATAATAGTTCTTTTTAAATCGTTTGATAATGCTTATGTAAATATTTCTTTATAAATTTGTATAATTTTGCCAACACTTGCTTTTTGGTCTATTATATTTGGAGATTCTTGCTTCGATCTTACAAAACATAAAACCTAACTTATAACCTACACAGGACACTCTTTTTTTTGGTCGTTCATTTAATAAAAATAAAACGATTTGGTAACTGAGGGGGAATTAATTCAAAAAATATCTAATCACAGAATTAAAATAAGTATAAAAAAGATTTGGAACTAAGATGACTAGGGTTTGAAGAAGCAGATTTGAAAATTAAGAATTTCAGAAAGAAATGAAAAATAATAATAGGTAATTATTATGTACAGATGAAATTTATTTATAAATTAATCGTTAGAAAAAGAATAATTAGCAATAAATAAATAAATCGATCTTCTTCCTGTGTAGTATACTTAAAAAAATGAACAGATAGGTGGGGTGAATGGGTAAAAATCAATAAGTAAACAATAATAATAAGTAAAAAGAAAACACGAAAAAGGAAAACAACTCTGATCCTCGCACTCCCTAAATATAATACATCTCAATGATATAGACCAAAGAAGCAACGGCCATGTGCTAATTGATTAGGTAATGATAATAATCGTAGGCGGCCAAGAACATCTGCACGTGAATGTAGGTGGACGTGATAAAGAAAAGGTGTAGGATGAGAAACCTGAGGCAGTCCTGAGCTACGAGCTGAGGCTGCGTCGGGTTGCTGCTGTAGCTGTCGACGGGGAATCGTCCCGTCTTGTAGAACGTCTCCAGCATGCGTTCCTTCTCTTCGAACCTGTCGAACAGCCACTTCGACATGGCCTCGTTCTCCTGCGGGACATCCTTGCACGGATACAGCCTGTAGAAGAACGTCGTTTTGCAAGGTGCTTTGTGTCCGAATATTATAGTCTTCAAGTCCAGTGGTTCACCATTGGGATAAGCTATTGTGATATCCAATATCCAGGCAAGTTTCTGCGACGGGCACGTCGATTCTGCAAAGACAATCAACGATAGTTAAAACCTCTGAGTAATTCTGCTCACGAAAACAAAAGGCTGTTCAAATTACCTTCGATAATCGCGTTATTGTTTGAGGGCCGTCCAGGTCCGACTGTGTTGATTATCGCTTGCAGCGCGCCAATCCTCGGCAGCGTCACGTTATTCAGTATCGGAAGGTTATTCTTCTGGGCGTACTTCTGGGAAACGGCTCTCCGTTTCCGCAGGAAGCCGCCTTCAGGGAATAGCACCATCCATTTCCTACACCTAGGTATATAAGATTCTAGTAAGTGGCGAACCAACTCTTGTACTGATTGATCCCTCTTCTGCTTACCCTACAAAAAGAAACAATAATATTTCAATTAACTAATCATTCATCACCATTCAATTACAATTTATTCTCATTTATTTATATTTAAAATAAAAATATCATAACTGAGCGTATTTTCCATTAACATTAATTGAAATTTAAACTTTGATATTATTAATATAACTTAAATTAATCTCAAACATAATACACGTTTGCATCAAGTTATATTAATAAATAAGCAAAAATGATAAAACTCGCAAAATAATATTATATACATTGATAACAATTTAGGGAACAAACAAGTTTTCAATTATTTGATACGCTTTTTTAATATACAAGTATTTCGATTATTATAATATAGATAAGCTGATAACTGGAGTATATGAAAATATACGAAATATCAAAAAAACTAAATTAGTTTTTAGCACAGTTACATAATAATATATATTATTATAATAATATACCAACAAAAGCAATACACAACTGCTATATCTGTCATAAAGTGCTACTGACTGCAGTCTTTCCACCCACATAATTACATATTACAGTAGTACCTCGACATACGAGTTTAATTCGTACCGTAACCTTGCTCGTATATCAAAGCAATGTTTTGTAAATTTACAAAAAGCAAAAAAACGCGAATCCAACTTATCAAATGCTTCGAAAACGAGGGAAACAAGCACACAGATTGGGGTCTAGTCTGCGATTCCTCGTATCTCAAATCTTGCTCCCATCTCAAAGCAAAATATCGCTCGCTCGTATCTCAAGGTACTCGTATATCGAGGTACCACTGTATATAACAAATAGATCTACAACCGGTTGTTAATACATATTAGATGTTTTTCAAAATATTTAAATTCTCGCAGGTTTTACGGTAAAATTCCAATATAAAACCAAACAGATAAAGCATAAAAATGGTTATCAAAATTTGATTACTTGGAAATTTGACGAGAAAAACAAATTTATATCATGCATGACTCCTACTCGATTAATAAATTAAATCTTTCTGCAAAGAAAAGAAAAAGTATGTAACAATAAAAACTAACTATTAGTTATTAATAAAATTTGTTACAATTATTAACAACTTTTCAATTTTTCCCTATGAAGTTCTACTACAATCGTGTAACTACGTTATAACACGTTATAACATTATTGTCGTAACGTTTCACTTATATTTTTTGCTTAGTCTATTTATATTCTTAAGTTTTCAAGAGAGAAATAAAACAAAAGTGCAGAAAACGAACGAGCTGATAACACGGAACAACGAGTATTTTACTGGACTTGCAAAAACTTGTTTATTTTTCTGCATAATTATTAATTTGTTATCAAACAGTAAGTTTTAAGCAATTTTCAAAAAATTTCTTGCAAAAAATCCAATCAATAAATAAATATTACATCACTTTTGAACAATTACTTAAAGTATATCATTATAGACTTAGCAAAGTGAATATACAAATGTTTTACTATTTGTATCACTAGACTTCGAAATCATTGTATGTAAATTTTGTTATAATTACTTTATATGTAAATTCAAAATTGAAATGATATGTATTTTGTACTTTACTTGTCACATTCAATTAATTTTAATTGACAAAATATAAACAAACAAAAAAACATCAACTAAGAGGCGTCCATTAGGGCGCTCATTTAATTGACTTAATTAAATATTTTCGGCGAGTGAAATTTCGAACCAAAAGCTTTTAAATGTAATTAAATTTGCATTGAACGAGTCACATAGCATTTATCGATTATACGTTCACATGTGAAAACAGTCAACAATGCGAACATGTAAATTATAACACAATAAACAGTGTGAGTAAAAAAAACTGTATGTTTGCAAAACGCACAGGCAGCCGAAACGTAAATATTTATGTTTTCCTTTTTGACCATATCATATTCTAAACATCCTCTTCATTTCAATTCTACAAATCGGTGCTCGTTCATTTCAGTTTGAGTTCTTGTGCACAGTGCATTGGACAGACCCAAATACAAGGTAGATTTCAATTTAAATTATACGGTTTAAAATTAACAGTTACCATTAGATTATACAGTGATACTTGGTTTGGATCCTAATTCTTTACTTGTAATCCACTAGTATATCAAATAGGTCCCCCTATATACTAACTAAAAATTCCTTAGACAAACAAAGCTTAAAGATAATCGTATTGCGAGACATCGCTCGTTTATAAAGTTAAATTTCATTCAAATAATAGGTCGTCTAACAATCATTTTCGTTGCAGATTTTGTATAATTTTCGTTATTAGACAAATTGTAATCTGTTCCATAAGTCTACAATGAATACCTGAATTCTATACAAATTCATGTTTGGAAAATTGGGTATATTTTACAATAGAAATTATATCAAACATTTTCCTGGTACATTTTGCATAGAAAAGCAATTGCATATCTAATTGAAAAAGGACCAATGTTAAAAATGAGAAAGCAACGACTGTAATTAGACAAAATGTAATATTTTTTTTCCATGAGTTTACAATAAATACCTGAATTCTCTACAAATTCATGTTAGGAAAATTGAGTATATTTTACAATAGAAATTATATCAAACATTTTCCTCATACATTTTGCATAATTTTCGTTATTAGACAAAAATGTAATAATTTTGTTCCATAAATCTAGAATACATTTACAAATTAGCACCTGAATTCTAATAAAATTGGTAATTATTTCAATTCTAATAGCAATAAAGATTACATCACGTGTTTATGTTATATCAAATGAACGTGGGTAGTAGTTCAAATGGATATAAATAAACACACGGTTAGTTTCATTCACTGTTTGAATATTGATATTGAAAAACTAGCAAACTAAATATTATATAAATGTAGTTTTAATAATAAAATTCCACTTGAACTCAATATTAGAATATAATCAATATTTCTATATGTTAATCAAATTCTAAAACAAAAACTAACTTTAAAGAATACGAACTGATATGTTCCAACATTGTCAAACTATTAGTTAAATTATTATATATTTGTTTATAAATAAAAATTAACAAACTATTAATACTCTTAAAATGCATTATAAATTAAAGATTTGAAAAAAAAATCAAATATTTTACTTGGAGTTGCACTTTGTATGAGATTAATCATAAAACTACAACTTATAAATTGATCTTTTCTTAAGTTTTCAACAAAAATATCATAAATCTTCATTATTCAGTTTCAGTTACAAATTTTGAGAGTGAGTTATATTTTGACGCAGGAGGCAAGTTGCGTGCAAAAATGTAGACTGACGCCATCCTAAAAATAGCAAATGGAGGACATTAGATGAATTAGTTTTTTTAGGGCTCAATAAATCGACGCACTTTTTGAAAAGATGATCTAAATAATAAGATAACAAAAGATATAAGACACTTTCGTCAAACATTAGAATGTAATGAACATGTATTATTGTATCTGCATTAGAAAAATATAAAAAAGAACATTAAATGAATAATCAAAAATGAAATTAGAATAGATTTCTTTCGTTAAATATAACATTTGGTGATATTTTCACTTCTTTTTATTATAAAAATTTAACATAAAAAAGCAACAACTTTCTGATATTAAAAAGACCAAAAATTTAGATCTTATTTCGATTGGACTTACTAATATTTCTGTATTCATTCTACCTGAACAAATAGAAATCTCATGTCATGCAAACATATGACTTTACTATCAAACCATAAAAACAATGCATAATTAAGAAAAGCGATTGCATATCTAATTAAAAAAGGGCCAATGTTAAAAACGCGACTGTAATCTAAAAATCGAGATTCTTTGCCCTTTGAGCAAAACGCTTGCATTATTTAAATGCTAAGATCAATGCGAATATGCAATTAACGGAATACATTAAGAACACGTCCGTTGTAAATCGCATAACATCCCCCGCTTTACACTTTCCTCCTGCTATTATATATCGATTTTACAAGAAGAGCCGTCCGGCAAATAAATTTAATTAATATTACATAATAGGTACTCATTATTACTTAAGGTCTGGCCTTGGGCCAAACGAGACTTTCCACAAACGCGCGCGGTCAGCTTAATCTCTACGTAGCTATAGATATAATATACTCACGGATTTGATAAAGAAGTCTTGATGTAGAACGCTCACGATTCCGAAATTCGTGTACTTGAACAGGCTGTCCATGATCCACATCAAATTCGGGAGGACATTTTTCCGCGTGTTGAAGCACGCCATCAGAAGGGGCACGTCCGCCGTGGATTGGTGATTCGCCAATACCAGCGTCCTGTCATCCAGGCAATCACTTATGTCATCTCCTACTTCCACAACTGTTAACAAGAAAAAAACATTATATACAACTCTTTGCTACTTTCATTTAATATTAATGAAACAATAAAACCGATTTTTTCCTGCGAGTTTCATCACAAAACTTGTAAAATTTTAGACAATACAATTGATATTTCCATGAATGTAATTCCATAACACATAAATAAATAATTGCTCAATTATGATAATAAATGCTTCTGGAAATATATAAATATAAAACAAACAAAAAGTTAATTACTGCGGTACGAGTGACCCTCGCAAGAATAAATTATCAAACATAACCTTTACTGTACGACCTAATAAAACACTTTCCTATAAGTTTGATGATAACAATACCAAATTTAAAAATTCATAGTTCAACCTTCATACACGAATTGGGTTAATTGCACTAGTTTGTACGCAATATTTTCATAATTTTTATTTAAAAATCTGCTCATTAACTATTTCCGATTTATTGGATTTTCCAATTACGTAACTTTAATGACTATGCATGAACATCACTCTTTCTTTAGTTTTGCATAATATATTCTAATAAGATTCAAACTATGTCAATGAACATTTAACAAATAATGAAATTAGTAGACTTAACAAAATTATTTCATATAATAATCTTATGGTCTATAATTCTTTGCAGCAATGAAATTTTATATTATGTTATATTATATTAATTCTTCATTTGTTATTGTATTGTATTACAGTTGTTGCAATAAATTAATTAATCTATTTAAGTAAAAGTAATTTACACTATCTCAATTCCACTAAGTAGGTAATCCAACCAGTAGTTCACTTAAGATAAGTAAATAAATCTCCAAAGTAAACTTAAATTGAAAATTTTACATTTACTATGTAGTGGATGCGCTGGGCATTAAATGTTAGACCACGACCTTCACACACTTGCATTAATATCCTAATTTCGTTATCTGCGAAACACATATTACAAAGTCCACAATTCTAAAAAAAAAATATTTCATTATTATTTTTTATCTATAATAGTAACTTAGTTGCTCATTAGTTTTACTTACTAATTACTAAAAGTTGTGCCCTTCATTTATATTTTACAAAAAATCCTTATATTTATATGCATGATCCGCATTTCTGGGATATTTTAATTGAAGAATAAAATCAAAATAATAAAAGACAAATCACAGTACAGGAAAACATTGAAGATAGAAAAAACATGGTTTACGGATTATCCTTTGGACAATTATCATAATAACATTAAACAACGCAACATGTTAAGATTTGTCACTGTTCTGTCTTAATTGTTCTTAGTTTTACGGTGATCCAACAAATTATTTGTTTCCATAAATGATACCTTTTGTTCTCTATAGGATTAAGACCCTTTTAGTGTCAATGTTCTCGATTAGTCCGGTATCAAACAATACAAGTAGATGCATTGCTGTACAAACAATACAAACGCGATACTTCAATTAGGAACGAAAACTTTAAAATACATCTCTTCGAAACTTGCTAGAATTTCCTTGGTCTATCACAATTTATTCATTTGATTTAGAAATAATCAAAGGTCAGGCACTCTCATAACGATTAAATAGTATTATCAGAATTGAATTTCACAGTAATTTTCAGATTCAATGGATTTCTTTCAACGATAAGAATATGATAGGAATCCTTTTTTACTTAATTACTGAGATACAAATTACATTACAATTCAAGTCTATCATTCATATACTATTATTTAGATAAATCTATCATTTCACTATATCATAATACACTTACATTATTTAATGGACATACGAAATATTTTTTTAAATTAAATCCATCGATCAATGAATCATTGTATTCCATGAATTTAATCCGAAAATGATGTTTACGAATGACTCACTTGACTACCTCGCTAATTTTAGAGCAGACAGAAACCAGTTAAGAACATATTCAGATGATACTTTAATTTTTCAAACGAAAACACCTCAAATAACGTACATTTATTGAAATACGATAGTCCTGCAGGTATAATTGTAGATACCCACGAATCTCTGAACGTTAATTAAGTAAATAATCACACAATATGCGTTAAAAAGATGTTCGTTTACGCTCGTAATATATTTTGTTTATCCATTATCCAACAAACAATTCCTAAAAACGTGATTTCAGAAAAGTAAATAAAACGTTATAGATAATGGAAAAATACGTCTGCCTGCAAACGAGACCAATACACTCAAATGTCCACACATTTCAAGCACACTGTTACATATTAATATGTCAGCATTGATTTTTTATTTCGCATTACATGAAGTGGGTTAAGTGGATGTCCGGAGCCAGGATAATGTGGAAACGTGTGTGACGCCGTATTAATTTTCATTCTCCCTCGTAACCATTAGAAACAATTATGATTAAATATCACGAATTAATTAGCGCATCAAATGAAAAAGCAGACTGAATATTGAAGAGGCTGCAAACACACATGGTGTGTTTGGTTTACGTACAGCGCATTCCGGGCACGAAATATCTCCCTTTATCAGCGCAGAGCAGAAGGTATTTTAATAATTTAGATACCTGTATTTTACTGCGTCCTGAAAGGTTTAGAGGTTATAACATAAATATTAAACAAATTGTTTATTCTGGTAAATTTGAACCTTGATATGTATGTATAAAGAGAGAGAGAGAGACCGTTTTGTCCTTACACTCGGTTGATATTTAGATACAGTTTCATTCACTTGCCAAGACCTTTTATATATATAAAAATTTCAAAGTTATACAACGCTGGATACCTGATTCCAAATTTTCAATACTGCATTTTGCATACTGAAATTTAGTTATTTGCAAATATCTAAGCAGGGTATTACTACAATCATTGATTTTGTTACGAATATTGTAAAAAAAAATGGAATAAATCACAACAAGAGCAAACTAAGCAATTTTTATATAATATTATTATATTGCTAAAACACAAAGATCACAATGAATGTTAGGTAAGCAGTCGTAAGCAGAAACAATGCAATTATAAACTTTTCACTGAAATACGTAATTTGACAACTTTACCACTAACATTAATTAAACTATATTATAAATACTAAACGTGATGTATAGTTCCCTTTTGAAAGCCAAACAATCAACAGTTCTATAATTTTACAGCAAGCTTAAGAAGTTATTAGACTCGAGATAAATAGAAGATTTTGTTAAAACTGAAACTATAATCATTGCAAATATCCATCATTCTGAATATATTACAATCGTTGATTATGTTATAAATATATAACATTTTAGTAAAGTTTTATAAATCAAAATAGGTTGCATTGTCATGCAAACCCATTTATTACATAATGACATTACACAAATATATTACAAAATGCGAAAATCAATAGACTTTTGTATATAATTATCAATAGCATTTTGTAATAATTTGTTGTTTATAAAATACATTTAACTTTACTAACAACTACAATGCACAACAATATACATGTTTAAAATGACTCATAACATTATAATTTACCAAACGATTAAATTGATAATCTTAACATTTGAACTAGTACCTAACTTTGAATAGTAGCCTCTAATTAATTTAATTTAAATGTGAAATACGACGTCAATAAAACATAAAATTAGAATAGTAATATTACAACAGCAGCAAGTTCACAATCAATGTTAGCAAAAGTTGTTGTAAGCAGAGACGACGCAATTAATTCCAATTATAAAGTTTCCACTCAAACGCGTAATTTCACAACTACATCGCAGCCCCAGCATTTACTAAACTATAATATAAAGGAAGGGATGCAGAGTTCACGACTGAAAGCCAAACAATGGACAATTTTATCACGTCACATAAGCTTATTTCAGGAGTAGTAAACTTGATAATATCAGCGAAGTTTAAAAGAAATTGTTAGACTCGAGATAAATAGAAGATTTTCTTCGAGAAGAAGTAAATAACTTTTTTTTATTTATCAATTTCATTCAATATCAATATAACCAAGTTGTATGACCAATAAATTGCACAGGGATGAGAATATTCCCCGAGACAATATCAAAGTTTCATACTTTGAATTAAACTTCTTTTTTTATGATAAATACGTGTCATTAAAAACAATGACAACCACGATTGGAATCAGACCATCGATTATAAACAATCGCGCGTTCATTTCGCTAGAGTTGCATCGGAGCGAAGGTAAAGTTTATACATTATAGAAGACAATGAAAACGGGTTATCTTACCATCGTATCCGGCCGACCAGCTCCACATCGAGACCATGGCCAGAAGCCAGTGGAAAAAGTATCCCTCGATCTTCCAGAATGTCTCCGGATTGATTTTCCTGAGAGGAGACAGCAGGATCATCCATACCACGTACGTGGGCACGCAGTACGCGTTATTCACAATTATGAAACCTAACCGGAATAAAGCTCTCGGGACCAAATATATTTGTCTGCAAAGAAGAAACAGAATAATAGAGAAACATTGCAACAATATGCATTATTCAAGAGCGCGCAAACACCAACACTAAAAATAAATTTAAAGCCAAAGGAAATAATTAAAAAAAAGGAGACGAAGAGGAAAACATTGCGTAATTGCACATTGCGAATATGTGAAACGAGCCGTGCGCTTCGTCCTTGTCCACTGTGCGGAGAGATTCCCCCGCATATAGTTTTCGTTTCGCTCTAGGTCAAGTTCATCCTATCTAAAGCGGATTTCGAATATTGTGTCTGCTCCTTCCACGATAACAGCAATTCAATTACATTTTTTTATTATTATTAAAAGCACACAAAAACTAAATAATCGCATCGAACAACAAGGATATTTACTTGAGCAAGGAAAACATTCCACAGGCCGATGCTTCTGATGAGAGTCTAACGAAAAAGGGAGAGGAGCAAAAAAAAACAATGTGTCGCTGTTGTTATTGATTACGATCGTAAATCTGATATCAGCACTGACAATTTGGATTACGTTTTCAAAAAATTACACGGAAATGTCATTACGATCGTGTGTGGCATACTTCCATTGCACGTAGATGTAATTCATAGATTATTAATTATGAATAGTAAATAACACGCTTCACCCTTTTATTTACAGACTTTGTTTGTACAAACACTACTTCATTGTAGTTTCGATCGAATTAAATTAATACAGTAACTTCATCGAATTTTAATTAACGTAGCTTTTTAGACAAAATTAAAAATCGTCTTAGCAACACAACAATTCATATTATATCAATAGCAAATTATAAAATTTTACTTGTTCATGTGCTTTACTTTTGTTATAGTCACAAGTTCATTGTAATTTGTATCAAATGATAGTAATTAATTGGTATTCATATCATTTTAGATAAAACTATAATTGAAGTAATAACATAATTGTTTTTATGTCATATCAACAGCAGATTATGTTCATTAATTGTTAACAGGCTATTTTTATGAAGTTAATTGTAATTTGCAACTAACGATAAAAATGATTAATTATAATATGTATTGCAACAGTTACAGACTACAAAAGATAAAAATAATAGTAATGAAACAAATCTAAAAAACAACTATTAGAAAGGGAAATTGATTGCAGTCTTGGTATAAATTAATAATAATAATAACATGAAATGCATCAACTACAAAAAATTAAAATTCATTATAATAGCAATCAAAGAAAAGAAAATACAATGATATTGCTGCAAAGGATTAGAGATATCAATTATTTAACCAACTGTAATGAATTAACGTAGTTTATCAAATATGATTAAAGCAATAAAAAAAAACGCAACGTTATTTATTCTCGTTTATAACGATGAGATCACTTCTTGCAACCCTTAATTTTCTTTATAATCGATAATCCATTGCTGGCAATATTTATAAGTCCTTCAAAGCTATGAGATGAATGAATAAATTGTAATATAACATCATCATTCTTTTTTAACCTAACCGGGTTAATTAAGTTTTAGATAGTTTTCAATATCACCAGATGATACAAAAGTCTATAAATAACTGCTTTGAAGACGTGAAAGAGGCAGGATGGAACAAAGCAAATTCAAACGAGGGAAAAAATAGAGTACATGAAATCGAAAAGTTCGTGGATGAAAGTTTCAAACGAAATGCACTTTATTTAGTTTTTTTGCGAAACGGCTATTGACCTTTAACCGGTCGAAAGTTCTCCAGACGATGCCATACATCAGATCGTGATCCACAGATTTACGAAAATTAGACTTTTGCCACGCGGTGAGTCATTCGCCTTGACATTAAATTACAAAACAGAAAATTGATAATCGATCATTGCAAAATCGGTTGTGACATAATAGATAAATATACCGGGTAACGGAAAAAAAACACGTGAATGCACCTCCACTACTCTCTCTCTCTGGCAGCGTTAGCATTATATAAGGAACATGAGAGAAATCTACGTGCAAAGTCAACAGCCAAATGGCCTTTCGGTTAAGTTATCGTGTAGAAAGCCAGTGGAAAAAATAAAATAATAGTGTTTGGTCCGATGATATGATTATGCTTGCAGTAGATGTTAACGTTATTAGGATGAAATATGAAAGTAATGCGGTGAAAAAATATTGTAGAATATAAAAAAACAAACAATTTCGTCCGACCTTGCAGTCGCATCACTCAAAAACAATTTACCATTATTATTGCTAATGGTAATTATTATAAACATTTTTTTCGTTATCTTCAATTTTGCTTTAGAAATTGCCCATGTCAGAAAATTATAGTTGCACATGCACTTGAAAATTGTATAGTCAAACAAAGAGAGAATTAATTATCGA
Source organism: Nicrophorus orbicollis (assembly GCA_018845635.1). NCBI lineage: Eukaryota > Metazoa > Arthropoda > Insecta > Coleoptera > Silphidae > Nicrophorus > Nicrophorus orbicollis. Next base: position 989,500 of record JAFMTC010000277.1, read on the forward strand.
ATGCAATGGAAGTGAATGTTACCTAGAATTGTGCAAGACTTGGTATCGAGTGGAGAAATTATGCGACTATTAGTTATCTTATTGTTATAACAACAATTTTAGATTAATATGTTAAAAACTAAAGTGTACTTACTCTAATATCGGTTTAATCATTTCCATCTTATTGTTGATTCGTTTGCTAAATCTGTATACTGTTTCTAAAGTCACTGGTAAAAAATGAGTGTGTGTGTGTATTAACTTTCCTAGTTAGATCTATCGGACTGCAGCACCTGCTCTTGGGGTAATCTGTGTGTGCTCACCAAACCATTCGCACATCATTCATGCATGCAATGCAGACCCATCTCAGGGGTGGTATAAACAAACTAATAGCTGGGGTAGCAAGCAAGCATTGCCTGTAATCCGTTTTTATTCAGGTCTATTCGTTTTACTGCAACTGTGGAGCGTGTGAATTGAATCTCTGTCTCAGCACATCACGTTGTTGCATTAATTGAATTATTCATTTTCATCCTCTTGAACGTTTCAATAATTGCATCTGCCATCAATTTGCAGTTCGTCTTGGCCCTGCCACACGACAATTCCCATTTATTATTGTTTTCGTTATACCAAATCCAAGCCAGATACGCCGCACACGCACACAACACACTCTGTAAATACACAGACTAAACATTTAGCAAACGAAAAAATAAAATAAATGATTGACAGATGCCACGTGCGGCGTTGCCGCAATCGTCCGTCTGCCCTCGTTTCAACGTATTTTCGACTGATTTTCAAATTTTCTTACATCTCCGAAGCAATATACATTATATAATCTTTATATAATTATCATGTATTAAAAATAAAACATTGTTTAAAGTAAATTCGTAAACTTAATAAAACGAAATCATAACATCGACAACACTGTTCTCCATGTGTTTGGCATCACCAAATTTCCGTGCGTCATTTCATAAGAAAAAAAATAAACTTTCATAATTCATCCAATGTTTACATCCTCAAGGTTACTCGTTTTCGTATATACGAAAACGATAATATTTACAGATTCTTTAAAATATAATGTAATTTATTTATGGAAAGCTCATATTTTTTTTAAGCCCATAACGTTTTTTATTTTTATATTTTATTCAGTAGAATTACGTAATCTGAAACTTAACTGAAAGTCCTATAAATAGGATTATTGTTACCCAATAAAATACGGTATTAACTTATTTTGTTGCCTTTAAGTTGGCGACAATTTCCAAATTAACGTGCATCTTCAGGGTAACAATGACCCATGTAGTGGCGTATTATGGCAATTCTGGAATACAAGTGGCGCTCCAAGTGAGATACCGGTCAACTATTTACCAAAACAATATAACATAACCTCAATATATACTTTACAATTCAATTGTTTTCCATATTCCCCACGTGGTCTTCAAGATTTTCTCGGAGACTAAAATGGAGTTGAACTGAAAGATGCTTAAGAAACTTGCAGAGTTGGGGAATGTAACGTATATTAATGTATTGCTGTATCTTTAGTCGTTTGATTGCAATTAGCTGTCAAAGTTGAAGAACTGAAAAATTAACTTCCGAAAAAGCAGTGTTTGCACATATTAGCGATTTTCTCGGAGACTATAAGAGATAGAGTTGATCTGGAAGATGCTTATGAAACTTGGATAGTTGGGGAATGTAACATATATTAATGTATTGCTGTGTCTTTACTCGTTTGACTGAAATTAGCTATCAAAGTTGAAGAAATGAAAACATAACTTCCGAAAAAGCAGTGTCTTCACATTTTAACGATTTTCTCGGAGACTATAAGAGATAGAGTTGATCTGGAAGATGCTTATGAAACTTGGATAGTTGGGTAATGTAACGTATATTAATTTTAAACTATACTTACTATAACAATAAATCACAATTATTAGAAGTTTAAACAAAGACTAATACATATTATAATAATGCAACTTATTTGGATCAGTACAATTTCCGTAAGAAAGTCGAATAATCCTACATCCAAATGTGAATAAAAAAAGATAATGCAACTTTATTTTCAGAAGACTATCCTTTATTAAAGATAAATGTGGATTTTTGTAAGGCTTACACCGCGTGTATTTGGTTGAGCTAAAACTATAAACCTTTAAAGAATGTTTAACAGACGAGTACATTTAATGTTACCAAATCTGAAGAAGTAACTAAACAGATTTTCAAATAACACTGTATTGTTTCATTGTTACGTGATTATCTGTAAATTACGGCTTCTGTAAATGGCAAACTTAAACAT
>JAFMTC010000277.1:994893-1072135 GCA_018845635.1 Nicrophorus orbicollis
ACGGTCTTGCCATTCAATGCATATTACTGCGAACATAATACACATGGAATGACCTGGTATAATAATACCTTGCATCCATATAAATAACGAATAAATGTTTGTAAACTAAGCTGGATAATAAAAAACATGGTAAGAAATATAACTACTTACAAACGATCGGCATCTCCAAACCGCTGCGTTTCAATGTCCACGTTAACTAATAAATAAGCCACGAATTTTCATTGTTTATTTAGCACTTCTAATTGGAATGATTGATGTTGACTTAAGGAAGCTCCGTGCACAACTGTGAAGTAGTGGCGCTGCGATCGCACCAACAGGTGATACGCAAGTCATTTTTATTGTTTGCAATAAAAATGCATTGGTATCAATGTTAAACAATAAAAAGTGGGAGGAGCAAGAAGCGCGTCCCTCCGCCATTTTGGACGCCACCTAACTTGCAATTAATTAACGCGAATTTCTCAATTACTAATAATTACAGGACAACCAAATCTTAACACGACTTGCGCAATCGATGGGCGAATGCATTAGGAGACTTTTAATGCAATGCGAATCTTTTTTTTTTGGTAGCGCATTATCAAGTCACTAACCTTAGATTCCACCCAAATCCATTTGGATCGTGATCCCCGGTGATGGTTTTCACTGACCACAGGGTATTTCTCTTAATTGGAACGAGTTGCACAACAATTTGAATGTTCAAAAGCGGGGGTGTACGTGAACACAATCAACGCCGAATGACAACTGAGTGACTGCTCCGATCGACGCAGGCGCAATAGGAGCTACCAACTGATTAATATACATATTGCACCAATATGACAACAATCAAAGAATTGTTCATAAAATATTAGTTTACCAATAATTTTCTAATTAAATGATTATGAAGATACAAAGTGGTTTATTCCAACATATGATTTTGATGTTGCGCCAAGAAATGTGGCGACACCTGGTAATTTAAAGAGTAAATAACCATGCGCCACCACGGCCAGATACAAAAATATTTCCTTAAGATAGTTTCCCACTAGTGCACATTTATGTAAGAAAAAATAAACCTTCATAATTCATCCAATGTTTACATCTTCAAGGTTATTCCTTTGCGAATGATGAAAACGATAATATTTACACATTCCTTAAAATATATTGTAATTTATTCAGCTTCACTGAAAGGACCGAAAATGCTATTAATAATAATACCTGATAATACCCAAGATTATACCGTATTAGCTTATATTGATTTCCTTTAAGTTGGCAACATTTTCAAACGGAACTAACTTTTTGAAACTGCCGATCTGCGATTTTTTTGTTTCTAATGAGTAAGCGATTTCGTCGAAGATTTTTATACTCGTGAGTTTGCAGATACAAGATGCCGCCGAAATACAAGAAAAAGAGTGCCTTCTACTATTTCCTAGAGCACGTGAAGAACGAGAAACGATATAAGACTTTGTCGCAAGCACAAGACGAGGCGGATAAACAATGGAAAGTGAGTCGGTGCAATGCAAGTCCAATTCGATTCTCACCATGCGTTTTCTGTTACAGTTGATGAGCCCCGAGGAACGGTTGCCTTACCAGACAAAAGCGAAACGCGATTCGAAACCGAACCAATGCTTGGAGACTGATATGAGGCGTCTTGAAAGGGAAGCCAAGGAGGCTGTCCTAAGAAATCAAAACGATATTAAGCATTTAATAAACAAACTTGTTCAGAGCAACAGTAAGTGTTTGCAAAACTATATTATCATAATTGTGTAACATTCATTGTTTCCAGCACTGACCAGTGAATTCTTTCATATATTGCATTTCAATAACTTTTGCTATTGCGATACCAACAAGAAACATTATCCAGCTGAGGTGGCAATTGTTAGGTTTAATTTGAACAACGGCATCGAACCAAATAATATGTTTAACACAATAATCAAACCTGGTAATAAATTTATAAGACATATATGGTATATTGCAAAATGTTATTTGAATCTGTTTCAGGCCGTATACCAGTTGGTTACACTTTGACAGTAAGACAGAAATCTGACGAGACACATGGAATTCCAGAACCTAGGATTGATTCTGAGAATAATTTAAAATCAATAATTTCTCAATTGTACAACTTTTTGGCTGTGAGTGCTTTTGACTGTCTTATTATTTAATCAGTGATTAATTTCAATTGACTTGCAGCAAAATCGGAATCTAAGCACCAAGGAATTTCCTCCCATTTTTGTTCGAGACTGCGATGAAACTGAGATCAATCAAATTTTAACTCAGCTTTGTGATGATTATAGTAAGTATATTTTTAATTATTTTAATATTCAATTTTTATTTAGTATAAACAATATATGATAATTTTTTGTTTTACAAACATTCTTGAATTTTAGAAAAAGAAAACAATAAAGAAGTCATATATTGTTATATAATATGTATTCAAACAAATATTCATATATGTATATTCAGTGCAACAATAATTACAAAAAAAAACTATACAATAACAACACAAATTAAATTTAATTACTACAAAGGACAGGTTTATTCGTCATAGGCTATTCTGTCCACTAATCTATTTAAATTGAACAAAATATTGCAATAATAATGATTATTGTAAATTAATGAAGATTTTGCTACACATTTTATTCTTATAAAATTCTGATCTGCCATGTATTTCATATAGATTTTAATTAATTAAAATATTTCAATTGTAGTAATTTGTAACATTTTTGAATTGGTTGCATTAAATGTTATTGAAAACGAACAGCAACAACAATACTAATTAGAAAGGTATTAATTATTTAAATATTAATGGATTTATAATGAACAAATTAATGATGTTTGTGTTGATTTATATTGAAATTAATAATTGGAAAGAAATTTTCTTATTTGTTTAAAACACAAATGTTTTTTCATTCTTTAACACAGGCAACCGGTGAAGCATTTAATTCAAAATCATTCTGTACTAGATCATAATAATCGCTTTAATATTGTAATCAATTGAAATTGATGATTATGTAACTTCTTATTGGAACAATGGTATATCCATATTATGGATTTAATGAATGTTATATGTAAGTTATGTTTTAATTCATATATTTTTTTTTTATTTACAGATGTTGATAGAAGTGCCTTTAGGATTTATTCCTTGCAATATTTTTTCTTCAAATTGCGTAATGCCCATAGAGAAGTTTGGCCATCATTGTGTCAAAGCATTGCGGAAATCGAAAAGGATTCGTACGATTGCATTCCGTCTTTGGCATGTTCTGTATGTAGATGTAATTCACACATATTCTTTCTGGAAATCGTTTGTTTTTCAGTATCACGAGAAAATCCCATCGTTCGCTTACTGCAGCAAATGCATTATTACGAGGATGGCATACATCATCTGTGACAATTGTTGTGCTCCTTGGAACATCACGATGAAACCAGGATATCACATTCCCATAAACAGTTTATGCGTTGATCCACTCCAAGTTCGTACGGTTAGTGTATTGAAATAGTTTTTAACAAAAGGTTTAATAATTTCATGTTTTTGTTTTTCAGGATGATGAATTCGTTCAATTAAAAACAAGAACAAGGCGGAAGAGCGTCATGACCGATTCTGATACTAGCAGCAGCGATGATGTAGTGGTAAGAAACGTCGTACATCTTTGTGGTATTAAGTAACGAGGTTTTATTTTCAGGATTTGCGAAGTAATAATACATCACCACATTGGGAAAACGTATCGTATTCTCAAACGGCTAATATCGGACCTTCTACTTCTACATCAGCAGGCGTCACCCCGTTGCGTAGACCCACCACAACTTGTTCGTAGACTTCATAAAATTTTACTCGAATATTTAATAATTTACCAATTTACTTTTCAGCGCTCAGTGTATCCGGAATGTACAACTTCAATGGATGCGGTAAATATAAAATTTTCGTTTTATTTCAAAGATAATTTCAGTGAATACTTCAGCAATGTTAATGTCAGCAATTATGGCTCGGAAATTACATAACAATCCTCAATCAACTATCCTACCTTGACATCCTTTAATAACTATATAAATTAACTAATTTTGTCTACATCTCTCTATAAATTACGATTTTCTAAGCCATATTGCGTGACAACAATACGAATTAAGTTAATTATGACTAAACGTATGTTTTTTATGTTTGTTTTAGGTCGCGGCAGAGGAATTATCAGAAAATAATTGCTTGACATTTCTTTAATTTTATCAAATTATCGGTTTGACATATTTAGTTAAGTTTTATTTTATATTACGCACAGTATTGTTTAGTTTATATAAAAAAAACTAATATATTTTCAAAGAACAGTATCATATTGTCTGGTATTGTATTTGTATTTTTTGATACATTTTAAGAAGTTTACGATATTCTACAAATATTTGCTTTTTTTGTATAGTATTTACTCTAAATACTTTTTCGTTACCAATCCCTTAATAATATTGCATAATTTTTTATTAGTAAAGTAGATTAGTATAAAGTTAAAGATCCCATTTACAAAATAAACGTGTTTTCTTTATTAAAGAAGATCTTACTTTCTATTTTACAAATGCTTAATTGAAATTGTTCAATGTTTTCTTTCAATACTTTTTATCATTACGTTCTTTAATCATATTGTATTATTTTTATTAGAAAGGTATATGTACGTAAATGGGATATTTAATCCCATTTAATAAATAAAACGTTTTCTTTGTTAAAGATTTTTCTTTCCCAAAAGAACGATGTTTGTATTTCATTTTACTAATTATTTCGTTCATTTTGTAATGATTTCTCTCGATACTTTTTATTATTGCATTATTTGTTTTAATAAAGTACGTGTGTAAATCCTATTTACAAAGTCGAACGTGTTTTCTTTATTGAATAAAATCTGACATTATTAAAAACATGATGTGAATTATTTAGCAGGCGTTTGGATGGTTTTCCTTAATTAATTTACAGGCGGTCCCTTTGAAGTCGGTCATACTGTCTTGTTGCAGTTCCTGGTCGAAAACCTGAGTACGACAATATCAAATTAATGTTCGTAATGTACAATACATTGAAGTTTGTTCTTACCTCGTTGTAAACAATCGTGGGAACGAATTTAGGACTGATTGCGATCGTGTCTTTCTCTGCTTGCAATTGAAGCTCCTTTCCTTTATCAGAGTCGAAGCACTTCTTGACGTCGTCGACTTTCAAACCGGCATTTTCGATGCACTGAAATGTTTAAACAACGTTTAGATTGATTTTAAACGTCTTCGGGATTCGTTGCGTTGTTACCACTTCGCCGAAATCTTTGTCGGAGTATTTATTGTATTCGGCCATGAAGCAGTTGACAAATTCGACTTCTTTGGTTTGGTCGGTTAAACTGTCCAAGGCGCAGGATTGGATGCGGTTTCCTTTGCATTCGTCCGGTCCGTGCTGACACCTGAAGTATTCACCTTCCTTTACGCTCTGCAATTAGATAGTAATTAGGTTCTGGTTTCGATGGATAAACGATGTTCGTACCTCGCTTTTACCAAATGGAACGAAAGTGATGTCGACGTATTCGGCAATGTCGCTCCATGATGGTTGCAATTGCTTCGTGATGAATCTCAAACTGTCCGGGCAAAGGGATTCATAGTAGACACCAATCTTCAACTGTAACAAAACCAATGAATTTGATAAGAATTTCAGTTATTCAATATAGTCAAATGTTAATTTATATCTTTGAAATAACAAAAGTTTAGCATTTATTAACAATCATTACATAAATATAAAATCGATATTGCAAAAATAATGAGTTCTTTTATATGTTTTATTGAATAATCGTAATATAAAACGAATGAAATATTATTAATTTTCGAAAATGTTGCTTTACTTTTGCGATCACAGGTTGAGGAACACAGGTATATGCTATTAATATTACAAAATTAAACTACTTATATAAATATGTATCTTACAATAAGACTAAGTTCCCAAGAAAATTATTAAAAAAATATACAACAAACATATAATAGACTAAAATAAACAAGTCTTCATGTAATGTTTAATTCAAGATTACGTCGAATTATGTATTAAAAATAAATTTCCTAGAACAATGTCTATTGATTGTGCAAGTGGTTTATAATGATTTTTATTCGATATAATTAACAACTTTTCAGATATTAAACTACTTTTAATTGATTATACGATTACCTGAATTCTATGTTAACTACCCACTTAATGAATTCCGTAAATAAACCAAAAAAATCTGCATATTAAAAACGTAATTAAGGAATTTCTTATGCGATAAGCGAAAATTATTTGCTTTTCCAAAAAAATTGTAATTACAGATTAGATTGTGCTTGAAACGCAAGTTTCGTATTTAGGTGTTCTGTAGAGGTCATTATATTTTTTATTTCGAAAATATGCGAAACATTTCCTTTTCCATTCTAGATTCGCTATCAATTTTGTTAGTAATTGTTTATAGTAATGCAGAATTGATTTTGAAGTCTGCAAGGTTGAATGAATCACAAGTGGAGCTCGAAACGATCGTTATAATAATAACAATACCATTTAAATTACGAACAGTTGCGAACGCCTTCTGCAAACAAGTGAAACATTAAATGCACGTAGACCGTTTCGTTTATCGTACTAAAGTATTGACGTCAAAAAGTAACGATGAATGATAAGAGGGGATTATATTGGTTGTGGATGTTTATTTTTTTGTCTTAACACCCCGAAGTTAATTAATCAATTGCGAGGAAACCGGTATACGATATTAAGAGAAAGTGTATCCTCTTGACTTATGCAATTGTGTTTGTTAATGAATGTTCTATGTTACTTAACTGTTTCGGTTTGTTTACGTGACACACATTGTAATACCAGAAACCCTTTGCGTTTTTTGATGTACTCATCTTTGTTGTATTTTTTTATATTAATTTGGTGTTAACACCTTTTATATTGATTTAATATTCATGTAACAAAACGAAACATTCTTAGAATCTATTATTACATATAATTATGACTTACGAAATCAATCTACTTATGAAATATAGTTTCAGGTCTATAGCTCTTTGCAACAATGGCATTTTTTTATTTAGCAGTTAAAAATAACTGTAATATCTTATAACTTCTAGTTATTTGGAATATATTAGTTTTTTTTTATAACTGCATAAATGCTATTTTTTGTAAATTTTTGCAATACTTGCACAAAATCATTGAAGTATAAATATTGATAGTAATATATTAATGTATAGATTAAAAATTTATAAATTAATAAGTCAAAAGTGATATCTATTTCAATAATCAACGGAAAAGTACATTTAGCTTCATTATCAGTACATTTGAGGAACATGGTTTTTTCATCTTATGAATCACGAAATGACAGCTATCTCCTTATTACAAAAAGTGTATATTATTAATAAATGAGGCACAAGTACGAACATATATAGTTGCGAGGCAAAAAGGTTGAGAAACTCTGATGTATATTTGTACAAGTGACCAACAAAAACATGTTTGATAATAGTCTTATTTTTTAAAATAATTTCCTAAATAACACTATAAATAGATCATGAAGTGTTTTTGTTGTGTTTAAAATTGAATAAGTTAAGTAGCCACAGTATCGCACAGACAGAATGCTAAAATTGGACGATTTATTGAGTTTTCAAAGAAAACAGTATTAGTCATTTCTATATTTGTTAATTTGTTTTTTTTGGAGTGCATTATATCTATCATATTAGGAGTTAATACTTAACTAATCGAATTTATTTGTAATGAACCAAAAAATACGTTGTAAAGAAAAGTCTTAGAAACCTTTATAATTGTCAATTGGTTATTATGAGGTACGTAATCTTGTTGTTATCAAGAGTTAATTCAAAAATAATCGAATTCTATTTAAGTAATATGTCTTTATATAGATGTTTTAACGTATATCAATACTATTTATTATTCCATAATTGATTATCGAGTAAAAAATCTACAATAAGTCACCAATTCAGAAATACTTATCAATGGTAAGCTAACAAAGAAAACACTATGTGTCACTTCTATATCTGTCAATTTGTTATTTTGAAGTATTGAAAAATAATCGAATTTGATTTAACTAATCAAATGTATTTGATTAAAATGTTTTCCGTATTTCAATAATATTACTTATTTATCAAATCAAAATTATTTATAAATACTTATCAAAGTGGATAAGTTGTTGACTTAGCGTAGGAAATACCATATGGCACTTCTATATCTATCACTTTGTTATTAAGAAGTACGCAATTTCGATTAAATTAAGACTTAATTGAGAAATAATCCAATTGTGTTTAACCGATAAAATTCCCTGAATAAAATGTTTTGCGTGTTTTGAAAATATTAATTATTTATCAAATCAGAATTATTTAACAAATACCGTGTAGTTTAAAAATGAAAGATTTTTTTTGAGTTAACAATATCAATATGTTACTTCTATATCTGTCAATTTGTTATTATGGAATACGCAATCCTGTTATTAAGAGTTAATTGAAAGAAAAAATATTTCTACTTAAATAAGTAAGTTAGCAAGTAACTCTCAAACTAAAAGTAACATTCCCAAGTGCACTCTCTTTTATATATGTTTTATTATTTTGAAGTATATATATCTCAATTTGTTATTTAGAAGTACGAAGTTTTGATTTTAATAAGAATCTAAAGACAAATAAGTGAATTATATTTAAGTAATCAATTTTCTTTGAATAAAATGTTTCCGTCTCTCAATACTTTTAGTTATCTATAATAAATAAGATAATTTGATTAGCAAGTAATTTTGTTGTTTATATTTGTGAAATTGTTATTATGAAGTACACAATTTTGTTAATAAATGCTACTTCAAAAAAAATAAGCAATTTCTACTTAGATAATCAAATTTCTTTGAGTAAAATCATAAATAATATATGAATAAAAAGTGTGATAAATTTAATCTAATATAAACCAATTAATATTTTCGCGATCCTCTATGTGCTTTAACAGAAACTTTATTTATACTATTTACGTAGTCTATAAACCGAAAAAGATGTTAGCTGTCGAGTTTTACTTAATCTAGATATGTTTTTAAATAGAAAGTTATAAAAATATATATTTATAGCTAAGTTATAGATATCATATCTTTGATCCAAAAATACTGTATTATCGTTATTAGACGACTAATTTAGAATTTATTTAAAAAATATATAAGTAATTTACATACGTTCACACAAAAAATCAATAATTTCTTTAAAAAAATGAATGATATGCGATCAATTATATATTACTTATTGTTATACTAATAATAGGGGTAACAGGAAGAGAAAAATATATTTAAAAAATATTGAGTTTTTGTCAAGAATAAGAAAGAAAGATAAGATTACAATAAGTAAAACGTGGAAATACGTATAAAAATGCGAATCAACTTATTTAATTATAAATAAACTGAGCTAATTGAAGCAGATTATAAGATAAGCAGAAATAATTTAAAAAAATATCAATTTATCAAAAACAAGTAAAGTTAATTAATTATATTAACAGGCAAAGTACAATCTTATGTATTTTTTACTGTTAGAATACATATAAAAATAATTATAATTAATTGATATTTTTTACATTTTTTTGTTAAATAAGAAAACAATTTTACGTGAATTATTATATAAAATACGAACTTAATTAAAAGAATGCTTTTTTCAAAGTTTTACTTCTTACAGACGCTTGTATTTCTGTACGTTTGATTCATTTGTTTGTATAAAGTGAATGTGTTTTGTGCCAAGATTAGATGCTCTATTTTTTTCTGAATTGGCAAAGAATCACCAAATGTTACAAACATAATTCACCAAGGTATTGATATTATCGTTTTTATAAATATAATTTAGTTGTATTGCAACTTATAACATATAGAAAAATGTATTGGAAATGTAAATTGAGAAATATTATTTTCTAGTTTCACAGTACAAACAACATTGAAAATTCACAATTAATGAATGTGCGGTATTCAGCTTTCAAAAAATACAACTATTATACGATTTTTATCATATTTTTATAATTCATTCATACATTTTAATTGCTCTACAATTTGTATTGTTTTTTCTTGTATAAATCATTATCACTTATAATTACTAACCATTTGTGGTTTAGTGTTTACAAATATAATTTAGTTGTATTGCTACTTATAACATATAAATTGAGAAATATTATTTTCTAGTTTCACAGTAGAAACAACATTGAAAATTCACAATTAATGAATGTGCAGAATATCGCAAAAAAATACAACTATTATACGATTTTTATCATATTTTTTTCTAATTATTTCGTAATTCATCCATGCATTTTAATAGCTCTGCAATTTGTATTGTTTTTTTCTTGTATTAATCATTATCACTTATAATTACTAACCATTTGTGGTTTAGTGTTTACAAATATAATTTAGTTGTATTCCATGTAAGTTTCATAAAAAAATACATGTTTTTGTGGTTTAGTGTTTATAAATATAATTTAGTTGTATTTCATATAAGTTTCATAAAAAAACATGTTTTTGTATTAAAAATGTAAATAGAGAAATATTATTTTCTATAAATTGCATACACATATTATCAGTAGAAATAACATTGAAAATTCACAATTTATGAGCGTGTCGTTTGTCGTTTGCAACAATTATTATACGATTCTTTTCTAATTATTTCGTATTTCATCTATGCATTTTAATAGCTGTGCAATTTGTATTGTTTTTTTTTTGTACAAATCATTATAACTTATAATTACTAGCCATATGTGCTTTCCAAAAAAAAGAAACGAAACGTAATGCAATTATAATACTAGTTTTGGAGAGTTATTAAATTCGTATCAAGTTGAATCGAAAAGTATAATCTTACCTTCTTTCCTTCTTCGGCAAACGAAACGCAAACCAACGCAAACAACAAAACACAAGTTGCGCTCCTCATGATTCTCGGATAATAATAAATGCACGAAGCGCGTTTGAACGTTCTGAGCGTAAAAGTGAAACCGTGAACGGCCGGCACCACGTTTTTATTGTATGCAGTGAACGTTTGGGAGGTACTCTGATGACCTGTTTTTTTTTTGTCTTTCTAAGACACCTCTTCGTCCGTCACGGTTTTACCGTTAATCCGGTATACTTTTTTTTTCTTCCTAAATCCTCTTGATCAGTCCAAGATTTCGGTACTCGACCAAGCTTCTTTTTTTCTTCTTAGTTCTTGCAAATATCGCCTGTTCGTGTTGTTAATCACAGACTGCCGTTAAGTTCAGACTGCGAGTGTTATTTGTAAAAGGAGCGATAACAGTTACTTTATTTAATTCTTTCTATTTTTGTTATATTATTATTACTGAATTTTGGATGAAGATAGCAATCAATTCAATTAGTGTTGACTCGTATCTACACGCGCAATGTTATCGAACATATTTATCTCGTAAATATCGAAAACGATAAACGCATTATTTCTGGTTTGGTGCAATATATTGATAAATACATTGTGTGTATATTTTTACATCTTTGTCTACAATTGCCTCGATAATTTAATGAAAAATGTTGATGCTGAAAGTGGAGGAAATAGATTATTATTTATGATACTGAGCGACTTTGAGTGATTGTTTATTAATCAGCTGAATGTTTTAAATTGATATACTTTAGTAAATTGGCTTAATTCTACTAAATTACCATCCTGGAATAAAAATCTACCTTCTCCAATTAATATTATAAGAATCATCTAATTATTTGCTTGTAAAAGAACAATGTATTAATAATTAACTAATACTATTAATAAATTAAAATATTAAGAAAAAACATTTCATGTATTGAATCATAAAGTCGCTGATGACTTTCTGAATAATCAGAAGATGTTAATGCAATCAAGAGAAAATAACTTCACACGTTTTCTTTATAAATATTTATGTTTAATATTAAGTCTGTAACACAATTGCTTTCTATTTATCTGTTTTTTTGTTTTGTTTATAAAACAACTTGTTAAATAACAACAACATAGTTTATTACTTAATATTTATTTACATTTTTTAAAAATATAATGTGATTAAGACTTTTATCATTTTTATCTATAATTTAATTAATGTTAAATTAAATTGATGTATTTCTTTATATACTTTGATAGAACTTTATTTTTAAATTAAGATGAATTGATTCGATATATAGTTTAGTATTTAGTAAATATATCAATCTTTGTAATTTTCAGTTGAATTTTTTAAAATGTTACTTTCAAAGGAAGAAATACCTATAGCCTTTTGCAGTATTTTTTTTGTATAATGTTTGTTAATTTATGGTAAGTGTTATATTTCATTTGAATATGATATTTTCGATAATAAGCGAGTAAATTAATTGTTTGTAAACTCATAATTTGTATAAATATGAAGCATTTTACACAAATTTTTGTAAATATTTAAAGAAATATACGAACAAACAATTTATTAACTGTATTAAATGAAAGTTTTTATATTAATCTAAATAATAATATTGATAAATACGTTTTTTTGATAATAAATATTTAAATATTTTAAAAACAAGGATGGGAATGCGGATATTTCGAATTAAAATATATTCCTTTTTTTAAAGTAAAGTATGTATTACTTTCAAATAAAGTTAAACAATAAATATGAAAATATATAATTATACATAGAAAGATTTAAATCATTGCAAATTGAATAAAAATTGTAAATTATAATTTATATTATAAATTCAATCGATTCTTATATAGACTACCTGTGTTCAACAATGTAAATTTAGATGCCTATACAAAAGTTGTTTACATCTCTACCTACAACATATTTTGAATCTAATGCATTTCAAATAGTAATTGTAATCATCAAAAGCACTAATGGATCATTTAAACACACCAGAGGAATTCGATTTTCCTTTCACCCCATACGATATACAAGATACGTTCATGAGAAATTTGTTTGAAACATTGGAGAATCGAAAATTTGGCATATTCGAGAGTCCTACAGGAACTGTAAGTAAACATTTTCAAAGAGTTAACTCGAATTTTAATGTATTTTTTCCAGGGTAAATCATTGAGTATAATCTGTGGTGCTCTGCGGTGGCTCAAAGATTACAATAAGAATGAGTTTGAGGTTATTAAAAAGAAAATATCCGAAGCAAATATTGAGAAGGATCTACTAAAAGTAAGCAAGGATGATTGGATAGCATCTCAGGCAAAGGAAATCTCAATAACAAGAAAACTGAATGAACTGAAATTGGAATCTGATAAAATTGAGAATTATTATAAGAAAATTGAAGAACTGAAGAAAAAGAAGAAAAAATATAAATTGGACAGAAGCAAGTATCTTAAGAAAGCTAAAAATGTTGAGGAAGAGGTGGACGAGTTTGGTGAGAAAAAGAGTGATAATTTAGAGGATGATCTGTTGCTTGCTGAGATTGTTGATGTCGATGAAGAGGAGGATGAAGATGAGGTCGAGGATAAATATGCTCCAGTTAAGGTAATTATATTCAATATATTGAAAATGTGTATTGAAATATAAGTTTCAGATCTTTATTTGCAGCAGAACTCATTCACAATTGGCACAGTTCATTGGGGAAATCAACAAGTCTCCTTTCGCTAAGGATGTGAGAGTTGTCACTTTAGGTTCCAGGCAGAATTACTGTATAAACCCGGATGTTAATAAATTGAAGAATATTTCTTTGGTCAATGAAAGGTGAGGTTTACTTGATGAAATGGTTATTTTTTAATGGTAATATTATGTAGGTGTTTAGATTTGCAAAAATCACAAGGAAAGGCAACTAAAAAGGATGAAGGAAAAGTCGTTAAAAAGCAAAAAAGTAATTCAAATTGCAAGTGCCCTTATTACAAGCAACAAACTATAGAGGAATTGAAAGATGTGGCGCTGTTAGAAGTTTGCGATATCGAAGATTTAATAAGTAGTGGTAAAGAGTTGAAGGCGTGCCCTTATTATGCTAGTAGGAAAGCTGTGGAAGATGCTGAGGTCGTTTTGGTGCCTTACAATACGATCTTACATAAGGCAACTAGAGAAGCTAATGGTATTAGATTGAACTTAATAAGTGTTTTATATTATTAATTATAATTTATATTTTTTAGGCATCAAGTTGAAAAATAATGTAGTTATCATTGATGAAGCTCACAATCTGCTGGAAGCTATGGCTCAGATGTACAGTGCTGAAGTAACTAGTAACCAATTAATCCATGCCCAACAGCAACTGAAAGGTTACAAAGCGAAATACAGCACAAGGTTTTCTTCACAAAATTTACTGTGTATAAACCAATTGATTTATATAATTACAGCGTTAAAAGATGAATTAGGTAATTTCAATATTCAATATATTAATTCACTTATTAATTGAGGAATATTTTAGAAAGGCAAGTTGAAATTAAAGGTGATGTTAAGACTGAAATCTCAACTCTGACTAGTTTCGTGTTAACGGTAGGAATCGATAATTATAATATGTTTAAGCTGATTAAGTTTGCTAAGGATAGTAAAATTTCGCAAAAGGTAATTATTTTATTTCCTTAAATAATTACCTTTTGCAGAAACTAAATGTAAAATTTATTTTACAGTTGCATAGTTTTGCAATTAAATTTCCAGAGCCGGAGGTGGTGAAAAAGGAAGTTAAAAAAGGAGTTTCGAATTTCCTGAAAAGCATTGAATCTAAAGGTATATTAAAAATGTCGATTTTACAAATTGGTTTATGGTTTAATTTTAGGTAAAAGCAAAGCTATAGAAGAAATTAAGATCGAAGCTCCAGAGAAACCAAAACCTAAGCAAGCTCCAAGCAATCCTCTATTGTCGGTTATTTCTTTTCTGGAAGCTTTAACTTATTCCTATGAAGATGGGAGGATATTGATCCATCGAGGTGAAATTAAAAAGTTTCAATTTTTGCTATTGAATCCGTCCATTCACTTTGCTGATGTTGTGAAGGAAGCTCGATCCGTGCGTATAATTTGATCTTGAAACCAATTAAAAAAACACTTTACTTCAGGTTATTGTTGCTGGTGGTACTATGAAACCAATCACCGAATTTAGAGATAGGCTCTTCATAAATGCTGGAGCTGACTCCAGTAGGATCGTGGAGTTTTCTTGTGATCACATAATTCCACCTAATAATATTCTACCAATTATAGTCACCAGTGGACCAGGCGATGAAAAGCTTTTATTCAATTTCGATAATCGCAGGAAAATGGTTTGAACCAATAGAAAGTTGTGTTTTAAAAACTTTAATTTTATTTTTTAAGGGTTTAAATGTGAAATTGCTTCTGCAAGAAACGTGCAGGAAAGTTAAAGGCGGAATTGTTGTATTCTTTCCATCTTATAAGTACGAGGCGTGGATTTGGGATCAAGTGAAGAACATGAAGTTCGGTAGACCCGTATTTAGAGAACCGCAAGAATCTGGATCCGTTGACTCGGTTTTGGAGAACTATCACAAGGCTATTTACAAATCTGATTGTAAATCGGCTATGCTCTTCAGCGTCGTTGGTAATTAATTAATAATATCCATTAATTATCAATAGAAGTGATAATTGTTGAAAATTTATATAGATTATCTGGTTGTCTTAATAATAAGATTCTTTTCAGGTGGAAAACTCAGCGAAGGGTTGAATTTTAGCGACGATTTGGGTCGATGTGTTATTGTGGTCGGAATGCCGTATGCGAATATTTATGCGCCGGATTTGAAAGAGAAAATGTCTTTCTTGGATAAGAAAGAGGTGATGTTGAAAAGACTATAGATATATATGTGCACATATATTTGTCCGCGAATTATTCGAATGAATCATTTACAGGGCTCCGGTTCAGGGAATAAATTTTATGAAAATATGTGCATGAAAGCTGTGAATCAATGCATCGGTAGAGCTGTTCGGCATAAAGACGACTTCGCCTCGGTTCTTCTGCTGGATGAAAGGTATGCAAGACAGGCGACGAAAACAGCCCTTCCTGATTGGATTAAGAGATCTTTGAGAACCTGCAAGTACGATGAAGCTTTTATACTTATGGATAAGGTACAGTGCATATCATTTATGTGAATAACAAACATATCAATATGAACTTTTGTTATATTTCAGTTTTTCAAGGATAAAAGGAAACCTGAATAATAATTTCGATTGAAAGTTATATTTTGATTGATATACAATATTTTATATATTATTATTTTTACAAATAAAAGTTTGAAAACGAGTGTACTATTATTTTATGGTTCAAACAGTTCATGCGAGATGTCGCCACAATATGGATATTGTAAGTTATATAAGATTTTTTTTACGCTTAACTGTAACAAACTTATCAATAAAGAAAACAAACAGAAGAAAATCAACATAAAATTGTGCCTCAAATTACTAACATTGTTTCTGTTCATAAATAAGAATATAAAATAACTAAAAACTTCCTAGAAGTTTATAATATTAATAAATAGGGCAGAAAGACTTAAGGTCTATAGCCCTTTGCAGCAATAGCATAACATATTTTCTTTATTACTATTGAATTGAGTTTTTTGTATTTGCACTAAATGTTGTTATTATTAGAATGAAATATAATTATTTTCTATATCATATTAATTTCATTTTACTTAGTAATGGAATTTATGAAATAGTTAATAGTTAAACATTTTAACACTTGAAGTTAATCTATACTATTACTTAAATAATTTAATATAATAGTTGAACACGTTTTCTTCCAGTACTTCAATTACGTACTTTTATTGATCAAAAGACTAACGACCAAATGATAATGCCTCAATGTTATAATGTCATATTTGCGTCATTTAGGAACAATACAGAGTAAAACTATTTTGAAAATTTGCTAATAATTATATAATACGTGCAGGATTAGTATAACATTTAATTAATCTAGTAATAAAAAAACTGTTAAAGGTTAGTAAGTGTAACTTGATAAAATATTAGTTTTTATTTATTGTTATCTAGTACACTCGTTGCACCATATTTGAATTAACTACATAAGTGAAAAAAATATGAAAAATTGTTTATCTGGTAATTAACATTATACAAATTGATAATGATATAAATAGATTTAATAATAATATCCCGAATTAATAATTATGTTCTTTTCACTAATTATTTTAATTCATTCATGCAAGGTATAATTTTATGATATTTAATCAAAAATGCTAAATAATTGACAAATGTTGGACCTTTTGAACCACATTTTGATTAATATTAACTAAATAATAAATAAACTTTATCTATGTGTCTACTCTATTAATAAAGTTCTTGTGACTTCCGATTAGAATCAACTGCAAAAAAAAAACTCTTTCGATTTATTCAATAAGATTGAAAACAATCGTTATAGTTAATGTAAAAGAATATTGAATATATTCTAAACGGATCTTTTATTGAGATTTTTCTTTTTTGATTCAATGTGTTACTTTGGTATTGACTAACATTCTAATATTTTGTGTAGTAGTTCATCTACAATTCATACCTTATTAGGTTTGTAAGATTTCTAGATTGTCAAACCAGGCCAATTAATCAGTCGATACAAAAGGAAAATAATCTTAGAACTTACCTTAAAAATCAAATATTTACATATTATACAAATAATGCTGATAATACTATTTATATATTTGTGTAAAGAATACATGTTTTTGTGAACAAGAACCAAAAATCACAGAAAAAAGTTTAATAATGTTCCAAAAGTTCTAGCCAAGATATCTGTACAAGAATCTCACAATTGGTAACATTTAGTGATTAGTGATAAAATGTATAGAAGTAATAGAATGTCATGTGATGTCATGTTTTATTTTGTATAATCGAAGTGTGGCTAGAAATGAGAAAGGTTAGAAGCTGAAAAATTATTGTATTAATTGTATTGCGTTTTTGATGTTTAATTTTATATGTATTAGATTTTCATTTCAATCTAATGACAAATTGGATAGTAACACGTGAGAGTCATGTGATTTTTTCTATAATTGAACGAATATGTACTTGATACTCATAGTAATATATGCAATAAATAACATTTAGACATTAAGTGTAAAACTAACAATATATTAATAAAGTTAATGGTTAGAGCAGTGATTTTCTATACGATGTTCCATTAAAAAGTGTACGAAAAAAAGGTTGAAAAACACTGGATTATAGGTTGAAGGTTTTCTATATTAATTACATTGAGTTTATGATGTATATTTTTAGTGTTACATCTGTATGATATACGTATTTTCAAAGTAAAGTGATAAATAAAGTGAATATATAATAAGTTCACGGATTCAGATAGGAGTGAGGTTTGAAAGTGGTCGTTGCGAAGTTCCAAGAAAGTGAGCGTGTATATAGATGTTAGCATTTTGCTTCGCTTAAATCAATTTAGTGTTAGTAATTAGGAAAGTTGGCGGCGCAGTGAATAAGTGTAAATAACAGTAACAATTCGTTCATAAAATGCGCGTGAAATGTTCGAAATTTACGAGGCAAGTTTATGGGGGGGTCGGCCGCAAAATGTGGGAGAAGCGGCAAGAAGCCTCCGGATGATATTAAAACGTGACTCCGCGACGGTAGAAGAAGCAGGATGGGGGGAGGTCTTGGAGGGTGGGTTTAGTTCGCATCCCTCGGTCTTCTTGGCCCTCGGCCAACCCAAACCCTTCCGACCGCCGAAGAAGCGGAGCACCGACGAGGCTCTGCCGACTTAAATGGAAAATAAGAGCGAGAGATACGGAATATTTAGGAAAATATATGGACCCATAAAGTACAATTCTTATATGAAAAGAAGTTTATTGCAATATTTATTACTTACTTGCGTATGCTATTCGTGAGTAAGATTTATACGGGCTCGGACCGCAGCCGCAGCAATGCAAGAACTGAGCGCATGGAAAAAGAAGGTGGAGAGAACACGAAGGGAGAAAAAGTGAGTCGGAGGCGGATGGAACGTCTTCCAGATAAAGCGTAATTGAAATATGTTCGGGGTTTTGACCAAATTTATATGCAATAAATCCCAGAAGATGATATTAAAATCCCCTTACCCTTTTTTTGTTCCCACCAAAAACACTGACATTGTTGTCAATTACATCTCTATTAGACATTTTATCAATACTTAAGTAATAGTTAATAGGAATAAATGCTTATATTAAATATAATACAAATAATTATTACGTATAACAAAGAAACACATTGTGTTTCAGTAAATGATCTTTCATGATTTCAGTAAATAATATTATGACATAACATATCACAAACATATGAAAACTTATTTATACTAAACAATTAAACAAAAGTCACTGTTGAAAAGGGTTATTGACGGCATAGAATATATCAATTTAACATTACTTCAGTAAAGGAATATATGTTCATAATATGGAGAACAATAATTCAGGGTGAAATTGCTTCCCTAAAAATTCCTTAAATTTTGTACATGAAAAGTTTTTCATTTATCATTTTCCATCATTAGTAAAGGTGTTAATAAGTTGCATATTTAATACATCTCATATGTTATTGAAATTCCAATTGGAACGTAAATGAATAGTTTCTAGGTTTCATTAAAAAATTGATAATATTTTTATAACTAAATTGTATTAAATTTAAAGTACCAAAATCTCTAATCTCATGCAAAATGCGTTGTTGTATATAATATTAATTAATCAATTAAGACGATTATTTGAGTTAAGAGTGTTTTCAATAGATGTATAATAAAAGTTATTATTGAAATATGTTGCAAGTATTTTGGAGTGGATGAAATGCATATCATAAATCTCCGTGAATAAAACGAAAGCCTCGAAGGGTAGTCGCGTGTCAATCATCCTTTTATCAGCTGCGATTCATCTTGCACTCAATTCCACGGTTCGAGGAGAGGGAAAGGGATGACGGAGAACACGAGAAGCGAGAGGAAGATGAGTGAGGGTGAACTTGATGAGGATTGTTATCAGTGTTTAGGATCGTATTATCGAAATACACAGAGAATGAGATTATACGTCTATATACATTGAAGTGTGTGTGTGTGTGTGTGTCGTAATATCCTTTGGGAGCTGAACAGTGGTTTTGCTAAATAATGGGCCGTTAATAAGGGGTCAATTCACTTGGGTCCCAACTACATGACACTTCGTGCTAACGCCGTCCCCGCAATATGTTCCATATTTAAAGCTCCATTTGTATACATGGAACACGACACTAACCATATTTGCATTGCCCTACCGACACACACACACAAAAAAACGTCAGGACGTTCATTTATTATCACCGAATTATCATCACTTCAGAAAATACCACAAGTGTTAATCATCATTTATTGATTTATTTTACTTTACAATGGTATTATACATTTTTTTATTTGTAGTTCTATTCTACTCAGTTTATATTTTTCTTGTAGTTGTTGCAGTAAATGTTATTATTGTTGCTGTTATTGTTATGAACTAAAATGAAAATGAGCATAATACGCATTAAATTAATTACAATACACATTAACAAACAATAAAGGATTATGTACAGAATACAGGGGTATCTCGACATACGAGTTTAATTCGTTCCGTAACCTTGCTCGTATCTCAAAGCAATTAGTCTGAGGTGCGAGAAACTGTTGGTGTCTTGTGCAACGATCTAGTGTGCGATTCGTCGTATCTCAAATCTTGCTCGCATCTCAAAGCAAAATATATATATATAGAGTGAATATTCAACTTGATCTAATAACTTATTTAAGTTAAGTTAATCCATACCGCACTCGAAGAAAAACAATACTGTTCTGCGGCATTCCTAGATATCTCGCAGGCTTTTGACAAAGTATGGCACCCTGGACTTCTTTACAAAATCAAGAAATTACTTCCGCACCCCTTCTTCCAAATAATAAGATCTTACCTAACGGACAGGCTATTTCAAATAAAGTTACAAGAAGAAAGCTCTAACCTGTTTCCAATTGGATCTGGCGTACCGCAGGGAAGCGTTCTTGGACCAATTTTATATGTTATCTACACATCTGATCTGCCAAAAACCAATGAAATAACCATTACTTCGTTCGCTGATGATACAGCACTATTGTCAACTGATAGTAATCCAGATATAGCGTCACTAAACCTGCAAACAGGATTGAATCAGATTGAACACTGGATTAGAGACTGGCGTATTAAAGCCAACGAAACGAAATCTACCCATGTCACCTTTACTATAAGAAAGAAATCATGTCCACCAGCAACTTTAAACAACAAAGTACTACCACAAGAGGAACACGTAAAATATCTTGGAATGCATTTGGATAGACGACTCAATTGGAAGAAACATATATGGACTAAGAGAAAGCAATTAGGTATAAAATTCAGCAAACTGTATTGGTTGCTTGGAAGAAAATCAGTGCTATCACTAGACAACAAACTACTAATTTATAAATCAAACCAGTTTGGACATACGGAATACAGTTGTGGGGTTCAGCGAGCAACGCCAACATCGAAATACTACAGCAATTCCAATCGAAAACTTTGCGCACAATTACCGATGCACCCTGGTATGTCCCCAACAGTGTTTTACATAGTGATCTACTAATCAAAACAGTGAAAAGTGAAATTACAAGCTATAGTGAAAGGTATCAAGGAAGACTCCAATCACAGCCAAACAAACTAGCTGAAAATCTTCTAGTAAAGCAAATACAAACATACAGACTTAAAAAGTGCAACATTCTAGACTTACCACATAGATTTAATTAATATTATTATATTATATAAAATTATTAAAAGTTAATTTTTATAGATGGATATGGTTGAGTTCCCCATCTACATGACAATTGTACCGCCAACAAATTTGCTTAATGTCCTATTTGTGATAGATTGTGAATAAATAAATGATATATATAAAAAAAAGTTAAGTTAACAAAATAGTTTTTTTTAATTTCATTATAATACAAAACTTTATATGTTGCAATATTTTTTATAAATAAAATTGATTAATTTATCGGTCTATTATCTTTATTAGTTTAATCTTCAGTTTTATGTTTCGAAATGAAATTACAAATCTCGTATATCCGCACATACATACATACGTATAAATATATAGAGATCCTTTTGGTATATAATGTTTTTGGTCATGATGAAGAGCGGAGAGAACGTTGGCGGCGGCGGTGGCGGCGGCTTCGGTGGCGGTGGCATCATAAATATGAAGCGACATATCGGGCCGCGGTTTTCCTGCAGACAGACCTAGCAGGAAGCCGCGCTAACAAATGGCTTTGTGACATCATATTTACACCCTCCGCAACAAAAATAATATATGTCCGTTCGAATCATTGAGCACGCATAGCATACTACACACACACACTCACATCCCATACACCCACCAACGAATACGAACGTCCTTTTCCTACACACGGACGCATCCATTTCCCATCTCTTCGTCCTTTCCACATTCGTACAACAATAGCCACAAAAAAATATACACGTCTGCACTGACGCTAATAATAATTATGAGACCGCCATAAATATTATATTATTACACAACCAACACCCTTAATGGAAACAAGTAATTTTATATATTATTGCACATTCTTTGTTATATACAAAAGTAGATATACAGTGGTACCTCGGTATACATCTATTTTAGAATTCGGAATACGTCATGTTTGGAGAAAGACATTTTGCTCGGTATTCAAGTATACTATTACCACAAGCGGTAACCGTAAGGGACGACGAATAAAGGCCTGTATAGTGAAGTATATTGTTTCTCTGGACAGATCCATGGAAGAATTAGTGGAAGAACACAATCAAAAACTGACTTTCGATGAGCACCAGATTGGAATGGAAAGACACTCTTCTGATTCATAGGAGGTATAGATAGAAGAAGCTCTTTCTTCATGAATCAAAGAAATTTGTAAAATGGATGTATGTGAAAATGTTTGCAGAAACCTAACAAAGCATATATTTCCTTAACAAAGTTCAAACAAATCACAATAGCATTGTTTGGGAAGATCAGATAATGTCACACTTTTGAAACAGATAAATTATCCAAAAAACGAAGAAATTAATAATAATTGCAACTAAATATTTTTTCTATTTTGTAATTACATTGTGCAATTTTTGTAAATATAATCTCTTATATATAATTATACATTAATCTTTATATGTACTCTCATCGAAAACATCACAATTATAATTAGCTTCAGTGCAGACAACTTTCATATTTGAAATTAAAGTTTTCTATTGCATTTCACAAGAAAATTTCCTTAACAAAGTGACATTTTCATTTGGAAATATTCAGACATTATTTGTAATACAAAGTAAACCGTTTAATAAACTATAGATATGCAAAAAAATAAAGGAAATTAATTGAAGAAAACTCAACCATTTCAATAAATCTGTTGCGGAGAAAGAACTTTTCAAAGTTTCAAATAACAAACACAGAATATTTAAAATCCACAATGTCATAAGGAAGACTGCATAGAAAATAAATAAATTTCCTGAAATTAAACAAAAATGAAGGATTTCTATTCATATAATAAGTTTATATTTTTATATTGGAAGAGTAAATCTTGTATATATTCAGTTATGCATTAAAAATTAAGGATTTATTCACCTTTTGTTTGTCCCCTAATTTTACATTTGTGCCCTAGGCCACAAAATCCTAAGAATGGCGTTGGCTTAACAGAACAAACGTGTTAGAATAGGTCTAAAATATTATAATCTGGTGATTTTTTTCTTCAGTTAGAAGATGACTAAATTTAATACAAGGTGTTTGTTCCCTATCTATAAGAAGTTCTATTAGTCAAAAATTCAGTAAAAAGTCATTTGGATGTGTTTAATTTAAGACTATTAAACTGAAATCACTTTCTTGTCAAATTAACATAATTATTTTTTCTTCCTAACATCTAATTTAGTTTTATTTTATCCAAATATTGAAGTTCATTTTTAATAACAGGCAACTTATAGTTCACATAGTAAAGGAATTCGATTCGAAACAACACAGGATTTTGTGGTCTCTTTTAGGGTATTTTTCAGTACTACTGGACTGATGCAATTGATTCTTAAAATGACAGTCTTCAAGGGATTAGCTGTCAATGGGCAACGGTTCTAAAAAACAAGTGTCTGCAACGACGTAGTGATTTACTGAATATCCGAATGGTAGATTGTCAATGGGTAACGATTCTAGAAAGAAGTGTCTCCAACGACGTGATGATTTATTGAATATCCGAATGGTTGATTGTAAATATCTTTGCTAAAAAAGACACTACATTCTTTTTTTCAATATCGGTTATAAACATAATTTTAATGTAAGTACATTACTGAAATTATGTGCAATGTGACAAATATAAATGAACACCTATTGATGAAAGCCAATAGATTAAAGCGTTTGTTTCGATAATCGGATATTTTGCGAAAGAGATTTAATGGACATGCCTACCTACCGTTGTAATCCGGTTGTGTGTTATTGAAACCACCCATGTTTTTGCTTAAAAATCAATAGGGCCGGCGTAATTCCGGTATTGTTAATATGATAATTTCATTTCGATTTTGGGATTTCGGATGCGGCGAGGCGCATGAAAAGTGTCTGTAAATGACGGTTCGGTTCGGCTGCGGATGGCCATAAGCCGATCCACACGTGGCCATCGCAAATCCGTATCCCATCCCATCCCATTCCAACGCATCCCTCCTATATTCCATGCCGTATTTGTGTATCAGCATAAAACAAAACCCTATTAAACCGCCCCGAAGGGACGGACCGAACCGGGCCGAGGGCTAAACACACAAAATGATACATGAGTTTAAATTAACTCGGTGCTTGGGCAAAGCGGATTTTTTCCTGCGTTTCCTCCTCACGGATCCCTCCCTCCTACATCACCTCATCCTCCCATTCGTTCGTTACGTTTCAGTTTTTTTTGGTTCTTTTCAGAAATTAATCGCTTCAGTTTCTGCCCAACTGATTTTCTGTATGTCGATCCATGTGTTGAGGGATACAAATGAAAGTATGTACACGCACGTTACGGACGGTAAAAATAAAAAAAAATGACAGCAAAACATCAAATTGTTTGTTTACCTTAAACAAGAATACTACGATTTTTTTGTATTTTATTTAATAAACAATTTTCAATAGTTTTATGTCCGAATTCATATATTACCGAAATAACGTCCTTTACTGTTTCATACTTAAATATAAACAAAAAACATATTTTAAAACAAAATAAGGATAAATATTTGTTAAGTAATTGTCCTGTGATCAATATTTACTATCAAAAATGAATCATCAGATTCTTCTTTCAATATATTCTTTATATATAAAATACATTGCTAACTCATAACTTTCTTGGCCTTTTCATTCCTAAATATTTGTGGAAACATTTCCGCCCATGGCTAAGAAGATTTTCTAAATTTACTAATGAAAAATTACGTTTTCTTTTTATTTTATGAAATTTTCTTTCTCAATATTTTGATTGAAATGGGGGACTTTGTTAAATCAAAGTTTTCGTTAATCGAGCTTTGACTATATTTTGCAATTAATTATTCCTTTGAAAATTGTAGTAATAAAATACATCACTTTGTTATAAATTAATTCGTAGTTACCATCATATACAAATATACTAATTAAATATTAAAAATAATAATATTTATTGCAGCAACGATAAAATAAATGTAATACAATAAAATAAAGAAATACAAATGAAAAATGAAATGTGTTTCTGTCCTTAAATATTATTTCTTTTTATTTCAAAACTAATATTTGTGTGTATCCTTCTTATAAGTACATTGAGTTCATTATTATATCACTTATTAGTATTAATTTTCATATCATAATGTCATTTATTGCAATAAAATAGACAAAATAATTAACAAAATATATTTATGCTACATTAATAAAAACAAATCTAAAAAAGCAACTGTTACACTTGTTATAAAGGTCTATTGACTACAGTTTTTCCGCCCCTAATTTAGATTTATACATAATAAATCAAAATAATTCAAATATTAAAAACTTTGAACGTTAAATTAAGTTTTTTTTTTGTTAATATTTGCAATTATTTTGTTATCAATAAACAAATAAAAAATACTGCGATTAATAGTCTGTGAATATAATCGGTCCCGCTCAAAATCCTGAAAAATCGAATTCCCGACAATCATATTCCCGACATTCGAATCCCCGATAACCGTAATCCCGACTGCATCAATTTTTCGACAATCGTAATCCCGTTAGTGTTCTAAGTCGTAACCATGCGAGATTACTAAATCTTAATAGCTTTTGCCTACTGTAATCTTATTTTTGCTATAGACATTTAAAGGCCATTAGTATTTCAAAACGAATTTATATTAGACCTCCCACAGCAAAAGGTTCAGATAAATAATAAAAATATTTTTTATTTCCTCCTAAACATCATCATGCACCCTTAAAATAAAATATATTATGTATAGTATTAAGAATAAGTAAGCAAATGATAATAAAGAATGTATATGTTAAGTTTATATTAGTAGGAAAAAAGAAGATCTGAAAGAGGCGTTAAATAAACTATCGCAAGATATTATTGGATTAAATGAAGCTCATAGACAATATAAAATCCTGAAACCAACGATACTGTGTCATTTGAATGGATTAAACAACAATGTTAAACTAAAAAATGAAGGAATTGGTGTGCATCTCAATTCAGAAGTTAGCTTTTTTGGGTAATTGATCTTTTTTATCAATTGGCTGACAAATTGCCACTTCCACAATTGCCACAAATTCACGATAGATATTCTTTGCTTATCTTTACGTATTCCAGAGACAACATCAAGGGCTATGTGTATGTTGAGAGCACTTATTGAATATGAGATATGCATATACAGTTAACATTAAAAAACTATGTTATAATTGTTGTTATAGGTTAATTCTATTTCCAGGTACATCTTAAGCTTCGAATGGTACGACTTATGAGACTGATTTCTTAAGCCGAACATGTTTATATACGCGAAAACATATATAATTTTTATTTTCGTTGTAATTAATAAAAGCAATATTAACACCAGTTTTGAGTGTCTATTTATTTAACAAGCACTTGTACGGCTTTTCTTTTCGTAATGGGTATGACTTAAGTAATCTTACCCTTAACTATGTCAAGTCTATTAAATAAATAAGTATATTAGAAGAGCACTTTAATACAAAACGCTGAATCTTTATAAAATTGAATCAACGCGGAGGTCAAAATTCAAATAATATGAGAACTCTTTGTATTATCATCTTTTCTTTTCTTCATCGTCCATTTCGCCTTTTAGAATCTTTTAGAAATAGAAAACACATTTCCTGCATGGTGGGGGCAGTTCCCTGTAAAACCGTGTTCAAGTGACCGTGAAATCGGCGAGAAAGGAGCAAGAAGTGATTTAAATGCGCGTCCATCTGATCCATCCGCAACAAGAAAGGAACATGTATATATATATATATATATAAAGCTTCTCCATTTTCGCACCGGAAGGAAGTGCGACGCCAAAAGAGCGCGCAGCCCCCCCTTTTACCGCCCTTCCACCCCCGTCACGTCATTGCTGCACGCATATTACATAATGCTTTATTTGAATATACGAGTTCGCGCTTAATGCTGCGATAAGCCACGATACAATGGACGAGACAGTCAGTGCTGTTGACATGTCCATTACGTAACAACGATGCGTATTAATGCGATTGCTTATCGCCGCTCCGGACAATGTGACATACTTTTGATGGAATTACGTCCCTTTTTTTTTCGCTCCCGCTCCCTCACTTGTTTTTTTTTTTTAGGTATATTTGCTGTTTGTTTGTTCATTTACGCCCTGATTTCGGTGGGCGCGAAAAACACGAAATAAAATTGCGATTGGCGCAAAAAAAACAAAATGTGTGCCCTGCTCACGGTTCGGATTGCGTTAGGTGTGAAAAGGGGTTTTATCGTGTGAAGCGGTTCAAAAAATTGGCGTGCGTGGAGAAAATGACGTAATTAGAATTGTATTTTTTGTTTTTGCAGAACGAATATGCAACGCCCCCGCTGCGTGCGTGTTAATTAATGGGAGGAAAAAAACTAATCATCATTGTCTGGACACATGAAACGGCGCGTGAAGTATTCGCTGATACCTAGAACCGACGGACTGTGCTGAAGCAGGGACTTTTTTTGTTGTTGTTGTTGTATTCAGTTTCGTCTGTTTGTTTCATTTTGCGAACCGTTAATTATTTGCGATGCATCGGATGACCTATGCAATATATTCATATGCGTGTCGATCAAATTTCATAGTATGTCAATTAGTATATTCTTATATCATTTTACAATCATTTGTCTTTGATTTCATTAAATTTAACTATATTAGTTAAACTTTCATAGTATGACTAGTTTAACGGGCGAATTCCCAACTCAGTCTCAAGTTTCCAATAATCTAAAGTTAAAACAGATGTTTGTAGACATTCGATAAACATCTATGATTACGTATACAGACTTTGGACATTATTTGTAGTACAATGTATACCGTTTAATAAACTATAGATAGACTAAAGAAACTATGAATGAAAGGAAATTAATTGAAGCAAACTCAAACAGTTTACTAAATAAAGTATACTATACTACCGATAATAATTTGTTCTCAAAATAATAAATCAAAATATTGTCGTGTCCCAGGGATGGAATTCTCTGGACACCGTGAAGTATCTCGTAGTTACGTCTTTGTGGAGTCTTTGAGGGTTTATGAATATCAAATGCGAATATTCTAAGTAGTTTTATTGTTAAATTGAGTATTTTTATGGAGAAGTGAACTAAATAAGTGTTGATCTCCTGTTTTATTAACTAAGAGTTACATTACTCGTTAACTCCCCAGCTAAGAGTGTTCTTCGAAGATTCTCCTTCAAAGACTAAATTATATTATTAAAGTATCGTCTTATAAGACAGAAGGTAGACTGATTACAGGAGAATATGTGGGGATACAATATTTGGTAAGGGAAGAAAGTTTTATTCTCGAATTATTATGTGATTAAAGATTTGTAGTCGTTATAGAATTGGGAGGAATATACTTTCTAGTGAGTAGGGTATGGAATCTTCCTAAATGGAAATGTACGTCGTTAAGGAGAACGTACTTACAATAACAACGGATGATATAAACAATAATCGGTTATATAACAATATATAAGATCCACAACGGTACAAGGAATGTGAATGCGAAGATTTAGATAAATTTGCTGAAATTCAAGATCTAATAACTATTTTTCTTTTATAATACTCTTAACACGTTGACGGACACTTGCGGCTATAGCCGTCAAAGTGAACTTCACTATGTGGCATGATGGCAATAGCCGCCAAAACGAAACGGTTGATTTTAGACACTACGGCTATAACGGCATAAATGTGCATTTACCGGCGTATAGGTAGAAGCCTTATATAATGTTTTGGAAACAATTTTTTAGGTTGAATTTCGTTTTCCGACTTGCAGCTTCACCTGCCACGTACATAGGTTGTGACACATATAGTGTCAATTTTCGAACTTTACATCACGTCACTTGTTCCTAATGTCCGTCAACGTGTTAATATGTAAATAAAGTGTTACTGTTTAGATATTAATAAATCTTGTATATATTCCTTCCTTACATTAAAAACAGAACGGTGCTATAAACTAGTTTACAAATGGGTTTTCAGTAGTAGAGAATTCTGTTCGACAACCGAGTTTCCACTGTATATATCTATATCCCATTTCGGACGCTCGTGGGCATCGAGTGGAACAAATTTTTAATTTCTATTTTGTAAAAACAGAAGTTCGTGGGAGGTATGTTAAGAATTTATATATTCGAATAACGTACGGCCATGTTATTGTGGATTTTGAACGCGCTCCGATTATCGTTCTTCCAGAATGTGATTCAAAACGGGGGGCGGATGAGGCACAGGACGAGACTTCCACCGTTTATATATATTTTGTGTGTGTATCTATCTATATCTATATATATATATAGCAAAAAGGGGAATCCCGAAGGAAACTCTCTTTCTCTCTCTATATATATTCTCCCTTTTTTTGCGTGTGCTTTTCGGGCAGGGAAACTTTAATCTTGAAACTCCGGAGCTCCGTTTTCCCTGCGAGGAACAATAAGAAAGCACTCGTGATATATTCAAATTAGGATCGTTCGTTTTTATTAAATCGAGATGTTAAGCCCATTCCTTCCGACTTGTTAAAACTTTGGTAAAGAGAATATCGATTCGTCCGTCCTCATCCGTGGATTCGATCGTGCGTGAATTCTTAATTGACGAAATCTTATCTTACCATTTTACCTAATTCTTGCAGACTCGACTATATCAATTCAATGATAAAGGAAAGTTTTAATCATTCAGTGTAAATTGTGAAATTTATTACTACAGGGTCCCACGAAACTTGGCCGCAAAGCGAAAAGCCGTATAACGAATCAATTATAGCGCTTGCGCAAGATTGACAATATGTAGATATATCGACATCGAAAAACATTTTTTAGCCGTTATAGTGAAACATTTTAGGCCGTAAATTGAAACGTGCCTTAATTGAAGAGGGCCGTTATAGCGAAATGCCGTATAGAGATCAGCCGTATAGCGAATTGGTATTTTCGTTTACAATACAAATATTAATTTGAAATATAATTTATTGGCCAGTATAGAGACAGTTACAGCAAATAAATCATTATATCATTAAAAAATAATAATAAATCTTGGAAAAGATAGAACATTTATTTCAAATAGTTTAAGTTTCTTTGTAGATTTAGTAATCTCAATAATTTCAACTATAATAGTTTATTTATCTACTTTAAATAGAAATAATAAATGCGATGTGTCACAAACAAAAATAACGTTAATTTTAAAAATAATAATAAATACTGAAAAGAAAGAAACTTCTTTAAATTTAAATTATTATCCAAAAATATAAATTTCTGTATCTGACCGTAAATTAACTTAATCTACCATTTATTTTATAAAGACTACGTTTCTTTGTTTTATTAGTAATCTTAATGACAACAGTTTCTTTATAATTAATAGTTTCTCCAGAAAATATCTCATAAATAATTCGGAATGTCCTTTGTTAAATTTCATTTCTTTCAATTTCTACCTGTATTTTAATATAATTAAGTGAAACTCGGTACTGTTTCTTCAATGTTCTAACTAATAACAACTTTTTAACTTCTGTTTAGTAGGTTTTTAGGACAGGTTTGACAAATATTAATAATTTCAGAATTTGCCTTCAAATATCTTTAAGCAGCTCAGCTTGGAAGACAAGACAATGGTAAAACATTAACTTGCTTTATAAGAAATTATATAGAAAAAACGTCTTAAGTATGAATCTATAATACATTACGCTGAAAAGCCAATTATTTACGATAGTAACACTAAAAAATAATAATAAGATTATTTTTTGCTATTATTTTTTGAAATATAACTCGTGTTTTGAATGTTTGTTTGAGAACCAAATTGAACGAGAATTTGCATTCATTGAAAAGAAAAATGTTTATAAAAGATCAGAAAGCACCTTGATCAAATAAATATATTTAAAAAATATGTTTTTCATCAAATTAACTACACAGATATTCCTGAAACCAATAATACAACAATTGCAACATTTGCTGATGATACAACAATTTTAGCATCGGATGAGAAACTGTAGCATCTGAATATCTGCAAGAAAAATTTGGACAAACTACAGGAATGGCTTAAAAAATGGAGAATTTCCGTTAATGAAATGAAATCTGTACATCACATTCACAGTAAAGAAAGACACCTGCCCAACAGTTAGACTAAATGGACAAGATTTGCCCAAATCAACTAAAATCAAATACTTAGGTATGCATCTCGACAGAAGGCTTACCTGGAAAGACCACATTCAGGCTAAGAGGGAACAATTAGAAATAAAGTTTAGAAAACTCTATTGGTTATTAGGACAAAAGTCAGAATTATCAGTGGAGAATAAACTATCAATATACAAGGTAATCTTAAAACCAGTATGGACATATGGTGTCCAATTATGGGGTGTAGCCAGCAAATCGAACATACAAATTATCCAAAGATTTCAATCAAAATACCTAAGAAGTATCATCAGGTCACCGTGTTTCATCTCAAATAGGCAAATACATGAAGATCTCCATATAGATTTTGTTCAGGATACAATTCCGATGTTTAGTAGCAGATACACAAACAGACATGAATTACATAATAATGTTCTGGCTATTGACTTACTTGACAACAGCAAAATAACAAATAAACTTAAGCGTTATAAACCACTAGATTTAATTTATA
Organism: Nicrophorus orbicollis; assembly: GCA_018845635.1. Taxonomy (NCBI): domain Eukaryota; kingdom Metazoa; phylum Arthropoda; class Insecta; order Coleoptera; family Silphidae; genus Nicrophorus; species Nicrophorus orbicollis. The sequence continues at coordinate 1,026,908 of JAFMTC010000277.1, forward strand.
GATTTAAGTAACTGATTTAATGTTTATATTCATAATAATGGTAAACATCCACCGGAATACTTTATCTGATTAATTTACTTATTGTTCAACTTGAATAGATTGTAAATAAACTTACAGACACAATAAAAAAAATAACTACAAATTAGAAGCTTTTTCTTACTCTAAGTACTCTTGATATCGTTAATATTTTCGTTTGGTCTGTTGAATCGTTGTTTCGTTTTGATTATTTTATTTCTATTTTTATGTTTTTTGGTTTTGTTTCAATTATCCTCATGATGAAACATTTCGCTGCCGGTCGGAGGCCCCTCGTTCCACCCTCTTCCACTTTTTCAGTTTTGTTTTACTTTTAATTAAATCTCTGGACCTGTGTTTAATTAATCGCTTTGTTCATTCGTCGGGGGCAGCAATTCCAATTACTGAGAATACATATTTTGTTTCTTCTCTTTCTTCACTTTTATAATGTTACAATATATATTTTCAGATGAGTAAATACACAGATTTTTTGTTGTTGAATGTATGTAGAATGTTACGTGTTAAACCATTTCATTCAATTGCTAATCTAATTACGCACTTCATCATCAACATTTGCAAAGTAACGTTCACATTTGGTTTTAGTTTCGAGTTCGTTGCTTTATTTTATTTATGTTAAATTACTTGAAGTTATTTCATGTTAGGTTTTTTTTAGTTTAATACGAATTTAGTTTAGGTAACCTAATTTATATTATTTTATATAATTAGAAGATAAATTTGGAAACCAATAATATCATGTATATAATAAAATCAAGAAAATTCTTAATACAAATTATTACAAAATGAAAATTGAACAATTACTGTTCTATTTTGTGATAATTAAAAGTATAAGTAGTCTAATTTATGTGTTCTAATTAGGCTTCTAATTGTAAATTTGTAATTAATGTAATTAATAAACTTTGAGTTTGTTTTGTATTACATGACAACTTATACAACTTTGCACTGTTTATAAGTGTGAATACTCTAATTAAATAGAAATATTCAGGCTTCAATATTCAAGTATCGGTATCTAATCCGATTTTCCTTTAAACAAATTAAAAAACAATGGTTTGTAACCCTATAAAAAGCAGTGTTTTTACGTTGTAATTATTGTTAACTTTTCCTGACATTTATAAGAATAAATAAATTCAAGTTTAAATATGCAATTTGCATGTTTGTATCTAATTCCGTTTTCCTGAAATTAACACTCAAATTTTAATAAACTTAATTGAGACTTAATAAAGCACTATTACATTTTATAGTATCACTTATCAACTACAGTTCTTAATATGAGTATTCTAATTAAATTGAAGTATTTAGATGATCAATTACATGCATATTTTTATCAAATACCATTTTACTAAAGAAAAAAATATGCATGATAAATTAGACTTAAATGTTACAGAAATAAGAAAATGCAGACACAATTACTTGTAATTAATTTTATATGTATGTAATTAAGTTATAATATGACAATTTTGTCAAATTGTAACATTTACTTAGAACTAATTATAAGTGGAACCCGGCGCATCCACCTTAACTTTTAATTTTATAAAAGTTTACATTTTATCAGTTTAATTTATATAAATATAACAGAAATGTACAAAAAGTTAGAGATAATTCAGATAAACTACTAATATTAAGAAATTAACCGAGTTTCTTATAATTAGAACAACTGTTATCAAGAAAGTCAGAGGCAAAATTTCTATTATTTTATTACACCCTGGTTTAGATCAGTTTCATAAAACTATTACATTAAAATGTAATGTTATGAGAAACAATAGAACAAAAAGAATAATAAAACAACAAAGAATATAAAAACATCATTTGAATATAATATTATTATCATTATTTTCACAGAAAATTACATTTACATCGCTAAACACGTGAATTAATTAAAATGATCAAAAATCAATTAATACAATAGTTTCTTCCAAATTAAATTATTAATTAACTATTTTTCCTCTAAATGAATAATTATTACATAAATATAATATATATTTATATTTCACCGTTTTTTTCAAATAAAACACTTTTGTTGTTTTTATATATTAATACAATATAAATATTGTCTCGTAAATTTGAGATGTGTCTTATAAAACAGAATATTTTGTTATGTAACTATGTATATTCATACCTCGGTTAACGTTACTTCTGATATCGAAGTTTCAAAATATAAAAATTCACAATTTCTTAATACCTTTTTCCTCTTGTATTAATAAAACGTAAGTTTAGTTAAGGATGAAATTTTGTCGAAAATGTTTATTGTTTGAATGTATCTATTTAAGGATAATGAAATAAATAAATGGGAATAACCATAAAGTATAAAATTCGGTCAGTTTATAAGCTAATTATTTACTATTTTATTTTTGTTGTGTCATTCCAATCATTGGTTCTCAGTAGATACCCATACTTAGATAATAATACCTACCCATAAATACAGTTAAAAATCATCATTAACGTCGACCATCGATGCGTAAAGCAACATATTTCATTTTCAGACAATGCGAATGCGTACTTGGGTTCTTTTCAATGTCGTCTGTTGATGTTGATGGCGTGTTGTTATTTTCGTAAATAAAAGGGACATGTGTTGCGCCTTCGGAAGTGTTCTCGAAGTCCTGCGGAGACACGCACACGGGGTTTGCCGGGTTGACAGAGGGACCGAAGAGTTCTTTAAGAGGAAGCGGACTGTGCTGGAATCGATTAAACAATCATTGTGTCGAGTGCATTCCGCCAGAAGTGAGCACGAACACAAACATTACATTCGGGAGGAAATTTGAGGTGTCTCCCGTCTCATTAGCCACATCTAATAACATAAACATACAACTACGCACCACGCACATTGCCAAACGGAAATTCTTCAGTTACGGATTATGCAATATCAACGATTTACATTCACAAATCATCAGCAGCAAATTGCAGAATCAATCGAAATTAATGAAATTATCAACTTCATTTCGTTGAAAATTATTATCGAATTTCAAATTATTGGAAAGTCTATTAATACTTTTGTCTAATTTTTAATTAAAACATTCTGAAAAATCTAGTCTTTACTTGCTTAAAATAATTAATTCGTAAAGTATACATTTGTAATAAAATAGTTGTTATATTTGGTGATTTATTTCTTTTTATTTTCGATTTTATATAATGTTGGTATTTGATTTTTGTTATTTTATATTATTGACTTTGACAAATAAGTAAAAACATTTGTATTAACTTTTTCATGTTTTCAAATGATTAATATATAATTTTCTGCATAAATCTTTATTATTATTAATTAAAATTATTTAAAAAAATATAGTTATATGATTAATTGTAGAGTTGGTAACATGTTATAAAAATGACGTAATTATCAATATATTATGTTTCAATGCAATAATTCAAAATAAAAATTCATAGTAAGCTTTTTTTTAATGACAGTTTCATTCAACAGTTGTGAAGTGTCAGATTTAGTGTCTACAAAGTTAACCAATTTAAGCAGTAAAATATGGAACATCGTTGAACAGCTGAAAAACACATGTTAATGAAGTGTCCTGCATTTACATTTCTTGTAAGGTAAGAAAAAAAATATCATCGAAAGTATTTTATTATTACATTTATTTATTATAAAAAACAAAACTTTACATCGGAAATGCTAGAAAAAATATGTCCTGTAAACCATTAGATCAGTGCCTCCAAACCTTTTTCTCTTAATCTCTTAATCAAAAGTCATTTGCTATTTGCTTTTTCGTAACTGAAAATGTGACCCTTCATATTAGATGAGAAATATCTAAAGTTGATACCTAAAGTAATAGGAAGTATCTATTGATCAAAAGCATTGTATAAGTAGTCAACATAATATTTCTATGCGTTAAGAGGTTAAAAATAGCATATTGTTGTGACGACAGTCATAAAAGTGTATAATTGAAGGAGTATATAAGATTTATTGTGGAAATCGGATTACTTTCTGAAGGGTTGAATGGGGGCTAAATATGTTTCATGTGTGCGAATTGGGGGAAGAATTGAGATGCGTGGAGCGAATGCCTAGGTGTGATTGATATAGTCGATGTGAAAGAGGATCTTCTCCGTGTGTCTACAACGACGACTGCCATAATTACATAAAGGTCGTCCGCGCTCTGAAAATGCTGCGAACGCGTCAACCTGCCTCCCTTCTGCTCCCGCCCCCACCACTTTAAATACAGAAACATCAAAGTCCCCCTTTCGCCATTGGCGGCGGCTTAAAATTATTTTTATAAAATATAAATACATGTACACATGCATGGAGCGTGGGCGGGAGGAGGACACCCACACCCACATCCACACGGCATACCTATGTAAACACACACACTCACACACACACACCTGACGCATATTAGGGAGACATTTCGGTCTGTCGCACGTTTGTGAACGAGCGGACGAGCAGAGGAGGTGGTGCAGGAGGAAGAGGAGGAGGTGGAGGATGATGATATGGGAGAGAACCGCGTGGTCATTTCAGCGTGAAACCGTTTGGTGTTCGCAAATCAGGCGTGCTCTATGGATGGTACAATCCACTTTTGCACGTGCAACGTACACACCCGCACATATGGACGTGCGGTTTACACATTAAAGGGACCACTTTGTGTAACCTGTAACCGCCTCCCCTCTCGATCCACCCACACGCCCACCACCCCCTAATGTTTTTGTGTAATTGCTTTGTACAAAAGCGAAACCCCGACATGAAACAAATACAAACGTACGCGGGGAATGAGAGAGAGAGAGAGCCAGAGAGAAATGTATAGAAGGGTTGGTCTACGCACACGAGAATAATTTTTGCAAAAAAAAAAACTGAAAAATGAATAATACACCCTTCCCTGCTCTGCATGCGTATCGGTGTGCGGCAACACGGAAGACTGTTCCAATTGGTCCTGTAATATAATTAATAGAACGTTTTACTAAATTTACACCAATTAGTGACTTTTTTTAAGCAAGTACAGATTTTTCAGTCAGCTGTGCATTCACTTAATTAGGTTATATCTTTAAAGACTGAAATTCTTTGCAACATTCTCTTGATGTATGTCTTTTAACCCTGTTACACTGATATATCTTCACTGTCTGTCTTAGCACAAAACGCAAATAATGAAAAGTTAGTATGTTCTATGTCTGATGATTAATTTACATATAAAGATCAAATTCTTGTTGTTAATAAAACTAATGGTATTAATTGAATCAATAACGCAAAATATCATATGTTCATGTATCTGGTTTGCAAATGTATTGTTAAAAATTGCTTTTACTTTGTGTTAATTAACCACTAATTCTTGGATTTCTTACAATATTCAATAAGGTATAACTAATTGACAACAACTAAAGTTACTTGAAGAGCTAAAATTTAGATATTTTATGTTTATCTGGTATTAATAATTATCACAACAGTTACAAACAAAAGCAAAATATTTTCATAAAAAAAAATAAAAAAATACTGGCAGAAAGAACTTTGTATATTATCTATATACCCTCTTGCAGCAATTATTATATTTTTTCCGTTTTAAAATAACGTTTTTTTTTTCATGCTTTCTGAAGATATGAATACATTTGTCCAATTATGACATATTTCTTATTAAGTAGAACTTTTATTCTACTTTTAGAATAATATACTCATTTAGACTTTCAGTTATGATTCAAGACAAATATTTGCATTATATGTAAATATTATGTTATTATTGTTTTCCCTATTTTTTAAATATTTTATTATAAAAAAATAAAATTTGTACTATTTCTAAATTTCTAGTGCTTATGCAAAATTTCATCCTTTGTTTTTTTAAAATAATTCTGTTATAATCATAATCCATCCTAGTTAGTTGAAAATGTTAAAAAATATTATTATTTTTCTTATTTATATATAACTTAAATTATTGCATTTACTATATTTTGTACTTTTCTGTACTATTTTTAAATTGTTAAGTTTTATAAAATTATTATAATTGATTGCATTAAGAGGACAGAAAGACCTAAAATAGCCTTTTGGCCCAATTTGTAGTCAATAAATATGTTTAAATAAAAAAAAAATTGGAATACAGAATACAATAAATATAGTTTATTATTATATTTATGTATAAATGATTTAAAATTAACCTGAATATTTTTTGTATATGATTTCATTTCATGTATGATTTAGCTTTTTGTTCTTCTAATTTCAATTATTTGTGCATTCTATATTGAAATTAAGTTTGTTTATTGATAGGTTAATTATTTTTGTAGCAATTATACATTTTTTGAAATTGAAATTTTTATGATTCGTGAGCAGAAATGTATGATTGAAATAAGATTAGATTTTAATTGGGTTATGGACGAAATTGTTCGTAATAAGTGATCGGAAACGAATATAGAAAATAATGGGATTCTTTGGCGAAGGGGAATTAGTGGCGAAGCGAACGTCGAATTTGTACCAAATGAGCAAACCCGATTTGTCGTAGCATAAGCACGAGGAGGGAAGAGAAGGCTCATGATGATTAGGCAAAGTTATACAAATAGCAGACTCGTATTGCAAACGTAGGAGGCAGGACGAGAGTCTTGCCGAGGAACAGGAGGAGCAGGAGACGGGAGCTAAAGAAGCCCGGAATGAAGTGCTCGCTCCACTGGCGATCCAAACAACTGGAAAATGAATTTCCTTCATCGAATCCATCCCAGTTAATTTACGACCGGAGCCTGTTTATAGACAGATAGATACACACACATACACACACACACATAGAGAGTATACGTATACGTATATTCGCTGCTCACTCATACTCGTTCCCATATAAATACCCGTCCATATAACCGAGTGGGTGGAGAAGGAGGTGGAGGAAGAGGCGGAGGTTTCCTTCCTCCTTCGGATCAATCGGAGAGTGACGCGAAGCCACTCTTGCAAGACGCTGATAAGATTTATATGGCTAGGAGTTAATACCGCAACCGTAGCGAGTCTTTATACGGCGGCAGGCTTAGACGTAACGAGCGAAATTCAGGACCCACCCTCCTTTCAGGCCTGCAACCCTCTCACTCATCTCCTTGTATATCATTTTTTCATATGCACAACCAGAAGTATAAACCCTATTCGTCTCATCCTCATCATCCCATCAGTCGACATCCGCCTGAATTGGATTCGATAATGGAATATAATAACACTCCTTGTATGCACGCGAATCTATCTACCTGGAATGTATGACCCGAAGAAGCAAGAAGTTCCTTGCGTGCGGAAGATAATGAAAGTTGGTGTTATCGCGGGGTGGTTGTTCTCTAAGTTTCCATCCAGGCCAAAACGGCGGTGGCGGAGCAGGAGATGAGGGTGGTAGATGAGGAGAAGCAGGAGGAGGAGGCAACGGAGGCGGCAGAGATATCTTCTCATACATTTTCCCTTCGCCGCCGCCGCCTCCGAAGCCACTAACTTTTGCCATTCGCTCAGAATGAAGTGTGAAGCGATAAAGGCTAACTAGTTACGTTCGTTCTGCCGCGAGAAGAATATACAAGAGCAGATAAGACTACTACTTCAGGCATCCCCCTCTTCTTGAACGTGTAATATGTTACTTTCGCGTAAAACGACTTTCACGTCCTCCTGAAATGTTCGAGGCACAAGGAAAATAATGATTTCGTATTTTTCAAACATTTTTCCATTTAACCGCCATTGCCTTCTTTATTTCCCCATAAATAGTGCCACAATCTCCCAACCCCAAATATTTATATAAACAATACTTTACCATTTGATCTCATATATAATTGATTTGAAGTATAGTATTAAACATTCATTCAGAACAAACATTCCAATATAAATTACGTTTAGTTTACATGAAATATATAATTGTACAGTTTATTTTCATTTATTAATAGTAAAATGTCATTAAATTTGACCACGCACTAAGTATTTTCTAAATATTTCAATATACAATTTTCTCTCATACGTTCAGTTTCATCATTGTTACAATTCATCCAAAAATATGTGTTTTACCACTAATAACATTATAATTAATTAATTCTGTCGATTTCATTAAGTTACAATCAAATTTCATGATTACAAACTTCTTTTTAATAAAATGAAAGTAGAAATACATTGAAAAAGTAATAATATCATTTATCTTATATGATTACAAATAGTATAATTTATAAAATATATTAAAAAGGGACTTATTCAAAATAGCCCTTTGCAACAATGGAATTTTAATTTATTTTTTATTTACTTTAATTGCATTGACTTTTGTTGTAAGAAATATTATTACTATTAGAAATATATTATAAATATTATATAATTTAATAAATATTGCTATACAATAATATATTAATTATTAGCTTAACATTTAATATTAATTAATTACAAATTATGAAGATATACTTCATATACTTCAAATGAACATATTAATTTTAATGAAAGATCAACAATGAATATGTTGAATAATGTAGTGATGATTGAATGCAGCTCACTATTTAGTCGTGATAAAGAGTTGGTCCTGTATAGCAACCAGCGCCTAATGAAAATATATTAGTTGATTCGATTTCAATGGTCCGATTGAGAGTTTGCCATTGGAAAATTATAATTAAAAAAACGGGTACGCAGATTGCGCTGAATGAGATTTGATTCCGATTTAAGACCAATTATCGAAAATCGATGCGTGCAGAAAGAGAAGAAACCCGAATGAACACTTTGTGCATGGCTCATCCATTGTTGTGATGGATGCGGGGCATTATTTAATTGAACGCGCCCCGGAATCGAATGTAATTCATGTTTTACAACAAAAGGGGATCCAAAGGGCCTCTGGGTGCCAAATAATGAAAGGACAAGAAAGTTAACGAAAGAAGAACAGAGCGAGTGAGAGTGAATGAGAGAACGGGAGGAGTACGGAATGTAAATGCAGAGAACAGTAATATGAAATAAAATGGGGCAGAATCTATTGGAAAAAATGTATGGGAGTAATGCGATTGTGGTTAATCGTATAACGTGAAAATCGACGCGAATGCACCCAATGTGAAAATGCATTGGTGGCAATAATATGTCGCGCTGTTGGCAGCCCTTATTATCATCCGCAGCCCCAAGGACCGCGGGGTGCCATTACTTATTCTAAACTAGTTCCTTTCACTTCGGCCACTCAACCATCGCATTTAATGCCCAGCGTTGGGTGCCCTCTCCGGGACCGGAAGAACGGAACGTCCTCACGGTGGAGGCTCATCTCATCTGGGCAATGTGTGACCACTCGACACAGCTGGCAACACCAGGAGAATCCACTTCAAGAATCGAAAATGCACTCGAGGAATCACCTGTTCTCGTAATCCCTCCGCTTTTTCAGTACGCCCACAAAAACTGCTGCATTCTTGCACATTCTATGGTATTAATCCAATCACATACTAAGCTGCTCTTCCGTTTGCGAATTACGCACGTTCAATAAAACATCTCTTGAAAAACCCTCGAGTACCTTTCTTCGCGTTCTTTCTGCTACTGGTACAAAAATTGGATTAACTTCGGGTTTTCGAAATTACTAATTGGTAACATGGTACGAAACCAATTAAATGTGAACCAAAGAAATCATATATATTTTCGCAACAATAGATTTTAAATACATATTAAATTTGTTACAAATAACAAGAGACACATCTGGTTACATCGACCTTTGTGATTCTGAAATATATTTCTTATTTGTATAATTAAAATATTTTTGTATAAAAGTGTCAATTCAAAATATAGTAACTCCTTATTTACTTATTTCTACAAGCAATTCTCACTTTGAAGAGTTACTTTTATATAATTATTCATAAAGTTAGAAATTATTTTAAATAAATAAATATACTAAAAATTAGTACACTTAATGCAAATATGTAAACTTTTCTTGAAATAGATTTGTTGGTTTTAAAGTTATCGTTTTTAATCATTTTTAATGAATTGAAATGTGATTTAAGAAAAATAAATATCATTACTTCGATATACAATCTGATTTTAGCGTAATTTTTAATTAGACGAAAGAACTTTGTAATAAAATTTAACAAAAATTAGATCATATTTTCTCACTGTATTGAAACTAATTACTTTGTGTGGACACTTTTATTTGTATTTTTAATAAATTAGTTTGTACACATTGCAAATTCGTGCAGTTTTACCTGCATTTCAGGTATTTTCAAAAAGATCACATTGATTCTCTAGTAGTTGTATTATATTTTTAAGAATGTCATGAATATAGACTACTATTATTGTAGAATTTATATACCTGAGGATGCGTGGGATCTATATAACACAGTCATTTTATTTGTAAGCATAATTTGTAGTAGTTTCATTCTACAATACAAATATGTTTTGGTTTGTTAACTGTTTACTATTGAAATCAATATAGTTTTGATTAAAATTTTGGATTCAATACAAGAAAATATTATAAAAAATGTGAAATATAAATTATGAAATTGCGGTAAATAGCTTAACGTTCCAGTAATTTCGCAAAAATCGGTCAAAAAAACTGTGTTAAACTTAATGTTTTATCAATACATAAAATAATAATACATGAAAATTGATTCACAAATTCACATTAAGCGGCTGAGGAATATGTTAACTAATTACTTTAATAGTAGAATGATGAATCCTTGGTTCATGTGTTAAGCAAAAGTTATTAAAGCTTTTAAAGCAATTATTGTTATTGAATTATTACTTCTTTTAGATTAATTAATTAATGCTTTTGAAAACTGTTGATTTGTTGTTGTAAACACGATACTTACGGAAAATATTCTTTATAAGGTTTTAATAAAATATAGAAACATGTTGTATAATTGCTGAAATTGTGAGAATTTCAATTTGAATTAAAAATGATTTAATATGAAATTATGATTTTCTTAGTTTATCTTTGAAAATTTTATATTTTATTATTGAAAAAGTTAAGCATACTATAAAGTAAACTAATAACAAATATAAAATAGTATTTTGATGTGTAAAACGATTTTATTTATTCATTTAATTTCTAAATTATAATATATAATAATTCACATACTAATTATTTTATTTATTTGTTTTTAATGTTGATGATATTATTTTTCAATTTGCACTTTAAGAGTATTTTATAAGTAAGTGAGGTATAGTTAATTGCATTTGGAGAAAGGTGAATGTTTCTTTTAAGTATTTATATATTTATTTCGTGTCCTGTTGTCAATGGAATAAGTCAAGAATTTTAAAATCATAAATACGTTAATGTAATATACATTGGATCATTCGAATGTGAGTAATGTGAATCTTCAGGAGGGCGCAGCGTGGAGCCCCGGGGTCTCCCCAGAGGTACGCATCGGATGAAAAGCGTTTTATTGTATATATATATATATACGAATTTCATTCTCTCTTCTTCTTCTTTTTTTCCCATTTGAAATGAAAATGTAACGTGAAATGTTTGATTCCATCATTGTAACTTTGTGCTTGATTGAGTTCAGGATGCGGAATAATTTAACGACTACCGGTGTTAAAAAAAAAGCGGCACGAGCCCCAAACTACCCCCGGAGTGGACAAACACATCGTGCACCCGCGATCATCCATACTTCTCAAGTAAAAACATATTGTTCATTGGGCACGAAAGTTAATTCAATCAGAGCAGAAGGAAGGTCAGATGATGCCTTCCTTCGTTTCCCGTTGGAAAATACAAATAAAAGTGCTCGCGTTTCATTATTTCCGTGATCGACGTGTTTTCGAAGGAGACCCAACGATTTTCTTCGTATTTTTTTTTCCCTAAATCTGTATGAAACCCGATGACTCGCATTGATCGAGGAGGGGTCGGCCGGTCTGGGTGGGGTCGTTTAAGTTCTTAAATGAAAAGCACTTTTTGGGTGGTAAGTGCCCGACAATTACTGGGTCCGTCCTCTGCGTCCTCCGTCGGAGCACACCCCGGCTTTATATGCGAGCGAGCCGGGAAAAAATATATTTGAAAAGAAGTGAATTAAGAATTCAGGGGGGCTTTTAACGCCCCCGGGCCATTTGAATTCCGCTGCTTCTCGTTCAAACAATGGGCGCCAATAAAAATGGGGTGGACCGACGGAATTAAGGATCTTTGCGAAGAGACGGGACGGGAGGTGGTCTTGTATTGGCACTCGGCTCTCAACAACAACTACATCCCCGTACTCATGCATAAGCATTTCCACTTTCTCATCAGCAGGAAGGACTCGACGGGTGTCGATGATTGTGGCCTCCGTTACAGTAATTGCATATTCGGTTCACACGGAACTCCCATCGGCATTCACCTATTCTCCATCGGTTTGCATCCTGAGTTTTTAGGGGTGCGACGGCATTCAACGACGGCCAAGAGAACCGACTATTACCACGCACGCTTTTCCTCTTCTCTTCGACAACCAACCCCTTCCGCGAAAACAAACACTGCGAATGTAAAAAGACGCAAACAATGTTTCGATCTAATTAACCCAATCTTGCACAATATTTTTTTACTATCAACAAATAAACTCGTTTTTTTATCTAAATATCATCATTTTTCATATACATAAATACAAAATGCTATTGACCGTTGTTTTTCCATGTTATAATTTATAGTTTATTGATAATTTTGAAAATAATTGATTTTCTGATTCGTAATTTTCAGTGAACAATATCTATTTATTGATTGTAATTTGCTTATAATAATTGGAAAAACTTAGTTTTTTATCAAAAATAATATATAGCACCAATAAAACATATTGTTATTAAACATATTTATTGATCACCCATTGGGCCAAAGGGCTATTGTCCGAGGTATTTCCAAAAATCTTTTTTTTGACCTGAAACGAATCATTTGAACTTTCATTTATATTAATATTTGTGTCTTTTGAATTCGAAAAGCGATTTCGATGAAATTTCGTATTTATACTTATTACAGGTCGAGTAATTATTTATTTAAAAATACATATCTTTTAAGGGACTATTCTATACAAATATTGCTTGTAATAATTCTGAATATTATTATTAATAATTAATGTTACATTATTGATTTTATTACTTTAATTGGATTACATAAACTCTTTACATATTATAATTTCATTAATTTTGATATAATATTTAGTTATATGAGGGAATTAAGAATAATTTAATAATTTGATTCAATTACCGTGTTGTGTCCAACCATTATAATTATATTTCAACTGTACCGTGTATTCCCATACGCATATGCATCTACAGATAAGTGTTATCATCAGAAGATGAAGAGTAGATGAATTGCAAGACGGACCGACTCCGGTCAACGAATCGTTCCCACATGAAAGCATAATCTGCAAGTTGTAGATCCTCGCCAAATTACAACTCCCACCCACCCAATAACATAGTTGATCTTATATTTGTAATATGTATTGAGAATTAGTCTTAATTGGGAACTCGAAGAATAGTCTTAGTTGGGGAGCCATAGAAGAACCTAGTTCTAGAAGAGTACCACTTAACCATTTGAGAATGTTGAAACAATCGAATTTACTCAAAATTCCCAATAAGGCTCCACATCCAACAGCAATAAACAAATCTTCCACGGTGTTCTTAAAACCACCCTGGGACATAACAACCGGAACAAAAATTGCAGATACAAAAAAGCAAATACATAAAATTAGAAGAAACTTTATTGTATTCTTAATAGAACTTTGATCAATAGCTCTCTGTATGAGTGATCTCTTATAACAGTCACAATTATTATTAACAATAAAAAGAACGTAAACTATTAAAAAAGGCTATTAACCATAGGTATTTCCACTCTCATTATAATTAATATTAAAAAAGGGTAAAAAGACATATAGCCCTTTACAGCAATGGTAATAATTTTCTTATAATTATATGAATGTTGTATTATTTTATTCATTGTGAGTTAACAATTCATATTTAGAATACTAGTGTTGTTATGCGTTCGCTAATTTCAAAATGTATGTTTCTTTATAAAGAAAAATTGGAAATAGACTTGTCCCTTTTTCTTTTAACTCTCATTATCCTAGTCTATCCTAACTTTTACATAATGTTTTGATAGTGGTAAGCTATAGCAATTTTAACATGCCAATCATTAAGTTGAAGAACACTGGAATATGCTGTTGATTAGCGTTAATTAGGGCTATTCTTAAATTGTGGCATTATTTCATACGTATTTATTTAATTATAGTCTATATCTTTGTGTATTGTTGGTTAACCATTAATAATAACTTTTTAGCGTAAAATGCAAAGATAAATGACGGAGAGTCATGTTTATAACCCTTCTCTCTCTGCATGTACATATTTTTTTCGGGTGCATGGGGGTGGCGCGAGGATAAAGTGTTGTAGTAGGTGTAATGGTGTTCCAGCTAGTTGGTTTGCTGATACAATAACAGTAGATCATGTTGTGTATGGGATAGGATAGGGCTGCGACATTGCATTCACACGTAGCAGTATCTCTGGGCCTGTTTCCACACACTCATCCATCATCAGTAATCAGACGCGGCCGACCATCCACATCCACACACACACACACACACATCCATACTCATCTATACATACACGACCCATGACCCATACACACACACGCGCGCACGCAGACTGTGCTGAACCAGGCCGATAATGCACCTCTGCCACCCATGTTAACACACACCCTCACGGGTCCGCTCTCGTGATTTATATTATGATTTATACACTACCTCCGCAACCCCGGGGGGTCGAAGCCACCCCCGCGCGCTCTAACCGGGGAAAAAAAAAAGGAATCCGTACGTAACCAAGCAGCAACCGCACGCGCAGAAGAGGGAAAGAAAGAAATGAAGAATGTGATGATGACGGTGGTGGTGGTCGTGGAGGTGGTATCACAGGTGTCAAAACGAGTGGTATCATCGGAACTTGCACCGGTATAATGTACCTAAATCTTTTCCTCCGATGGTGGTGATTCGATTAGGTGTTCATTTGTTTACCCACGGCTCCGTGCACTCCATTTGCTGGCCACTGATCCAGCCGTGCACTCGATGATGTTCACTTGACTTCCTATTTTTATTTACCTTTCCTGCTCTCCTTTCATTCCCACATTTACCTCGAACAAATAAACAAACAAACAAATGCAAACCAACGCATTACACAAAGAAACAAAACAGCTTCCAAATGATAATTCCGTGTTGCGTTCGAATCGAACCAAACGAAACGGGAAATTTTCAATTAAACCCTTACTTTATTTTCCGTCGGATGCTTCGGTGCTGTTTTCGGGGGGTTTAACCCATTTCACAAACACCTGCTGCCACGAACGTTTACACTGCGATTCCGCATCCCAAAAGATTCATAATTACATTGCATCTCTGCTCTATTTAATCAAATTACTCTCAGATCAATAATTTGCTGTGCGTTATTTTAATTAAATATCTTCTGTAAATATAATTTAATGTTCCAATTTTTAAATGTTATTTCATATTTAATTAATTAATTAAATTTAGGGAAATTAGCATTCAGAATGTTGAAATAATAAGAGTTTACATAAAACAGATAACTGATGAAGTATAATATATTTAGCAAGTATAATATATGGAACTCTTACTTTAGAAATAATTATACCTAATAATTATTATTTATTTCTCAATGAATCATAACTAAATTATTAAATAATAGTCATTAATTACTAAAGTCACATATGAAGCTACCACATATTGTGAATCTATACATAAATGCTTCAAAATGTGGATAGAATCAAAAACAAATTGATTAATTTCATTTTTAATAATGTGGTTATTGAACACACTGAAACCTATTTTTTGAGAGATTTATTTGTCTAGCATCCATGTAAAAAAAGTACAATTAATAAATTAAAATGGTAATTGGGTATATATATTGTTAATTCACATTTAAAGTACATTAATATGTTTTATACAAATTAGTAAAATTCTCTATGTGTAGCCTTTTTTGTGATTAGTATCATTCCGTCATAATCACTATGCTTTTCTTTTCTTCCAGCAAATCATAAGATCACTCTTCTTCAGATGCAATTTCATGTCTAATTAGGGTGATAACCTTGAGGTTTGAGTTTATGTATTAATCACTTATTTATTAATATATTATTTATATTGAATTCATGCCACAATTATTACCAATCTTTCTTTTTTTTAAATTAAAATTACTATAAAACATTAATAATTTCCTATAAGCATTTCTTTTATTCTGTTTAAAAAAAAATGATATGAATATAATGGTAATAAAGACATTAATTTAAAATAAACACTTGTATGTAAAAACCAATAGAAGAATAATGAAATATAGTGTGAATCATAGCTATAAATTTACATTTTAAATGACAACAATATCATTAGGAATGCGAAAAAAAATTGTATGTCATTAATGTACTACTTATGAAATACTATTGATGATATAGAAATGACAATTAATAAATTATTGAACAAAATAAAATAAAAACTTACATGTGTTCGAAGTTATTGAAGTACTTACAAGTTGAATATAAAACTGAAATATAGTGAACAATGCATACGAAATACTGTTGAGTTTGTACAAATGACCAAAATAAATTATAGTTTTGGGATGTAAAGCTATAAATGTTCTATTTCCCTCTCTCTCTATCTGCAAATAAAGAGAGAAAACGTCGATAAATCAGCGAATGAACATAATAAAGTGAGTTTTTAGGGATGCACTTTCCCTTTTCTCTCTCTCTATGTTTGAGAAGAGTGCTTGAACAACGTTTGACTTTTAACCTGCTCCCATGTTCGGATGGATGTTAACATGCGATTATCGCTTTCGTCGTTTTCATTCACTAATGTGACACCGTGTAATGATATATAATTTCGACTAATTTATGACCGAGTCCGATGTCATTTTTGGAGTGGTGCCCTTGAATGGAGTGGCAACAAAAGGGAGCCCGCGCCTAGTAGAGTCCCTTTCGCAGAGACGCGCACAGCTGCTGTTTGGACGGCTATTGGGACTAATATCCCATTGTCGGGATGCAGAAACTCCAATTCTGGCTCTCTGTGTTAAGTGTTGCAAAGGGGGAAAGAGGATGAAGAGAAGCAGCGAGTAGGGGAAAGAGCGAGAGAGAAGAGAGAGAATGGCCAAAGATATTTTTACCACGAGATGATGTTCGCAGCAATAATGGCATTCCTTGTGTACGTTTCTATAGGGCCGAGGTGTTGAACGTTTCCAGGACGCACAATGAAGTGGTTTTTCGGGAAGATCGATGGTCTACACTCTGTGTGTGTGTGTGTGGAGCCGGAGGATCAACCGAAACATCGCATTTCATTGTGCCAACATGTTTGTCCAATTATCTGCTCCCCATTCACGCAGTTTACATACATTTATTTTTCCTCTCGTCCGTCTGAAGAGATGATCACTGACGTTTCTTTAAGCTAATAATCAGCGCAGGTTATTTTTTCCTTTGTGCCGAGTTTCTAAAGGAAATTCATATTTCCTATGGTTCATTTCTGAACTACCGTATTTTGGGTTTTCAAATTAAAAATGTGAATGCACAAGTATTAATAGCATAGGTAAACCAATTTGGGAACGACATGTTATGAAAGAAAAGATATATATAAGCTTAAGTATGAGAAGTATTGAAGTTCATTGAAGTATTACTAATAAAAAATGAATTTCTTGTCATCATTTTCGTGGATATGTCAAAATATTTAAATTAATAATTAATATTGAATTATAAATAAATTGTATGAATTAGGGCCCTTTGCAAAAATGATAATAATTGTGTTTTCATTTTCTTACAATTATATGAATGTTGCATTACTTTGTTCACTGTTGCAATAAAAATAATGAATAATAATGTTTGAATCTTAGGTTTTGTAATTTTGAAGCAAATATGAAATCATACTAATAATATGTATATGGAATGTTCTAAATACATTTGGTGAGTGTATAAATGTTAATTGAACTATAAAAATATACAAAAACGTTAGTTGGTGGAAAACCTTTACAGTTTTATTATTAGATGAACATCTTTGGTTTTTTTTTAAGTCTTTTTATGTGACTTTACTATAATTATAAAAATTGTTAAGACCCTTTTATAATACGAACGTTGGGCTTATTCATAACTTTGAAGATTGTATCTATCGTTTTCGTTTATGTTTTCTTAATCTTGTTTCACGGTACTTATATTTTACAAAATAATATCTGATATTGGAGATATCCGAGACCACAGAAAGGTCAAATTATCGTTTAAAAAAAATCATTGAAAACACGGCAAACTGAAGCCAATATTCATTTCACAAAGCGAAAGCATCCTCTGTCAAGATGTCAATAAGCCAAGTTGAAAATTGAGAAAGGTAAGGGTTGAAAGTCTCCGAAAACGTTCTTCCTTTCATGCGAAAAACGCATTGTGTAAACAGCAGGTACGCGCTCTCCTCCTCGTCTCGATTAGGTAACATTTACTACGAGGTCGAAAGTTGAGAAAAGAAGCTAAAGGAGAGAAGAAGGAGGAGTAGGTAACTTAAATTGATCGAAGAGCGGCCAAAAGAAGTGGAATAAAAAGTACACAACATCAACAAAAAAATAAAGAAGTTGACGAAGAGGAGAGGAGTCGTAACTTAATCCGATCGAGGGGTAATCCGATCTACGTTTGTTGCAGTGCGAAGGCATGCATGCATAGTGGTTGTTTTTTAATATATATTGAAATTTTCTTCTCATCGTCTTAGCGTATAAACGGGAAACTAGAACGTAATAATAAAAAACCACCTGTTAATGGGCACCGCAGAAGAGAGGAGAAGGAAAAGTGATATGACGAGACGACCACCTTCGTCGCAAAAAGGAGATGGAAGAGGAGACGGGCGTTGGTGCCTTTCGTGTCTGTCCCATTCCACCGGACTATTTCTTTCCATCCACGTCCACTCCTTCAGCATTTGTGTCATTTAGGCACCAAATTAAGCGGACAGATTCGTATCTAGCCAAAGAAAGACTACGGCGACGACAACGTCGACGACGACGAAGACGAAGACCCTTCCTTTTTGTACTTGCAAGTATCTTGCGTTTCTTGTTTTCCCTCTTCCTCGCTCGAAGAATATTATATTATGCCCGAGTATCGGATTGCAATGTCATTTTGTTTTGGCTTTCTTTGCTCTACGTCAATAGCTCGGAAATAATCGATCGTAGATCTAGTAAATAGATCTCCTTCGCTTTGGCGTTATTCCTTCTTTATTGTCTTATTATTATTGTCACATGTCTATGAGTAAACATATTTTTCTTCAACAATCTTAATATACATTCGAATTACTAATCATTAACTGCTGCAACACGATTGAAATGCTTGTATTTATATTTGTAATCAATTACAAATGAAACATTAAAGTAATCTTCTGTTCTTCGTCGGATTTGATGCAAATTAAAAACTTAATGATGTTAAAAACTATATACTTAAATATATTTAATTTTGGACAATAAGAATTTGGTCAATTGCTTAGGACAAGGAAAATACAATACATATTACACTTATACCTCGCTTTACGGCCTAAACACGTTCCACGAAAGTTGGCCGCAAAGCGAAAAGCCGTATAACGAATCAATTATTACGCTTGCGCAAGATTGGCAACATGTAGATATATCGACATGTTTTTTTGCCGTTATAGCGAAACATTTTAGGCCGTAAATCGAAAACGTTCCTTAATTGAAGAGGCCGTTATAACGAAATGCCGTATAAAGAACGACCGTATAGCGAGGTATGGGTGTATTATAAAAAAATGAATAGATACATGTTTTGACGCTGTCTATATATTATATTTTATGTAAATTCACAAAAAGACATTTTGCAATTACATAAATATAAACATAATATGTATATTTAAAAGAATGTAACGTTATAACAAATAAAACCCTTTAAATTCATATTTCACTTTACAATAAAAATATATTAAAATTATTGAAACAGTTCTTTTGAATTTCAAATTTAAGTTGAAACAAATTAATTGGATAAAATTTGGGATACGAACTTTTGTTTTTTGTCAGTTGTTTAAAATTTCGTTTACTTACTTAAATATTTGGATTATATGACAATGAGATTTGATCCAATTAAATATAGTTTTCAATGTTTTCATATTATAATTGAAAGAGTTAATACTTTTCAAATTTTGATAATTTTACATATTTCTTTACTTTTTTTAAATTTTTATTAAAATGGCAGAAAGGCTTAGGTAAATAACCATTGGCCCAATGTGTAGGGTAGTAAATATGTTTAATATAAAAAGAAAGTTATGGAAGAAAGTCTAAGCCCTTTGCACCATATTCTACCAATTTTTTTTTATTTGTATATATTAAAATAGTTTGTAAATATGTAAATAATAATACAAATAATCCCAAAAGATTATATTTTATAATTGACTAGTCAGATATTATTGTATTTTTTTAAGAATTACGACCTACTAATATAAAACTGTGGGGTTTCTCATTGTAGAAATTGTTAAATAAACATCGGTAACTTTTTCTAATGTTAATTCATTCAATGGGAATATTTACATTTCTGGCTACTATAGGTTTGTTTCCGTTGCAAACTTCATTTCACAAAACAAAATATTTAGAAAACCATTTATACACGGCATTGTTTGTCTTTCATCATCAAACTATCAAATCGATTCGTGAGAACTTCATCACTACATTTTTGAACTTTTTAAATTAAGGTGAATTAGGTATCGATTATTTACGATTAACTCTCCTTTGAACCATTTAAGTGTGCCACTGAAAGGACAACAGGGAATTACCCTGTTTTTCTAGAAAAGGATGTGCGTGACTTTTCAAAGGCTCAAGTCCGAAATGTCCTTGTTCGTGTTTGTTCAAGTTTGTTCGCTCTTCGTGTACATTTAATTGTAGCAAAAAGTGACCACAAAAGTCAGTTAATGTCGTTTACGCTATTTGCATACATTATTATACACATTTTTAACTTTATGAATTAGAGTGAAAATAGTATTGCATGCATTGATTATTTACGATTAACTCTCCTGTGATCCGTTTAAGTGTGCTACTGAAAGGACGACAGGGAATTCCCCTGTTTATCTAGAAAAGGATGTGCCAGACTCCTCAAAGGCTCTAGTCCGAAATGTCCTTGTTCGTGTTTATTCAAGTTTGTTCGCTCTACGTGTACATTTAAATGAAGCAAAAAGAAACCACAAAAGTCAGTTAATATTGTTTACACTATTTGCATATATTATTATACTTTGTTATTACTAAAATCAATATTAATAACAATAATTTAAAAAAACTTGAAAACATATATATTCATGTGGTGCGTGTAAGAAATGTCTGTTAAGATTGATTCTTTGTATAACAAAATATTCGCCTTATTAATTAATTTAATTAATATATGATTACAGAAAATGGAACAGATTACAAGTAAGTAGATTATAATAATTATATATGTTCAATCCAAAATTTCGTGCCGATTTCCTATAGAATTCTATATGTTATGTTCATCCTCAAAAAAGTGTTAACCTGGCACAAATAACCGTGGATTATCTCGTAGTTACGTCGTTGTTGAGTCTTTGAGGAGTTTATGAATATCAAATGCGAATATTCTGAGTAGTTTTATTGTACAGTTGAGTGTTTTTATGGAGAAGTCAACTATATAAGTGTTGATCTCCTGTTTTTTTTAACTAAGAGTTACATTCTTCTCTTAAGTTGCTAGTTGCTCCCTTAGCTAAGGCTAACAAAGACTAGCTTGATATTACATTAAGATCTTATTTTATACTAACTAATAGCAGTGGGGGGAGTAGGGGATGGGTTTTCCCTGTGGGTGGAAAGTCGCCCACTTTGATGTGTACATTTCTTATCCTAATATTCTGTAGTGGTAAAAATAGTCACAACAGGGTGCCAAAAGGTCTGTAGTCTTATCACTACATGAATGCTCTACTAGATTAAGATAGCCGGTCTTTCTAGTGATTAGAGTATGGGATCTTCCTAAACGGAAATATACGTCGTTCAGGAGAACGTACTTACAATAACCAATACAATATAAACAATAACGGTTATACATAACAAATGTTTCCTTGAAATTAATTTTTGAAAGCATCTAAAAATCTTCCCAAATCGATTGTTTTCAACATTTCTGATACATTTACACTTTCCGGGAAATCCAATACATTGTCATAACCAGAAAAGCGTTGGAAATTATACGAAAATAATTGATTTGTCTAGTCTTCTAACGGCTCTTAATAATTAACAAATCGTTTTAAACCAAAATTAGAGTGTATAGAGAAATATAAATGAAATTTGTAAAATATGTGTGTGTGTGTCCTATTTAAATTGCAATTCGACGACCGACCTCCCTCGATACGTGTATCTGGGCCGAGATTAAACGCGCAAATTCCCGGGGTAAATAAATTACGATTTTATCTGATCGACATTTGCATTCATTCGCCGAAACATTTGTTCGGTGTTCAATGCGTTGCGGTGATCCCGACTCAAGATTAAATCATTAGCAACAAACCAGATCAAGGGGTGAAACCCTAAACGCATCGGCCATTCTTCATGTGTGCCCCTACGGAAAAAAAATAAAATAAGTACCGTATACAACGTACACGAATGGGCTCCGGAATGGGCAGATTTATATTTATTTCTCGAACGCAAAGAAAGGGGTTCCGGGAGGGACGTAAGTCAACTATCGATTTGTATCCCAGAAGTTGCAAGTAATTATGCTCTTTGTTCGATGTCTTAATTTGCGTTTCTTTGCTTCGTCTGAGGGGTAGTTGCAGTGGTCGTGGGGGGTCTTAAGGTGAAGCTTGGATACAAGAAGGGGCCCGTAACAAGATTTCCTACTGAGATTCGGTTTCGCTACATGTTTATTTGCTTTTTTTATATAGACCCCACTCAATGACTTCAGGCTATCTCTCACCTAATTAGGACATTTTTACGTTCTGCTGGTGGGAAATGCACGAACGCTTGCAACTATTGTCATATTTAATAAGTTTCTTCCAACTCCAGTTCGATTTTGTGGGAACTTATTAATAACGCAACGGAGTCAATATTTTATAAATTCTTTCAACTTTTTTCACTTTGTAGGAACATTTTCTTTAATAACTTTTATACAATTTTAAACAATGAAAATAGTTTTTTTTGATATTAAGAAAATTAATAAATGTAGACATTAGATTATTTTAATATTTATTGCAACATTCAGATAAAAAAAATTGAAAGATTTTACAAAAACTTTGAATTTTCCTTATTATTTAAAAAACGCAATCACTTACTTGCCAACCCATTAAAAAATTAAATGTTATAAAGAGCTGTATTTTGTAATTTATGAGAAAAGTATAAAGTTTAAACAATATTATTTTACATTTACCTAAATTATTTAACTGTTTCAATAAATATTATTTGTTGACTATTATTTTAGTTAATTACATTTTTATGTCAGAATTTTACGAAAGGTACGAATTTAGGTAACTATATTGAAAATGTTCGTTTTTGAAATTTATTTTAAAATTATCAATAAACTAAACAAAATTATACACAATTTGTTTAAAAAGTAAGCTAAAAGTTTTTGAAAGAAAATTATATGTTTAGTGCCAAAGTATAGCAATTAAAACAATTAATTAAATTGAAATATTTAGTTAGGGAAAACATGAAGTTATAATAAATTATGCAAATTTTAGTCCTCGAAATAAAAAAATATAAATAAGTACATATTTGTGAAAACAGTTTTCTTTGCAAAACAAATAGTTAATCAACTATTTATTTTCATACGTTTTCATATATACTTGATTATTAATAATAAATTAACAAGAATTTTGAGTATATGACTTTATACTAATGTGAACCAAAAGGCGATTTTAATTGGATTCATTTTTCCAACGGTCAAAATTTGTTTAGTTTAGTTTTTTACAACGAAAAACAGTAAATATTACTAGAAATGTTAAGAATAAAATTTATTATTTTTATTATTGTTAGAAAGGCCTCGGTCGTTTACATTTTGGACCCATTTGGACCAATAAAAGAAGTTGAAATAAAATAAAAAATTTATTATTATTAATACTAGATTTTACCAATTTAGTTAGATTTGGGTGCATTGATTTCAAAAAATCTTTTGCGATAGTTTTACTTAATCGATGAACTTTATTAATATACACTTAAAGTGGTATATTGTCAGCTAAATTATGAGTATTGAATTTTGATTTACGGCCACAATATTTCGCTAAAAAACCAACAAGTCTGCAATTTCCATGTACGTGTTTTGTCGTGTGTTCTAGGCCGACCGAAATAAATGATTGGTTCTTAACCATTTCGTTTTGCTGCCAACTTTCCAGGAAATATTGCAAGATATGAGAGTATTGGAATTTATAAAATTAAGAAGCTTGTATTGTACTTTCTTAAGGGTAAAAGAGGATTCAATATATTGAATTTCTATAGAAGCTGCGATATTTTTAATTGTATGAACTAAATTGTTAAGTGCGTTGAGAATTCGATCGACAGGAGTAATAAGTTGTAGTATATCGATGACATGTAAACGGTTTGTCGTTGATTTTATGGGACTGTGCGACAAATAAAGGAAGAAAAGAATGGAGGGAAAAATAAACAAACCGATCAATCATGGGGGTAGTTAAGTTGTAGTCTCGTTGATTAAATTAAAGTGCGTGCGTGTGTGTCTGTGTGTCCGAAGGGCCCTCGAATAACATACATAACAGTAAATAATAGTGGGTAGGCAGTAGTAGCAGTGGAAGGTCTCTATTTGCGCAACCCTCCACTTCGGGATGACTATTGTAGCGCGAGTGAAGAATGACTACGACTACAAAACTGCTACTACTGCTGCTACTGCCCTGGCTGTATGGTACATTTCGCGCCCTTTATTACCGCCGTCCGCTTTGCAATTGCAGCAAACCGAAACTAATTGACTAATGTGCAGAATTATTGCCGTGTCGATATTTCGGGGGTTCAAGCCCGCAGTTAACATCTCAACTCATCTCAGCTTTACTCAGATCCACAGCTATTGTGATACATGCACCATGTCCGATGAGCTAGCACTTCGTGCCCAGTTTAACGGAATAACGTGCATCTATTTGTCATAAACTGTTAGGGCAGTTCTCCCCGTGGCCCGTAATTAACACTGATTCCGTGCGTTTTGTTATTATTTATCACTGTGCGATCTGCGCAATTTCATCAATCCTAATTGATCGTTCCCGAAGCCATTCATCACCCCAATCACATCATGCACGAAATTTACAGATTTACTCCCGTATCAATCATTGAAGCTGCTAAATACAGAATTTTAAAGCCACAGTTGATACATATAATATTATATTAAACAATCAATTCAAAAATATAAATCTATTATTACTAATCATTAAAGAATCATTGATTATTCAAAAATTGAAAATGTCTTAATTAATCAAAATCAAATGTAAATTAATTATTACTATATTATTTATAGAATTAAATGAGTTCGGATAATGGATCTTTGCTATGTAATTTATAATAATAAATAAATTGCATGCTCTTTGTACGAGTTATTTATTTAATAATTATGTATTTTATTACAAAAAAATGTGTTGATATCTCCTATGGCAATAAAATCAGTTGCTTTTAATAACAAAATAATTAATAAACAATTATAGTTTTGACTAAATTAAGGTTGTAAAAATATTAAATTATTAAGTTAGGCATTTTCAAACAGAAGTTACATAAAGATGATTCAAAAACATATTTAGATGTAAGTTTGTTCTTAAATTCATTTAAATAATTTTTCTCGAAGGAAAAAAGTAAATTAAATAGTAATAAAGACTATTTTTTTCTAATCTTAATACAAAGTCGTAGTAATTTATATTTACAAAATATTACATTAGTAACAAATAGTAACAAATAAACTGTATGGATTCTTATTTGTATAACATATTAAAAACTAGGTAAGCCACTATTTTAATTCGAATATACACGTTAACTGTTCTATTATAATCTAAACTATCTTTATATAAATCGAACAACTACAAGTGGTTGTTGTTTCATTTAATTCAAATATGTACAAGTAGTTTCAAAAGTTGTGCACTTGTTTGCACATGCACATTGTGTGCACATGGTGTGAAATATTTAACAAGTACTTGACAACTATCATGTCGTTAGAAAAATTACGTCAAAGATATACAAAAAGTTTCGTTTTTCAACTTTTGGTGAACATCCAACAATTTTTGATGAAATATCAAATATGTAATCTCTTCAGACGATCAAACGAATTTTAAAAAAATCAGTTTTCTGACTTCATTTTCAAGTAATATTAATACGAATCTAAGAATCAATCCATAAATTTGTATTACATTAACCTAAGGCTATGCACTACTTGTTATGTCTTAAATGTTTGTGCATCTAACAAATATTTTATTAGTAATTGTCGTACCACATTTCGAACACGACTTTCGAAATACGCCTTTTTGTTAGATAAGTCTAACTATAATCTGTAAAAAGGTTATTCAATGAAATGCGTGTAAAAGCATATAAAATTTTACCAATTTAGTTAGAATTTGGTGTATAGATTAACAAAAAAATGTTACAACATAATCTGTGTATATTCTGGTTAAATGTGTGATGTTATGAATCAAATTGCTTCTGAGTAATCTATAATTAGAATCTTTTTTTTTCTCAATCTGCACAAATTGGGAATAAGTACATACTAGACAGGAAACTATTTATTATTAAGTAAATACTTAAGTAAAATGAGTGGAAATTTTCCTAATGGAAATTTTCCACTTAACAAATATATAAATATTCTATTTTAAAATCTAAATGGGGAATCTAGGGTGTTATGTAATTTCATAAAATATTATTCTTTTTTTTTTAATACAAATGTATAGTAATTATGATTATGTTTTAGTGATGCGAATTATTTTGTTTAGTTAAGTTGGGTGTTTATTTGGAAGTAAATTTAAGTAAATAAACGTGGAACGGGAAAGAAATTGAAGCGAAGTGGAAGTGCGATTTAGTTTGTGGTATTTAACGCGAACATCAATTTAGAGCAATTAATATAATTAAATCTGCACGGTGAAGCTGAAGCCATTCGAGCCGTGATCCACGTAGACGCCGTGAATTGTGTATAAGAAGAAAGCAAAGCAAAGCATGGTTGGAGGATGAAGATAGGAGGAAAAGGAGCAAAAAGGAGCCGGCAGCACGATGATACGTTACGTATGCATGCGAGAGACGAGGTGCAGAATATCAGATTGCGGAAAACTGCAGAGAGGAGGAGAAGGAACGAATGTACGTGAGGAAAGATGAGAGCTTCGGTTGGTTTTGGGTCGGTGGAAGAGGAGGATAGGATGTAGCTGGATGGATGGGCATTCGGAGGAGAGGAGGTTGTATAAATTCAAATTAGCGCCGAGATGCAAAACATTTCTAAACAAGTACGCCGAAATAATGTGAATGGTGCGGGGGTGGAGGACGGGGAGAGGGGTAGCCTCTTGGCGATGAGTTTAAGAAGGTGGCTTGCATGTTGTTGCGAGAAAAGGCGGCAGCGGCGGAGGTTGCCGCAATGTACAGCAGCCTCCTGCGAAGTTGCCGTTGCCGCTGCCGCCGACAAAACGACGACGAGGCAATGGGGGGAGCCAACGTATTTTCCGACGTAATTATCTTTCTCAGTTCGTTTCTCTCATTATCAGAGACCGAATTAAATAATCAGGGAGCGGAAGGGCAAACGAAGCGAGATGACGTTTCCAAATATTAGGCGCGGAATTTTCGTTTTGCAAGGGGGGCGTTGGAGGACCGACTCTGCCAGGGCGCGAAATTAATTAGCCGCCTTCGCGACCCTACCGACCCCCCCGCCCCCTGCCCTCGACTTCGCCATTCGCTCGCAACATACAAAAAATGTATATTTATCTACATTAAACATTTCCAACGGAGATGAATAACACAGCTGATTATGTGTCGTCATTACCAATGGACTTCTTCTACAAGAAACACGTGGAGCATATGTTTTACGTAGACATCTGTTCTAACAGTTTGACGATCTATCATCTCAAACAATGAAAGATTAATAATTTTCACATTTTTGCTTTGTTTCATTTTTTAAATTAATTGATTAAAAATTTGTTTATATGTAGTTACATATTCCATACAATTAGTGTTGTGTCCCAGGGATGGGATTCTGGACAAATTGGAATAATGCCTGCTGATGTCGTTGTGGAGTCTTAGTAGTTATAAATTAAAGTCGATGAAGATTTAACAATACATTCATTAACTATTTAAAGATGATTATTCACTTCGGTGTAAACTTAGAATATATTCGAATTCATTGGATTCTGATTTGAGACTATTGTGTATTCTTCGCGTTGTTAACTAAGACTAATTCTAAATACGTATTACAAATATAAGATCAACTATGTTAATAGGTAGTAGGAGTTGTGATTTGACAAGAGGCCTTTATCCATAAACTGATAATTATGGATAAAGTTGACCTGAGTCGCTCTTTCCTGCAATTCATCTATTCTTCATCTTCTGGTGATAACTCTTATCAGGTGCAGGTGCATATGCGAAATGCGTATCGTATTTGAATATCCAGTTTAAAATATAACTATATGGTTGGACACAACAATAGACCATATAATAATATATTTGGAAATTACAAAATAATTCATAAACAATTTGATAATTAAATTTTTCACCAAATTAAGAACGTAAAAATATGAAATTTTTTGAAACATCAATTTGAATGATAGTATTATTGTCTTAATTATGATTGTAATGTTGGTATAGCAGTTTTAGAAGTTGATTACAAAAAATATGTGTAAATTCTTCTTTGATTCTTTTATAAAGTTCTTTGTTAAAGGAAACATATTTTTAAATCCAAATACACCCATACCTCGCTTTACGGCCTTGATACGTTCCACGAAACTTGGCCACACAGCGAAAAGCCGTATAAGGAATCAATTATTCTAATACAAATTCAATGAGATCGTTTCCAAATTTGTTAAATATGTAACATGGTTTATCATTCAAAATGCATTTTATCTTTTTATTTCATTTAAATCAAAAATACATACATAACAAGTATATACATTTGTACATAAAATTATAACAGACTCCAAAAACCAACAATAATCTATAAACAAAAATGAAACAACTTCATGTTGCCTTCTTGTCTATTTCGTTCTTCAGTGATTTTTAACACCTAATGGCTGAGTTAATTCCTCGAGAAACTTTAGCGGTACCTTTGACGTCAGGATCGTTTTCAAGGAAGATGTTTATTCCTTGTTCGAAATAGGAAAAAGCATTCGACATTTTTTTTTATGTTAGCTGTTTGGATACAACAGGCTCTGTCTCTTCATCAAATGCCGGTTCTGCTTGCAACTGAATGAGTTCCTCATATGAAAGGGGTTCCTTATCAGCTTCAAGTAGACCAAGCACATCACGCTCGTTCAAACCTTCAAAGCCGAGATCATGTGCTAGATCCAAAATGTTTTGCTTGTACTATGTTCATTAGGATTTATCTTAGTGATTTTTGATTTCCCAAACCAATTGCATTTTATCTAATTTTAATAAGAAGCTAAAAATGTATAATTGGAATCTACAATTATCAATTTGAATCAACAACATGAATTTCTAATAATCTTATAACATCTCACATTCTAGTTTCTGTTCATTATTCTTAACTAGTTTTTGAGTTAAAACCAGAGTATAATTAGAAAAGTTCCTTATTAAATGTATACATGACATATACTTAGTCGTTCTAGATTAAGTTAAAACTAAATTATGAATAAATAATGTAAATACATAAAACTGAATAATAGTTTATAAAATTAATTATTGTTGTATAAATATATATGCTTTTTTTTCTATCTGTTAGAAAAAAGGTTATTATAATAATAATATATATAACTCAGGATGGAAAGATTGTAGTTGTTTTTATGTAAATATGTTTTTGCTTTTTGTTTGTCTGTGACTATTACAATAAATATAATTATTTCATTCATTAAGAAATGTGTAAATTTATTTATTTCAACATCTTTATTGGGCCAAAGGGCTAACGACCAATGTCTTTCTGTCTATGATTATAAGTTTTTGTTGAAGTTGATTTAACCATGATTTTTTTTTCATTTATATCAATTTTTCATGATGAATTTTAGAAGCAACAAACCTTTTTAAGAAGCTATAATTAATTATTCCTATTTATCTAATTACTGATATGTTTATGCATATATATGCAAATAGTTTATAATTGGATTACTATGCAACTTTAAATGGATTTATAATTAATAAGCTAAATTAATAAAACAAAATATTTAATTACAAATTAATAGTTTCTTAATTAATTAATATTGATTACTTTATTAATTTATTCGTTATTTTATGTTATGATTTGAATTAATTAGATAACTAATTAAATTACGAATTTATATTAATCATATGAATATTTAACATTTTAACAAAATCTATTTAGTTTTGTATTTGTTATGTTTAGTAGTAAAGTAATAGTAATATACACATACAATTAACGGCATCGTGTTTAGATTGTAATTTGTATATTGATATTAATAGTGTTTTTTCATATTATCTAAAAATTATTGGAAACATTGTGTATGGAATTAACAGTAAAAATATCATTCTGTATTTATCAGCGTTTCTCAACATTTTTTACCACGTGACCCAAGATTTTTGTTTGCGCTATGACAAAATTGCTAAGAGTATTCCACCAGTTCCCCAAACAGATATAATTTCAACCCATAACTTGAAGAACGTCCACTGCAAACTAAGTTTTGAGCTTACAATCAGTTTTTTAATCTAATTATTGATAGCTCTTCATTACGGGTAATAATTGAAATCATTATTTCCGGTGCCAAACAGTGATAACGATTTTACTATAAACTTTCAAATATTTCCAAATTATTTGAATATGAAATTATGTTTCCATGGCATTATAAATAACAAATGTCACAGTGACATGTCGCATTCGAAATGAATTTTCCGGTTTTGAAATGAATGGTTAAAATGCATAAATAAACGCGAAATAACGTTAATTCATCACATTTAATTATAATACTAATGTACAACTGAGCCTCATTAATTTTTGATTGATAGTTAATCTGCGGGAAGGACGAGCGCAAAAAGTGGGCACGAAATTAGTGAGTATTTAATTGAGTTTACTGTGTATAACGATGTTGATGATGATGGTGATGGTGTTGAAGAGCGGTATGAAAGTTGGCTCGCTTTAATAATATATTGAGTGGTGGATATATATGTGTATGCCTGGGCATTTCTACGTGTATAAGAGAGAGAGGGAGAGAGAGAGTGTAAATATATTGAGCTGAGTGAGTATCCAGTGAACAAGTCAACGTGCCGGAAAACTACAGACGCTCATCTGTTATCAATTACACCTTTCATTGCGCCCTTTATTTAAACACACTTGCATTTTAAGAGTTTAATGATCCAAGCGATCGCCTTTTCTCTCATTCTCTCTCGCATCTCGTGCCACCAATCCATTCCACCTCTCTCTCTCTCTCTCTTTATCTCACCCATCTTCTGCACACGATGCGATCGCATTCCTCACTCCTCCTCCACCATTTTTATTTCGGTAATCAAACACTTTTTCGCCATCTCTCTTCCTTTTTTCTCCACCTCCCTCCGGCCAATCTCTGATTTAATTCGCTTCTTCTCCGTTCTTTTCCTCCACTTCCGATTTTTTCCCCAACCCGACATTCCGTTCATTTCCGTTCCAATGCCATCCAACCTGTTTGAACAGACTAAATATGCATCGGCACAACTTGCATAAAAGTTCGATCTTTTTTTTTTAATTGATACTCGATGATTTGCGGAAGAGTGCAATTCTGGTTCTATATTCTTTTTCTTAAATTTGCGATTCATTAAAATACCAAGACTTTTCTCATTCTTTCAAAAATTGATTCAATCTCGATATTCATTGAACACGTTACACCCTAATCCCACTTAATTAATCTAGATTATGGTAAACTTTAACAGTTTTGTCAAATTTAAATAAACTACAGTGGTACCTCCATATATGACTTTAATTCGTTCCGTAATCTTGCTCGTATGTCAAATTGCTCGTATCTCAAAGCAATTAGTCTGAGGTGGGAGAAACTGTTAGTGTAGTGTGCGATTCCTCGTATCTCAAATCTTGCTCTCATCTCAAAGCAAAATATTGCTCCCTCGGCGGCTCGTATCTCAAAACACTCGTATATTGGGGCACTCGTATATCGAGGTACCACTGTACTGCCTTTCATGAATTCAAATCTGGACTTATTATCAAGCAATTGCGTTTAACTTTTTACAAGTTTATGCTAATGATAAATTATGTCGTTTGCATTATGAACTTTTTTTAACGTTTGTCAAACAATTTTCAATGATGAATGAGCCACCTTTGATATACAATAAACAAGACTTTCGTCATCGTTTTGGAAATTTTCATTTCTACCTTTGTTTTGAAATGAATACTAAAACTATCTGATATATGGAATATTTGAATGAAAATTGAAATATATTCATTGAAATCTGTTGGTGTAGTGCGATTCCTCGTATCTCAAATCTGGCTCTCATCTCAAAGCAAAATATCGCTCGTATCTGAAAACACTAGTATATTAGGGCACTCGTATATCGAGGTACTCCTGTACTTTTAATTTTTCCAATCATACATTTTTCATATTTAAGAATGTACAAGATTTTCACTGAACTTTATAAGATGTAAGTAGTGTATACGAACCTTAAGTAACTGAATGTGTTAAACAGAGTCTTTACTTATTAGTTACTATATATTTTATTAACTTGAAATATCAGGAATATTAACATTAAATAATAAAAGAAAGAGAAAATCTGTTTTTTCTTCTTCACAATTTAGTTTAGTAAATATGTATGATTGTGAAACGTCCTATTTTATGATAGCCAATGTAATTGTAATATTCCTTGAAATAAACTACGAAACTTACTATATGTTAAACACAAATTTTATATATAATATACATTTATTTTCTCTTGATTTCAGTTACTTTTTAAAAAATGTAATAATATTTAGTTAACTTTACTCGAATATTTTAATCATTTATTTTGTAATTTTTTGCTATTACAACAGTTTTAAGACCTAACAACAATTGAAAACGATATCAAATAATAAAAAAACTTTCCAATAAGTATTAGTTGTACAATCATTTGTTTTGTTATTATTTGATATTACAACAGTTTTAAGATCAATTTTAATTCACAAAGAAGCATGGAACAATTCAAACTTCTTTTCTTTTGCACTCAATGAAGAAATATATCTCGACGATCTTGAAGGAAACCGTGAGATTATCGAATCGTTTAATTCATATTGAATATTTGAAGAGGGGAATCCCCGTCGGGGTGCATCTATGGCCTCCTGCTGCTCCCGTCTGGCCATTAACTGAGTGCCAACAAACACTTCGGGACTCGTATTATTCCGTTCTACTTGCAAATATATTCAATTAGAGAAAATATACTTTATTTTTTAAGATGTATAAATCTTATTTTGTATCAACATGACCGTAATCTTTTCGATGTTATATTATTTTTATTATATTATACTCGAATTCTATTAAAGCCACAATTTAGAATTCATCCTGTTATTATCATTATTAAACTCATAAATATTGGAATTTTCATAAATTTTTAAAAATAATTATATCTTGACTTCTATCAATAGCCCTTAACTTGAGGAATATAATTAATTTTGTTTGTTATTAATATTATCTTGTGAAATTTTAATATTTATCGAAAAATTTATCTAATTTCTTTATGGTAAAACTAATTTATTCTGTAAGTTTCTTATACAAATTAAATTAGTAATTAAATTCATTATTTGTTAATCATGGAAATTAATAATGTTTTTTCTTATATTTTAACATTATTATTGTCCAAGAAAAAAAAATCTATGTGTTAAGCCATACATTAGTCAAAAAAACAATGTCCAATTATATTTAGCAAAATGTTCCATAAACAATACGTTTTGGTATTAACATCATGAAAAGGTAGATTTTTATTTACTATTTATATTTTAATGTATATCTCTTTTTTTTTTAAATTTACATCTATCTTTTAGAAACTTTGAAAAAAAAAATCTAAAGTCTTAAATTAATGATATAATAAAAATAAATTAAATAAAAATGCAATTTGCACAAAGAAAACTATAATATTCAAAACAAGATCTTACGATTTACGTGATTTAAATATATAAATAATTTAGCAGCTCCGTTAACATTAAAATATATAGAGCATAGTTGGCTAATTAATTCATTTTCGAGATCGTGTTTTAGATAGTGGTTTCGAACGACTTTCCTAATTAAACAGTCTTATTTTACTTGCTCCGTATTCGAAATAAGCAGTTTTTTCAACTATTTGCGATGGATGTGTTCATTGCACCTGATATAAAGGATCAATTCATTTCTAAATTAAAAACAATCCATTTATACAATTAAAATGAAGATATAATTAAAATTTCGATAAACCATTCACAAATTACATTATTTTTAAAACATTGCGGTATATTCATATAAATACAGAACTAACTAATATCTTAATTATAATAATAACATTTATTGCAACAACTACAAGAAAAATATAAACTTAATACATATATATATATATATAATATTCTAGAAAAATATATCGTAATTAAATTTGAAGAATAGATAAAGAACATTTTGTAATTGTTAATGTACAGAAAGCAATCCATTTTATGAATTAGAAATATGATAATAGAATAATCATTTCGGCAATATTTCAGTAAAAATATAATAAATTTAGTTTACTACACACTCAGATAAACTATTCATAAGTTCAATTATTTTAAAAAGTTGAAAGTCAATCAGTCAAATGTGTTGTTAATTTTGTTACTACATTTATTTTAATTAATAATTAATTAACTTTACCATGCAATTTGCGTATGCAGATTGGTAGAAAATATATCCAAATTGTTTATAATTGCTTAAAATGTTTAATGCTTTTCAGTTAGTATTAATAATGTTACGATTTACGAATTAAAATTCAATTAAGAAATGCCAAGTATCATTTTCTAATTGATAATGTTCTATAAATAATGTTTGATAAATGTAAACATGAGCTTTGCGTATTAATCATGGATAGACTAACGTATTGTATTAGAATTGCAGAAACACTATTTTGTTTGCTTTACAATTAGTTTTTAATAAATGCAAACATGTAATTTGCATATGATTGATAAATTAACGGTTTTAATTGAATTGAAGAAATGCTAAGCAACATTTTGTAATTGTTAATTTGCTTTAGTATTTGATAAATATAAATATGTAATTAGACGTTAATAATGGATAGATTAACGTATTGTAACTGTATTGAAGAAATGCTCTGCAATATTTTGTAATTGTTAATAGTCTTCATGTTCTTCAATTTACGTAGGATGGATAGATTGATGTATTATATTGAAATTGAAGAAATGCTGAGCAACATTTTGTTATTGTTAAATTACTTCATTTAGTATTTGATAAATGTAAATATGTAATTTCGACGTTAATAATGGATAGATTAACGTATTATATTTGTATTGAAGAAATGCTCTACCATATTTTGTACTTGTTAATAGTCTTCATGTTCTTCAAATTACCTAAGATAGATAAATTGATGTATTATATTTGAATTGAAGAAATGCTAAGCAACATTTTGTAATTGTTAATGTAGTATTCCGTATTTGATAAATGCAAATATGCTATTTGTATATAATAGATAGATTAAGGATTTTAATTGAATTGAAGAAATTTTAAGCAACATTTTGTAATTGTTAAATTATTTCATTTAGTATTTGATAAATGTAAATATGTAATTTTGACATTAATAATGGATGTAACTGAATTGAAGAAATGCTCTGCAATATTTTGTAATTGTTAATAGTCTCCATGTTCTTCAATTTACGTAAGATGTATAGATTGATGTATTATATTGAAATTGAAGAAATGCTAAGCAAAATTTTGTAATTGTTAAATTATTTCATTTAGTATTTGATAAATGTAAATATGTAATTTAGACGTTAATAATGGATAGATTAACGTATTGTAAATGAATTGAAGAAATGCTCTGAAATATTTTGTAAATGTTAATAGTCTTCATGTTATTCAATTTACGTAAGATGGATAGATTGATGTATTATATTTGAATTAAAGAAATGCTAAGTTTTGTTATTGTTA
Organism: Nicrophorus orbicollis; assembly: GCA_018845635.1. Lineage (NCBI taxonomy): Eukaryota > Metazoa > Arthropoda > Insecta > Coleoptera > Silphidae > Nicrophorus > Nicrophorus orbicollis. The sequence continues at coordinate 1,062,896 of JAFMTC010000277.1, forward strand.
ATGTAGTATTTGATAAATGCAAACATGAAATTTGTATATGATGAGTAAATGAACGTATTGTAATGGATTTGAAGAAGTGTTTATCAACACTTTGTTTGTGTTAATGTTCTTCATTTAGTAATTGATGAATGTAAATATTCACTCTGGTAATTGTGTACATATTAGCGTTTTGTAATTGAATTGAAGAAATGGTCTGCAATATTTTGTAGTTGTTAATACTCTTCAGGTTCTTCAATTTACGTAAGATGAATAGATTGATGTATTATATTTGAATTGAAGAAATGCAAAGCCACATTTTATAATTGTTAATGTAGTATTTGATATATGTAAACATGCAATTTGTATATGATGAGTAAATGAACGTATTGTAATGGATTTGAAGAAGTGCTTTGATTGTGTTCATGTGCTTCATTTAGTATTTGATGAATGTAAATATTCACTCTGGTGATTATGGACAGATTAACGTATTGTAATTGAATGTGATGAAGTGCTAAGCGACATTTAAAGATGCCGAAGAGATATTGGCGTTGCGTAATGCATGTGTATCTTTCGCACGTGTGTGGCATGCATCCGGTCGTGGGGGAGGTGTTTCCGTGGTTCGGCCCCTTTTTGGGTAGATTTCGAGTCGGCCACGCCCAGCAGAGACGCGACCCTAAAACACATCCACATACAGCGAACAGCAGCCCACTTCAGATCCCACTGTTACATAATACAACCATGAAATGTGTGTGTATATACGAATGTGCATGTGTTTGTGTGAGTCTGTTAGTTCAACACCTATTAGATGTTAAATTTATGCCATATCAAACCGTTTAACTCCGGATAACAAGTTAACATAGGACACAATGGGGCCCCTCATTTGCATACACACATACTCGTATATACGTACGTGTCGTAAGATATTGTTACGAGCCAACTTTTTTTCTGTCCCTTCCCTCTTTCTTTTCCCAACTTTTCCGTCGCGCGCGTCCATATTTATGTATCTCTGTCTCTCACACACACACACACATTCTCACCCAATCGTACATTTGCATATATGTATGCACACATTGATACACATATATATGTATATTCAACCTCTGGTTATATCGTTTGCACTCACTCTTTTACCCTCCGTCACCCATTCTCGGGTTATTAATGCAATCATTAATAATTTCCGCTTGCATACACTTTATTACGCCTTTTACATCATTATATTTAAATATGGTAATTTAGTGCAAAGGATACATCTTTAATGCGCCATAAATTATATCCTCTATTTAGCCACGGCAAAATCTCTTTGCAGAGGAAGAAGGGAGGAGGAAAAGGTTTAGTCTCCTCGCTCGCTCACGTAACATTCGCAAAACTAATCAAACGCCGCTTCGCTTCTAATTACACCTTCGATCAATTTGTATTATTAATAAATGCGTAAACAGTTTCTAGAATAACGAGGAAACGAATGCTTTTGAAGAATGCGTTTTCAGTGCATTCAATTTGAATTCAACTGATATGTAACGTAATTGATACATTCTAACGACGCATTTATTTACAATCTTTCTCTATTTATGTAATGTGAGAAAAAAGTTCCATATTTATTATATAATCAATTATATACAAATGTGCAACAACTTTACTTAAAGTTTCTTTTTTGATAAATTGTAAATAAAATTTATATATTTTAATTATAAACACACGATTAAGAAATCCATGCAAATTAAACTAAGTTGTTATATTTTTGTTGTATCTTCAAAATACTTTATTTGTTAACCTCTTTTTCTAATTTTCATAAGCAGTTGCTTTTACTGCGTGATTTGAAGTATAAGTATTAATTTATTGACAAAAATCAGTTTTATCCTTGATATACATTACAATTATCTTATATGAAGCAGATAATACCTAAGTAATTCAGTCATGAACAATTACATTATATTGTTTACTTCAAACCAGAAGTGTATGAGCGATAAAACTGTTTTCCATAATTCTAGAAACATTTCTTTATTTGTTGTAATATTAGAGGAAATAAGATAGAAAAAATATGTTCAAGTAGAATTTTATGGACAATATGAGACTTAATTTGAAAGTTATATTAATTAAATATAAGTATTTTCAGTAACAATTCTAGTAAATTCTTATTTTTGTTTTAAGGTAAAATTCATTTAGTTATATAAATATTTATAGTTAAGAAATAAAACTATATATATTTGTTAATAATTTATAATTAGCATTGATAAATGTGATATATTATTTGTTTATTATATATTAACTTGAAATTAATGCAATTTAAAATATTAAGAAATAAGCAATCATTGATTGAAACAAATTTGCAAAGAAAGTTATGTAAGTTTTGTACTTATACAACTACAGCTTTTCATTATTTTCTTAATAATAATAACTGTATTAATGTGACAGTCTCATAAATCAATCATAAATCATATAAAAGGATATAGGTAATAATATGAAAATTTCCTATTATATCTCATAAGAAATATAAAGATGCTGCAATTAAAATAATAATCACATGCTATTGCTGTCTTTCTGCCTTAAATTTACTCATTTCTTGATATTAATATTTGTTACAAATAGACAAAAGCAGAACATATGTATACAACTGCAAAAGTAATTAAATAAATCACTTAATTAAAATAATTCAAGAAATTCAAATCAGGGCATAATCATTAATAAAATGTATTGTATTATAAATATAAAGTGCTATTTTGTTCTCTCATTAAATATTAAATTAAAACCAATTCAGAGAATGTTGCTGAAAGATGTTTTTAGTTCTGATAAATTTGTAATCAAAATAAATAATTATAAACGTTATTTGTGATTTGAAATAAAATTTACTTAGGAAAAACAGGAAATAAAGTAATCATATTTATTCGTTTTTCGTTATGACAAACATATGACATATTTTTTTATTTAGATCAAACTTCTTGATCAATTTGAGTTAAAGGGTGTACTTTTTTTGGATAATTTTATCTGAAATTTTTTAAGTTTATTTTTGTGTAGACGTCGGTCGATTAATGCGGAAGGTTCACAAGCAGCCAAAATGTGTTCGTAAAGATTTTAATAAATAATTACTGTATTGAAAAGTTTTGAAATAAGTTGTAAATAAGGAAATATTAAAAATCAATTGTGAGTGATTTTTGAACGGCTTACATTATAGAATTCTTGTTTTGTTGTATTGTACAATTATATTGAGTTGTTGCATTGGAACTATGCAACATTGTGCTGGTTCTATTATCTCGTAATGCGTGTAAGTAAGTATGAGAAAAATATTAAAAGCTGACCACTTCCGGCGCATTAGGGAGGATAACAGTATGTAAATGGTTCTGAGCCGTTGTGTAATGTGTGTGTTTGTGTGTATACGTATATGAACGTGCGATGTAATAAGAAAAGAATCGAAGCCGTCCAACGTCGGCACACAGCTGCCAAACCTGGCTGCAAGGAGAGCGCCAGGTTTGGCAGCCAGGGAGGAACGAGTCGAGCCTCCCCACAAAAGGATTTCGTTTTGCAGAATATTGGAAACCCTAAAAATCCCGCAAGCAACCCAATACATCTCGCTCGCCCCCTCCGCTCCTCGAAATTAATAATATTAAATTCCTGGGAAATGCGGATACAGAAATGTGCGGAATTTCCGAGCTTCCGCGTTTCGTTTTGTTTTATTTCCCTTCATAAGGATTTTTTCCCTCGGTTTTTCTCTCTCTTCGTCTTTCGTCTATATGCTTGTGTATGTGTGTGTTTGGCGGCGAGGGATGTTTTCGGATGGTGTTGGTGGTGATGTTCGTAGGCCGCCTGGGGATTTGTTACGATTTGGTTCCGGCTGTCTCTAATCATATAGGAAATAGGGTTAGACATGCGGAATGATTGCACCCCGTGCCGTATATATACTTTCGGAATATAGAAAGACCAAAACTACTGCCGCATGTGGTTTGTATTATGGTGGTGGAAGCAGCATCTTCGAATTTCGCGGAGCTGCACGAAAATACCAATATCCTTGCAACATCCAAGCAGCCAGCCTCTCGATCTGAACCATTCATCAAATACTTTAGCATCTGTCAACGTGGATTCGGTGATTGATTAGGCCAATCACCGAATCACACCTTGCAAACTAACTCAAATATAAACTTAATCGTGATTACTTAATTTCCACTGTTACGTTTACAAAATGAACTTATTACAACTATTATTACATAGTTACGTAACAAAATCACGATCTATTGTTATATATAATAGTTTGCATTGCCAATATAGTGTCGTGTCCCAGGATGGAATATCTCTGGAGACTTGTGGAAATATCTTGTTGTTGTATCGTTGTGTAGTCTTCGTGGATTTTTATGGAAGTACTGGCTTCCAGTCGTATCGGACTTAGGTATAGAGACAGAAAGTTATGCTGGGATCCAGGAAGAACCTTTCCGATCGACGGGTGTATAACAAGAGAGATCGGTTCCTATTTCGTCAATTTATAGACTTCTAGGGTCATAAAACTTAGCCCTTTCTTCATCTTCCTTATTTCTATCGACCAATCATGGATTTCGCATGTGGAGTACAATATTTTGAAGTAAACATCGTATTATTCCCTAATCATTATGTGATTAGAATATGGAATCTTCCTAAATGGAAATGTACGTCGTTAAGGAGATCGTACTTAACTTACGTCAATACAACATTAATGAATGACATAAACAATACCGGTTATACATAACAATAGACACTCGACGATGAATATATTACTTGCAAGAAAATTAAAGAGGATGAAATACATTAATATATGATAATATACAATTATAATTACAAATTAACACGAAAAAGTGTATTAGAAACTGAAGGTAAAACTATACACGTAAAATCTAAAGGTTTGAAGTTAAAATGAAATTATTGACAACCCTAACAATAGTTAATCAGAATCATACATTTAAGCAAGAATTTTCAATACATTTTTAGTTCAAGGTATCATTGAAACTTTAACTAAAGCTCTATTCGTTAGTATGATTAAATTGAAGAAATTTAAATGTTAACGAAAATATCATTAAATTTTGTATAAACTTGCAGTCAAATTGATGTAAATAAGAGCCATATTATCTAAAATAACAATATTTTAGATGTATACAAATATTTTTTTTAATTGCATGTTTTTCAATAATATTTTTCATAATTGAATGATAAAACAAAAGTTCATTATAGAGTTATGTGGTCTGTAATCAATAACTTGATATTAAACGTTACCAAACTACGTTTATCTCTCTAACATGTTACGTCTATCAATGTTAAAAGTAAATACTAATTGGAAGAATCGTTCATATCATACTTTTCACATAAAACTTTAATTAATAATAGAAGTTTTGAATAATTGATCAGTAATTAGTTTCCTTCTATTTGATTCTCTTAAAGTTGATACACAAAACCTTCAATAGCTACTTATATACGAAAAATAATAAATTTAAGTCGCAAAGACCTTTTGTCAATACCCTTATGTAACAGCTAATTATTTGAACTTTTATTATTATTGTTTGAATACGTTTTGTTGTTGTTGTATCAGTTTATGTGACTTTTGCTATGGAATTGGTAAAGCCGCCTTTGTTCAAACTAAAGTTTAGAAATTTTCAAATTGTTCCAAACTGAATCAATTCATTTTAAAGTCGTACTATTATTGCCTTTTATTTATTATTCAATTAATATTATTTGAATATTTCAATTTTAATTTCAAATATTCTTAAAGTATTTCTTCTTAAGTTATGTATTTTCATTCCAACACAAAATGCGTGTACTTTAAATGTTACAAGCATTTATTTATCTATATGATCTACTTGCAGATTGAGATCTTTTGATGTTAATCGCGTTGATAATTCGCCCTTTCATCCCTTTCCTTTCACTTTGTCATTTGAAACACCTTTAACTTACCAATAAATGTACGCGTTCTGAACAAATCCCAGTATGTATTTACAATTTACTCGTAACATATCATGTACTTATTTTCTTAAAATACATTTGGTTTTGTTTATATTAGTATATATTTTGTTGTATATTTAATAGAAAAATAATAATGAGATTAAGAACCATTTTTTTTCTTTCAGTAATTTGTCTTCAATTTACATAACACAAACAATAAACTTGATAAGTTTCTTAAAACTATGTTATTAAGTATAGTGTATCAAAAAATGTAATGTTTGAAAGTATTTTAAATTATGAATGATAACATGGATTATTTTATTAATATAAATTTGCAAATGCATAATTTTTGTTCCATAAAATTCTATTATAATATAAAGAGTATTCGACATGGAATTGAAATGTATTATTTAATTGTTTAAAAATTGTTTAGTCTAAAAATAATACTTTAAGTTTCATTTAATTCGCATTTCAATTACAATACGAAAGGGTTTTAGATATTGTCATGTAAAATGGATCTTGATTCGATACAAAAAATAAAACAACTGCCAAACTTTGGGCGACGTTCAAAAGCTCCATCAAACTTTTTTGTTTCGCCTTTCTTTTCCCCAGTTTATCCTCTCCTTGTTTAGTTTTTTTTTTGAAACATGAATATACAATATAAAGGAATACATATATGCAAGCAAACACACAAAAAAGTATCTATAAACTGTGTGGTATCTTCCAGATGTGACGAAGGCACTTCTATATGGATGTTATGCGATGATTCAGAACGTCCGTGGGGTGGTGTTTAAATCGGCGTGATGGTTAATCCCAATTTGTTTCGATTTTAAATCTGGGTCATGGAAATAGACGTACCGTAACAGCACCGTTTCCAACTTGGGGAGGGCGAGAGATCCTCTGTTTCATCCTCCCCGTTCGCAGAAAGGCAATGCTAGAAAGAGAAAGAATTGAATCGAGGGCGAAGAGCCACCTCGTTTGAAGGGAAAACGTGTGCACAGAGAGAGTGAGTGAGATAGGAATTGAGCATAAAACTCTTTTAATAAGTCTATAGAGTGATTATCCCGATATGTGTTCAACCGTGGTACAAATAGCGGAGGGGAATCGAATTAGGCTTTAGTCCGAATGTGGATTATTTGCGCTGCAAATTGGACTATCAACTCGATTGTTTTATTCATGAACGAGGGGTAAAAAATACAATATGCGTATTATAAAAAAAATTAGATATATTTATTAATATCCTTCCAATTTATGTATTTTTATCCAAAATAGTTTTTCACGAAATATCAGATGATTGTATATCTCAATTACTAATAGCGAAGTTATTTAATAATTTATATTAGACATTGGTTGATAGGCAAATAAAGACGTTTATATTACAAAAATAATATAAAATTTTGTTACAATATCGATATAAGAATTGTTTAATTTAACATCTTCACATCTTCATTGACTGAGTTGAATTTTTATTACACGTTATTTAACAAGTAAATTGTAATAATATGTGTATACTATTTTTGTTTAATACAATACACGGCATTTCACTATAAAGGCCCTCTTCAATTAAGGCACGTTTTCGATTTACGGCCTAAAATGTTTCGATATAACGGCAAAAAAACTTTTTTTCCATGTCGATATATCTACATGTTGCCAATCTTGCGCAAGCGCAATAATTGATTCGTTATACGGCTTTTCGCTTTGCGGCCAAGTTTCGTGGAACGTATCTAGGCCGTAAAGCGAGGTACGGGTGAATTCTATTTACATATTTAGTTTTATTTACTCGTAATTTAAACTGAAATTATCGACTTAAATCAGTAGTTTTAATTAAATTTATTCACGTAACAGTTGATGAAATGAAGTTTTTGTAATATTAACACCAATTGAATAGCAACATATACAAATTTATTTAAAACATATTCAAAATTAAAATTATAATGTTTCCTGTAGGAGAGGATCAAATAATTTGGAAACTTATTTTTTTAGAAAATTAACATATTTTTTTAAATATTTATAATTAGTTTGATTCATCGTAATAAATCTATTTCAAGGTTTCCAAAATGGTTTGATGCGTTGGATTAAGGGTTCATTATACAAATAATAAAAGTTATTAAAGTAGATCAACTTGAAAACTGTTAAAACGTATTAGTTTTAATTATAATTGAAGTGAAAATATTTGTATGGAAATTAATTTACTTATAGTTTGAAACATTTTAAATACATTTAGTCATAGGTAATTGTCTCGTGGTGACTAAGATTAAGATATTGGATCGTTACACGAAACTTGGCCGCAAAGCGAAAAGCCGTATAACGAATCAATTATTGCTTTTGCCCAAGATTGGCAATATGTAGATATGGAAAAAAAGTTTCGTTATAGCGAAACATTTTAGGCCGTAAATCGAAAACGTGCCTTAATTGCAGAGGGCCGTTATAGCGAAATGCAGTATAAAGAGCGGCCGTATAGCGAGGCATTACACAAGATCAACTTATAGTGTAAATGGGTGAAATTTTATCAAAGATATCGTTTATTTTTATAAATCATAAATAATCGCCTTTGCTGTAACATCTGCAAACTACGTTAAATTCCAATAAAGTTAGAACATTATTTTATGTAACATAGTCCTTAAAGTCTTCAAACAGTATTAAAATAAAAGGTACTTGTATGAAAATATCTATACATATCACAATTAACAATTTTTGATGACACATAAACTATGTTCAAATACAACAACAAATTTTTTTGCACAACTTAATGAGAAAATATTAGATTTTTTTAAATATTTAATGTTAATTACTTAATTTAACAGAATTATATTAGAAAAATTTTAAATTTGCTTTTATCTTTAACAATAGATTTGGTTTGTGCACAATTATCAAGAGTTTTTCGTTAACAAAAATTACTATTTTGTTTACTTTTTCGATTGTCTTCCAAGCAAATGGATGCAGTTATTAAAGTAAATGTTTCTTCTTTCATAATCAGTATTGTTTAAACAACGTCTGATAATTGTGCACCAATCCAATTCAATAGATTTTTACATAATAATGTTATTGTACATTATTATAAGTAATAGACTATTATATTTGCAAAATTGCGTTAGGGTAAGTTCCAATTTAATGTTGGAAACTTATTATTTATCCGAAAAGGGAAACAAAGTTTTCTAAATATCAGATGATTAAATAGCTTCTGAACAGGAGATTTGCTGATAAGTGTATATGGATATATATATTAGAACTATGCGTGGATCCGCACTCTGGCGGTGCGGAGGGAGGTGGGTGGTTTGTCGGAGGAGGTTGTGGAGGAGGAAGAGGAGGAGGCGGCGGAGGCAGTGGCGGCGGCAGTCTATATAATGTGTTCGCGGAAGCGTTATGTCAACG
>JAFMTC010000277.1:1072302-1091817 GCA_018845635.1 Nicrophorus orbicollis
CCTAGGTCTACTCGAGTTTGTACACGCGTTTCACGCAGAAGATCCCCCTTTTTCTGCCCGAAGCGTAACCGTGGTCCACCAGCACCGAATAAGGCGATAACTTATCGACAACCACCTCCACCATCCCTTCCGTCCCGTTCCCGATGCACTTTCAAAAAAATAAACCCTTCAATTAAATGCCCCACGAAAACTGTTCTCCTTTTTTTTGTTGTCAGCTCACTTGACGCGCTCACCAAGCTGGAAACGTTCATCCGAATGCAATGTTCGAGATAAGTATGAATTTTGAATTGCCATCACAAACGGAACGGCGATGATTACGTTATGTGCGTGTACACGTACCAGTCGGAACGATCCCTCCCCCCCGTTATTATTACACATTTCATGCTGTATATCTTGTACATAAATGCTCTGCAGGTTTCTAGTTATCTTTTATAGTGCAAATATATAGCTTTGGAATTGCGTTTCTTTTCCTTCTCGTTGTATCATGTATTCGTATGATATTGATAATCAATGAAAATTATTACTTACAGAAGAAGTACAACTTTAACTTACATTTTAAGGTACTTATAAGTAAACATATTAATTAAAGTTAATAAAATTATTAACAGATAATTACATATTGTTAACATACAATAAAACATTTATATAATTATAAGAAAACACAATTATTACCATTGCTGCAAAGGGCTATAAACCATGGGTCTTTCTGCCCTTATTAACATATTATTACAGTAACAAAAAGATAAAATATATATGAATACAATAATAATTAAATAAAAGAAAATTAACTGTTATAAAGCTATTGATTATAGCTCAAAATTATAACTAGAAAGTTATATTTTTCAATTTTTATTGGTTAAAAGGATCAGAAAAAATATATACACCATAAATAATAATACATTGTGTTTACTAAAATTTAAACTTTGTATTTATTTTAAAATTAACCAATTCATATATTGATTGAAAATGAACTATTAATTGTTTAAAATTGTAATTCCATATGTATGTTAGAAGTAAACCTGATTAAAATATTGATAAATATGAAAATTTGGATAAGACATAATAGATTTCTTGAAGGAACCTACAGAAGTAGGTACAAACTTGTCATGTTTTGATGAGAAAGACAACTACATGTTTGTAATTGTTGCATCACAGTTCAATGTTACAAATAACTAAAGGATGCAACAATGACAGAATTTCATGTTAAACATCTTCAGTTTTATTAGATAATGAAAGTACATTAGATATATTATAACTTTTCAATAGAATATTATAAAAGTTCGTAAGTTAATTAAGATAATTCAAATTAAATTTATGTGAAGAACGTACAAAGTGAATATTTTATTTCATCATTTGGATATGAAATGAATGATTAAATATTATAAAGTAAAGGTATCAAGGATGACTCCAATCACATCCAAATAAACTGACATAAAACATTTTATTTACAATTGTGTTTGAAAAGTTTAGAATTTTATCAAAATACGTTCATATTCTCATATTAATTATAATAATAATAAATTGGAAAATTTCTGAAATATCTCTGTCAAATTTGAATAAAATGAGCAGTTATTGATTTATATGTACTAAACTGTATAATATTTCCGGATTATTCATTCTAGTTTATTTAGATATTTGATGAATCTACAACTGATAATATTATCTATATGCAATAATTAGCTTTTTTTGCAAATACTGTGTAAATAATATTATCTAAAAATTTGGAAAAAAATATTGTACGGAAAAGCAAAAATTTATCTATTTTCTGATATAAATGTCGTTGACTGTACACACATACTATAAAAATATGGTTCAGTAGTTTAAAGCAACGTAATATATATCTATATATAAAGCGCTATTCACACGAGGGGTGATATTAGCCCCACTTTTCCATTTAAGGTTTCTAATTTAAACGCCATTAAATCCATTTCAATGACTCTTTGGCGGGAACTGTTGTAACTTACATTCCTTCTTTTTTATCTGCCATTTTAATCAATACAATTTAGGGCAGAAAGACCTCTGTCGATAGCCCTTTTTCCCAATAATTATGTTTAAAGAAATAAAAAGAAAATGTTCAAGAGATTGTTAAATGTATACATTATTAATTGAGAAATAAAAAGATGCAATTTATGGCCCTTTTGTCACAATAGTGGCCAATAAAATATGCAATTAAATAACTGTTGTTATATTATACAATTAATATCTTAATTAATAAAAAGTCAAGCCCTAAAATAATAAGATATTTAATGTTAACTTATTATGCATGAAAATAGATATGTTCTCTTGGAAGGATTATGTGAGAAATACCGAAGAAAATATATATTTAATGATGTAGGTTTGATCCTTGAGGCACACCTCCATTCTTAAAAGAAAAACCAGTAATTGGGTCACCGCACATTGTTGATTGTTGTTTCATATGTGATAAACAAAATTCCAGAATGTGTCTACTCCTCGCGTTTCTAAGAACTAAAGTTTTGCATATTATAAAACGGGATAACAATGTAAAACAAACGTATAAACAAAACACAAATTGAATTTAAACTAATCAATTTTATAAGATTGTAAATTAATTAATGAAGCAGCATATCCAATAAAAATATATTATATTTAAAGAAATTATATGAAAAATTCACTTTAATGTATATTCTTTGTATTTCCTTATTACTATTTATCTAACTCTGTACAAAGTTTATACTTTGTTATAGTTGTTGCAATAAATGTTATTATTATATTGTAATAATTTAAATTCAATAAGACATGAAATGTTTAAATATCAATGACTTTGACTTGTATCAAACAGAATTAAGTGAAATTATAGACATTAATTGAAAAATTGTAATTAAATAATTATTTCATTTATGTAACGGTTATAAATTGTTTCTATTCATGAATTAAATTTGATAAATTGCTTCTAACTACTTTTTATTAAAAACAATTTATTGATCAATAATACTGAAAAAAAATCATTCATGCACCAAAAAAGGAATTCGAAGAAAAATCATCGAAACAGTGTTTGGATATAGTACAATAATAACCCACGTAATTCGGCCTCGGTCAGTCCGGATTCTCAATAACGCAGTTTAAAAATTACAAAACAAACTGAATTTTAATTCATACTTGGCAGAAAGACTGCTTTTTTAACAGATGTAGCCGTCGTTTTCTTGGTTTTGAATGATTATTACTGTATAAATATCTGTGTTCATTTTTCTGTCTGTTGCAATATATGTTATTTCTGTTATTAAATTTAAACAAATTATATGAATAATATAATATTATTTCATACTATGTTATATAATACAAAGATTATTTTTCACTTTATATAGTCAAGTTATTTTTTACGCGGCTTTAAAGTCCTCGATTTGTCCGGTTTCACAGAGTTCGGGATATTGGCAGAACTAATTATTCTCAAGAACTTTAATTTAATAGGTTTTTCATTGAATTAGTATGTATAAAGTGTAAAAGTCTATCTAAGTATATTCTGATAATTCTTAATTTATATGTAGAAACAATAATATTACAGAGTGTAGCAATACAATTTTATTTGCATCTCCTCATTTTTATTGTATTCAGTTATTTTTTGTAATTTGTGTTGCAATTATTATTACAGATTAATATACAGTTAACATTTGTAAAAATGTAGACGATATTTGAATTTCATGTAGCAAATAAAATAGAATGTAATTTAGTATAATTAAATTTACTATTCACTTTGTAAAATCACGTAATCTAGTTGTTATATTTTCCTGTATCAATATAATTTGAAGATATGTAGTTTATATGATTTTTAGATACTGCTGAAATTAGATATTATTTATCTTTATTTTTTTCATAAATTCCGTAAATAAAAAACAAATTTACTCTACTTTTTGCCTCAGTAATTTTCAGTCAAAATATTGAATTAATTAATCAATATATGACTTTTCAACAGTTTATTTTTTAATCATTTCATTTAAACACTAATTAGAGGAAAAACAATCATTGTAATCATTGAATTATGTTGATATTAAATTCTAATTTGATGTGAAATAACTATTTATTGTTTTATTTATACACATGACTTTTCATAATATTTCAGTATAATGTTTTATTGAAGTATTACTGTTAATAATAATTGTTTTTTTTTATTGTAACAGTTCATAATCACATAAAAAAAAACAAAATATAATTGTGAAACAAAAAAGAATAACTGTTGCAAAGGGGTTTTTGACCATGGAATATAGAAAAACGTTGAAAGATGAAATTCATTAACATAATTATCAACTTTATTTGTTTTTTGTTATAAAAATAAATAAATAAATAATAATTTTCCTTATGATTTAATTGTCGATTAGTTCTAGTTTATCGCATCAACGAAACCGAAAAAATACCGAAGAGAAAATCGCATTAGCCGGGTAATTTCACCCTCGGCCCCCGTGGAGGAATAATTTCGTCAATTTCTACCGAAAGAAATGAAAAGGAAAGAGAGAGAGAGAGAGATTACAGCGAAAAAAAGGCGCAGAGAAAGAGCAGATTACGTCCGAAATCTGACAGATGTGCATTTTTACCGTTCGTTTCGTTACATATTCCGTCCAGAAAAATGTTCGCCGTTTCAAACGTTCTCCGGCTTTGAATCTGCCACAACCCCCAGAGGCGAGCGCTGCACGCATGTGCGTCGATAAACATCCCCTCAGCGACACGCAGCTCCCTCTGTGCGGCCGTTGCTCCTTCCGCGCGAATGGGCAATTACCGCACCGGAATCGATCGTTTGCACCCTCCTCTCGGCGAACGCGATTGGTCGACGGCTCCGGTGCCCTCTCGCCATTGGTCCAGAGCGTGACGTCGGGTACCCACCTCGTCGTAGGTATCCGAGAGTCGGCATGATGTATTATCAGTTGGTCGTTGCGTTCAGGTGCTCGAGCAACAACAACAGACGCCCGAAGGGACTCTCGACGTCGCGACGCCGACACACACACACACACACAACTGCACACCGTCGCTGCTGCTGCTGCTGCCGACGCCGCACACAAAAAGGGACACTCGTCGCGACGCCGGTACCAAAGGCAGTGTGTCAGACAGAGAGAGAGAGAGAGACACGCAGAGAAGAGAAGACACCGCGCGCGATTTAGTGACGACTCATTAAGTAGTCAAGTATGATAATGTTTCGGCGCTAATTGAGCTGCACAAATGCGATTCTGATTTTCGACGACGATGGCCCTTCAACTGTGATACTAATTGATAAGGACTACCTGACTTCGTTTCTCCGCTCTCTTCCGTTTCTTCTACCAATTTTCATCCGTGTGCGCGCTTTCGCATCCTCAACTTCCAGTGATTCTACTTCTTCTTTTGGTGCATGTTCTGTGTTCGTTTTTCCGATATGACTATTTGACTTCGACCCTACCAACAATATACAAAAACACTCGTAAGTTTCAAACATTTCATCAATACAATTCAAATTACTATAAGCAAAATAATTTTAATATACCGATTTGTTATTAAAATTTTTCAAATCAATTTCAAATTTTCACAATAAACACTTTTACAACTCTTTAAAATATCTTAAATAAAGTACTGTTTCATTCAGAATACTTTCAACAATTCAACTAGAAATAGTTTTTCACTCACAACTTTTTAAATCTATATTTCACTAATTTAACTGTTTCAAAAACATCGCATAAAATAATTCATCCCATTTACTATTATATTAAAACTCATTTTCATAATAACTTACTTTTTAATCTTGTTTTATTCATTTTTTTAAACTAATATATCAGCATTTTGAGTATATTTCTTATATTTTATATAATTATTCAATTTATAACAAATAGAATTTGGCTATGATTATCGTTTTTAATTATACAATGCTAATATAATACATTCCGTATAATACAATTCAATTGAAATAATATAAACTTTGATTAACAAAATTCTTGTAAAATAATACAAATTATATAATAAAGATAAATTTAATAATTACTTATTAAAGAATATTAATATACATTCATAAACTAATTATATTTTAACTTATTAATTATGTATTTAATGATATTTTACTGTTTGTACATTATTTAGAAAATATTGGATTTACTAGAATATAGAAAGAGTAATTTTATGTTCTTTTCTTCGAAAATTATTCATAGATTATTGCGCAAGTTTATTAAATCGTTACGCATGATTTACCTCTAGTCCGACGCCAATTGAAAATTATTGAAGCTCATTTAAGTGGAATTTGCTTTACATAAAAAGCAATTGAATTCAGTTCAATTCTTAAATAGAAAACACATTTACAGACCTATTAGTTTCTTATTTTACTCTAAATCTTATATAGTTTTATTTTTATTAAATTTACTTCTAATTAAACAATATTCTTAAGTAATTTGTGTGTTTTCTTTCACATTTTATTAATTAAAATTTCATTTTTATTTTACGTACGAACAAATTATAATGAATCAGTAAAGAAAAGTCATAAATTACGATTCTTAATACAAATTTAACTACAAAAGTTACATAGACGTAAAGACCAATTATTACATTATTATTATTGTATAAATATTTTCATGTGACTTTTGTACTAAATAAAATAATTATTATATCTATTTTCATTCATTGACTAATTCACAATTTATTTTCATGTTTTTTTCTTGAAAGCACTAGTCGTATCTTGATAATGTTGTATTTTTCGTAATTGCAATATGTTAAATTTGAATTGAAATTGAAGTATTTTTTGTATAATTTAATAGAATGATTCATATTTCAAGTAAATTTCTTATAAGAAGCAACAAATAACATTTACTTTGTCCCAAGTTTTGGCCAATAAATTTGTTTACATAAAATTATAATTTACATTTATAAAGATAAACATAATTTATATAATAATACAGTTGAATTTACTAATTAGGTATAGTTTTTTTCATGAATTTGTGTTTATAATTTAAAAATATGAAAAAATGTTCTGGGATAACTCTTTATTTGAAAAGACCAAAACAATTTGTAAATTGTAATTGTAATTAAAATACTTAAATCTTTGGACGAAAAGATAAATTATTTCTTAACATCAGCAACGTAAATAAGTAACATCATCAAATTAAATTTGAATTGAATAAATTAAATAATAATAAACTTTCGTTTTTCTTTAAAAAAAAATGTAATTTCGAATCATAAAGTATTAAAATGATGAAAGAAAACGAAATTTTAAAGTAATAATTAAAAAATAGTTATTGCTTTACTTGAAATCATTAAGAATTCGATCGTTGTAATCAATGTTCTTTTTGGTTTTTAACACACAATCTAAGTACTTTAATTTAAGTACGTGCCTATTTCCAGCCGAAATTGTAACGCTTCCTCAATAGAGATTTTTATCAGTCTAATAAATCTATGTTTTTTTTTGTCTATTGACACATAATCTAATCGCTTTGAAATTTTGGCAACAAAAAATACGTACAATTTTGATAATAAACGCTTTTAATGCAGGCACTTAAAACCAATCGAATTTGGGCAATGATTGTAATAAAAAAGCTCTAATCGTATACTTGACGCTAAGCATAAGTATGTAATATCACATTGTTACTTTAATATTCATAGATAACATTGCTTCAATTAATTCAGTCAAACATTGAATTGATAATTGATTGAGAAACTTAATGATGCGTAATTTTTAATTACAAAATAGATTTTGTCGAAAATTCGTTTAAAATTAAAGTATTGTTTCCCAATACTTATTTTGTCTATTTTATGATCAAAATTGAATTGGTATTTTGTCCAGAATTGAATTTCTATTAACATGTAAATCTTTTGACTGTAATCACTTAATTATTTTCATGATGAAATTATATGCTCAATGATGGTATAGAGATTCATTCATATTAATTAAGTTGATTAGTATCTCTTTGCTAATTAACTAAATAGAAAATTTCTTATTCTTGTGGATAAAATCGAATAAGACGATTTTTTTACAAGTGAAATTATGTTTGTTTTATTGATTAGCAAAAAAAGTTATTTTGGTTTTCATAAATAAATAGTTACGTTTTTCTTGAATAACTTCTGTTTTTTGTCCTTTGATTTGATTATTGTTACTTTTAGCTCATTTACAGTTATTTGTTTAAACTAATTTGTGCAATTTGATCCTTAACTTTAAAATAGAATGTCCAACATTTTGGATATATTTTACTTGTTTATTTCCGTATATTTGATTATTTTCTGTAACTTTTATTTCTATAACTCAATTAATTAATTTTTAGTAAACATTGGAAACAAACATATTTCATTTGATATTACAGTGGTACCTCGATATAAAAGTGCCCTAATATACGAATGTTTTGAGATACGAGCGATATTTTGCTTTGAGATGAGAGCAAGATTTGAGATACGAGGAATCGCACACTACACCGACATCAACAGTTTCTCCCACCTCAGACTAGATCTCAGTCTGTGTGCTTGTATCACTCGTTTTCGAATCATTTTTGATAAGTTAGGTTCGCGTTTTCTGCTTTTTGTACATTTACCAAAAATTGCTTTGAGATACGAGCAATTTGAAGGTTACGAAACCAATTAAACTCGTATGTCGAGGTACCACTATACTTTTATATATTTTTTAATTCAGATACATACTTATTTGGAATTCATTGAAATGAATAAATGTTTTCTTGTGTTTGTCGAAAATATACATTTTTAATAAGAAAAACAAAAGTTTCATACATAATTCAATATTTTCTAAGCATTCTGCAGAAGCAACAAACAGCGGTTAACTTTTTGATAAACTTCACCATCAACTGAATTAATACTGTTTTTTCTCGCATCGGTTTTCCTTTTACCGAATGAAAGAGTTATATTTTTTTTATACTTATGGAAATGAATATCTTTTTTAATTAAATTCTTCTTTCGAAACGGGGCTCTCGAAACTCTTTTCCTCTTTCTTTCTTTCTATCTCTTCGTTATATCCTTTTTTTGTCGCAGAAAATAAAATTTGAAAAGGTAAATCTCGTCCGAAGGGTTTCGGGTTTGGTTCGGCGTTAGGAGATGGGAGTTGGGGGGGAAAAGGCATTGTTCTTTTTAAATGGGCCGCCTTTTGAGTCCAGATTTTCGGGCGAGTAACAACTTCTCTGCACAATTCTCCTTTCGCAATTGAGCGGAACCCGTTTCGCCGCCAAATGGATTATTTCATTTTATTGTTAATTACCTCTCCTCGATTCTATTTACTGCGGAAACTTTTCACTTTTCTTCGAAACAAGTTTCAACAACGAACGAACTAACTGTACAGTTTTCGGTCAATTGATCTTCATTTATTATAGATTGAATCAAAGAAAAGAAAATCATGTCTCACGATATTTTATTGCTTAATGATTGTAACCAATTTTGCTTGGATAAGTTAAATAAAAATTAAATGTTAAAAACGTTTCACTTATATACGAAACAGATTTCAATAATATAATTATCTAAAATAAACGCAGTTTTCATAACTTAAATACGAAGAAACATATACGGTTTATTGACAATTAAGAGTTTCGTTCACTTTTTCATGTCAAATATATAAAGTGAGTGATCGTTTAATGAATGAACATAATTCGTTGAAAGACGAAATCTACTACACAAATTGTTCGTTAACTGAATCGACGTAAGCTTCATATAAATACTAGAGTTAACTTCTAAAAATAACGTCATTCAGTCGAAAATCTAAAGAGTTCGTTATCCGAATACCTGCCTATAATCCAACTTAAATATTTTTCTTTGTTTGCACAACGAACCAATCTTTAACCCAATACATATGATTTGTTAAAAGTATTTGTATTATTCATACATTTATCTCACTTAATCTGCTTATTCATTTATTTCTCACTTAAAGTTTCTTCTGAAATTGATATGCACCCATACCTCGCTATACGGCCACTCTTTATACGGCGTTTCGCTATAACGGCCCTCTTCGATTAATGCACGTTTTCGATTTACGGCCTAAAATGTTTCGCTATAACGGCAAAACAAACTTTTTCGATGTCGATATATCTACATATTGCCAATCTTACGCAAGCGCAATAATTGATTCCTTATACGGCTTTTCGCTTTGCGGCCAAGTTTCGTTGATCGTATCTAGGCCGTAAAGCGATATGCAATACAATTTTTGAGAAAATCATCAATTTTAGACTAAATTTAATTGATAATTTTGTCTAGTGTTTAGATTTTAAAACTTAAACCAAACTTTAAAATCCAAGTATATTCATAATTAATTTATGATTTATTTAATGTATTAAAAGTCTAATTGAAACAACTTGTTTTTTTTCCAAGTGGATGTTAATTGCATTGAAAATAAGTGTGTTAATCGAATTAAATGAATATTTTTTTCATTTCATTAATTATTATAAAGAAATGAGATTCTTTTGGAGCTTAATGAAACAAAGTGGTAAAATTGATGGAAACAAAGCGTGGGAAGTTTAATTGCAATGAAAACGTAATTAACTTTTCCCATTTTGATAAATACTTTTAACGCCTTTTTTACACCAAATGTTTAAAAGTTTGTGTATTTTTTTTTGATTTATCATTAACTTGTGATTTATATCATTAATAAAAATTGGAATTATTGTTATTCAAACAACTTCATTGTTAATAATTTTGCTTTATAATCAGGAAAAGAAACGTTTGCAATTTTTGTATTATTGTGTAAAGGTAATGAGTTAATTGAATTGAATGAATAATTTTCATTAATTATTTTAAAGAAACGACATTTTTTTTGGACCTTAATGAAACAAAGTGGTAAAATTGATGAAACAAAACGTGGGAAGTTTAAGCGGAATGAAAACGTAATCAACTTTTCCCATTTTCATAAATACTTTTAACGTACTGTTTTTTTGCGTTGAATGTTTATAAGTTTGGGTGTTTAATTAGAGAAACACAAAAGAGATGTAATTGGAAAAAAAAGAGAAGATTTTCATATTTTTTCATGATAAAAAATCGAATTGGTGAGGTGTTTCCACCCTCACCAATTTCATCCTCATCCCCCTTCTTTACGAAGCCGCCGTGCACCCGTTTTAATAATCTGTTAAGCACCACCCGGAAATATTCCGAGACACTTCAGGGTCGAAGCTCCCTCCGCTCTTCAGATATAATAAATAACCATTTAGCCACTATAACAATGATGAAACGAGCTTTATTAGAAGACGCAGTTTACTACCTAGGGAAAATGAATTAAAATCAATTTGTGCATGTTTAGTGGAGGGTGGTTCTGGAGTGGTCTGGATCTGGATGGTGTTTCGGGGATTGAGTAGGAGGAGGATGAGGCATTTAGGTGTTTATTGGGTCGCAACCCCTGCACGCATAAACCGCTCTCCCTCTCTGTGCCCCACGGCGGATGGCGAAGGGTTTCACGAAAGATAACGAAACGCGGGTTAATTTTCATTAGGAGACCGGAGCGAAACGGAGATTTATCTCTCCACTTATCCGAGATAAGCCCAAACCTTTGGTAATACTTATTTATCCACGTTCGTTTGTTTTTTCGTGTTGCAGGCTACCGTTCGTTCCCGGAGGAGTCCAAAATCGCCGCCATCATTCTGCCGGCACAGCAATTGGGTGCCACGGTGGCACCATGGCCTACAGCCATTACGTCCGTCGACGATATGGCACATAAAGGTAAAGGTAATGCCCACGAATCAACGATTAACTTTATTGTACGTGCGGTCTAAACCTAAACGCAAATTGTATCGAATGTTGATGATCCATGATTTACATGTAACAACAGAATTTATACATTACCTGACAACTTGATGACACCAATATAAACGTCACTGGAAGAACGTCACTTAAATTAACCATAACATTAGCAAAACATCTGTGAAACATTAGACATGACATTTATATTAGAATACAAATGTAGATATAATAAATAATTGAGAAGTTATAATAAATTTATATGAAAATTGTAAGATGACAAATGTTAATATTTTAACATAATATTGTTAATTAAAAAATAAGAGAAATTTTATATTTAAATGAAAATTGCAAGATGAAAAATGATATTTTTTTAACAAAATCTAATTGTTACGCTAAAAAAGAATTTAATTTTAAAAAATCATTAATGAATTAAAACAATTAGATGAAGATTACGGTGAATGGAAAATTCAGAACAAGTAAAAACAGTGCATGCAATAGTCGTTGTTGAAAACCATTCAATTCTATTTTCATTATGATTATTGATTATTTTGATTAAAAACATATTTTTCGTATTCACTGTTCTAAGTTTTCAGGGAACCACGATCTTTGTTTAAGATGAAATTTTATATTTTGGTCATAATGAAGTGAATAACAGTGGAGTAATCTTCAAGAGTTTATTTAAAACTTGACTTGTGAAAGAACTGAGTTCAAAAGTGCTGTGTTTCGGTCATCAATCAAGTAGTTGGTAGACGAAAAAGTGATTTTATTTGCTCTCTTCTCGAGAGAAAGAGGAGATATAGGTGACAAATGGAATCTGTTTGTGAGAGGTGAATCCGACTCGATTTTTCTACGTGTATTTCGCCTCACACTCGGCTGTGCAACCGCACTTTCCGCCCTTAACCCCTCGGTAATCTTATTCATTGGTTAAGATCCGCGTTGTCATCCGTACAATGGGCCGAACCCCGCTGCCGCCTCCATCTCCCACACCGCCGCAGCCGCCGCCGTCGCATCCGGAAGTGATGCACATTATTCCGGGAAGGAAGTTTCACTTGTCACCGCCAGCTCGCAGCCTTCTTTATGTCGCCTTAAGATATTTATTATTTTCAAACCAACAACCCTCTAACCCCAATCCCCCATGCAACGTGCATGGCTTCTAAGCGCGACTCGCACACCCCCAAACCGCATGCCCCTTCATCATCACACATTGTATGCATTTGATAAATATTCAAAGTCATTTTGGAGCGTATTTAAGATCACGGGAGATAAACACTAATCGTCTGTTGATGAGTTTGAACATGTTATAACGGATCATCGATGATTAATACGACGAAACTCGTCACATTTTTCAATAAATCACAATCTCTTAATCTTTATTATATAAAAGGAATTATGTTCTAACCATTTCCGAAAGCAAACATTTTGTGAGATTAATATGAAAATAACATTTTTATTTTCTGAAGAAATTTTTTATATATTCTATAATTAATATAGTTACTAATACAAATAAGTTACTTGTCAAGTATCATATCTACATGTGAATTAATACATTTATTAATAAAGTTAATCAAAATTCTCCAAATTGTCATCAAATTACTAATTTGTAATTATAACCAGAATTATTTAAAAATGCATTATGCTTTTATTTGCAAATATTGAGATGAAGACAAGTAACTATACAAGTATTTAGTTTTGTGTACTTGCAAATCGACACAATACTTCTATTTGAACATGTCGAACGAGCTAAATAAGTATTGAAAGAAACCCATAAATATTTGTATACTTTTATCATATAAATGTAACTAAATTTGTTATAGACATTTGTTTTTAAAGTACTTGTCAAAGTAATTTCGATGCTATCTTAGGTTGTCCTAGAAAGATAAAGGACGTAAATGTCAATGATTTGGCAAGTTATTTGTCAATTGTTTATTATTGCGAAGGATTGTTTTCCAAATGTTAATCTGTGGTATTACTTTGGAAGTGCAAACATTCGGTGAGAATGTTGACGGGGATGCGGAGAAATCTGAAGACGCGCGATTAATCCTTGATTAGTGTAGTTTGTTTCGGTGGGGGAGTCGAGGTTCGGTCGGGTCCGGCTAGTTTGATCTATATAAATACGAATGTATTACAAAGTGGATAATAGGGGGGTTTCTGTTGTGTTTGCTGGAACCCTCGTGCTCTCCGGGCCCGGAGGACATGATCGGTAAACATGGGCTGAATGGGCCTTAATCCTGTGCCGTGTCCACAAACGCCACATAACACTTCAAACCTCACCGCACCAATTCATCCCACCGACACACACATGCACACACACACACAACGTGGATCCTGCAAAAACCCTCCTCTGCACCCCCTGGCACAGAGACCCGTCCACGAAACAGGCAAAGCCATTGTCATCATTTGCACTACAAAGTCGACCAATTAACTCCCACAGCTGATATCCCGCTTATCAAAGTCCTAATTAATGAACGACACCCTTCCAGAATTGGATCATCTTCCGTGATTCCTCCAATACTCATTGCATCCGTATATACAAATTACACATCTACAGTAACGTTACATGAACGTAAGTTTCATTCGAAGTAATTTAACTTTTACAAACGAGTAACTTAGCAAGTATTAACATTTATTATTTCTATTAAAATAATATTTAATTTTCATATCTCAAACGGAAATTATAAGATAATTTAATCAAAATTTTCTAAATACTCTTCAATTTATTCAATTTTTGTATAATAGTACAATTGAATTGTATATCAAAGTTAAATTGAAAGTAAGAAACTATTTAAGTATTTTTTCGATTTGTAAATGAAACAATTGAATATTTACTACTTACTACACATTTAAATTTCTAATTAAAATATATATTACTGTAAATGTTCATAAATCACAAGTGGAACAACATATTTTGATATACGTTTAGAAAAGAAAACATTTTTTTATTAAATATATCGTAAAACTTCTTAATAAAGGATCAATTAAGCCACATTTAAAATTTATTACTAAATTGATTTCGCACTAAGTGTACATTTTATTTCAATATACTTTATTGAATAGGAATTAAATCTTGTAGATTTTATAGATTCACCCGTATAATTTTCAATCTGTCAATCTTTTTCTCATTTTTTTTTAATATTCACTAAAGTGGATAGATATGAAATAAGAAAGAAAGACATATATGAAAGTTTAAATTAGATCTATATAATTACAATTAATACAATAACAATAGTCTTTACTATTCACAATGTTACCAAATCTATTTAATACATTTAATCAATTTTTATAAAAATAAATAGAAATGTTTAAAGTATAAAGAATAAAAGGAATAAAAGGGTTTAAAAATATGAAGAAAAGAAAAATTGATTGCAAATTAAGTTCATATAATAATGTATATTGTAGCAGTAAACATATAAAATATATTCAGTTTATCAAAGGACTTTTGACTTTTCGCTCATAATAGTCAAATTGCTACAATATAATTCCAAAAGAAAAGGATTTACATCTGCTTTGGAATACGTCCTGTTTGGACGAAACAAATATACCTTCTTGATGTTTGAATTTATACATTATTAGACGTATACCAAACCATTCTTTTCCATTGGATATTCAATTTAACTTCAATATATTTTGTTCACATTTATTGCAACAATAATAAAAGTATTTATACATAAACACAAACCAAAATAACATTGCAACATTCTATTGATATTTATCAATAGTCAATGTGCATTGCAACTGTAGTTTAGTTTCATTCAACGTTGATACAATAAAACAAGACATAAATTGATATGGGTTTAAACCAGTGATCATAAACCAATAGAATCCCGGCTCATGTATCCGATTTACGTGAATGCATCGGCGTCGTTTTAGAACCGCATCGAATGAAAGGGATGACATGGAAGTAGCAGCACGTAGTTTTCGGGTATTTAAGGGACAAAAACCACCGCTGACAAATACACACAAGCTGCCCGTGTTTGACTGACACGCATCTTCTTTAGGCGCGGCGAGCGAAACAAATGCAATTTGCGCGTTCCGAATGGATCGCTTTTGAAGGGCCTTCTCGTCCCTTCCCACCGAAATCTAGAAACGCAGCCCAACACAAACGGGAACCGCAACAAACAAATTTTCGAAACCGGTGCCGAATTAAATAGAACGATTTCATCAATGCCCGTTTGTGTGTGGCAGAGAGAGAAACAGAGGATGGAGTGTTTGTGTGTGTGTTTTCGTGCACCCTCCTCCACCTTCGGTGTGATTGACATTTTCTGGGGGAAGGAAAATGAACGGTCGCAGCAGCAGCCGCCGCCGCGTTTTCCGAGATTTCTTCGGGAAATGCCTCACACTTGTCACTTCCGTTTCCCTTCCGACGACAGATGAACAACTCACTAGTCCCGTCACGTAGCGCCAGCCCTCGGATAAATTGCTAGAAAGAGAAGAAGACCAAGAGAGAGAGAGAGAGAGAAGAAAAAACGGGAGAAAGAGGAAGGAAGAATCGAAGATGGAGAGAAAAATTGCGGAAAATTCGTGAACAATAATTTTCGGAGGCCCGTGCTTATATAAATATAAATTCATTCCCATTGTCCGCAGCAGCGTCTTTATTGTTGTCGCCGACCGTAAATTTCTTTAAGCACCGGTCAGGGGATGAGATTTAGGACTCGAAATCACTTCCTCAAATAGCCGAAGACTCTTTCTCTCTCTCACACACACACACAGAATGAACTCCCAGCACGCCCGAAGAAGTGAGGCCTGGAACAAAATTGTAATGGACATCCGCAAAGATTTACTCCCTCTATTCCCCGTGCACTTCTTCACCCTCTCAATCTCTTCCTTCCTGCTTTCTCTCTTAAAATAATTTTTGTTTTTTTTTCACCCCGTAGAAGATATTATATATTTTTTTGTTGTATTCCGCGGGGGCGGCGATCGATGCCCGCCGCTCCCCCTCCGGAGCGTTTGAAGAGTAGAATTTCACAGTCCACTTGCGCGATCGCAGTTTCTGCATGAAGATCGCTTTTCGTGGATGTTGGAAAATAAAAAGTGAACGTATTTGGAAAAGGGAAAAAGAACAGGACCTCGGTGAACCGGAGCGAAAATTCTGCTTTTTTTTGTTCATATCCGTTCCAAGTGCAACGTGGATCCTACGTCCTTCGCACGGCCACAAAGGGAAGCTCGCAGATTTTTGTTTTCCATTTATTTTTCCATTCATAATATATATATATATAATCTGAGGGTTTCGCAAAAGTCTTCTAAATTAATCGCAAAGTTTATTTTTATACCTTTCCAAAGTTGTTTTCTTCGAGATCCCATTAATAATGCAAGTCGATAAAATAATATATTGTTTTCAAATTTTTATTGTTAGTTTGATGCAGCTCAAGTGAAGGACTTTACTTTATAAAATATGTAGGCAAGGTTGTTTATATCGATGTTTAAGATATTTGATATTGAGTTAAGGTGGAAAGTAAAAATATTTGCATGCAATAACTTGTATCACATTGTCATAAAATCAAGTGACCTTGGAGAGTGACGAAGTATAATAAAAACAACGTGCGTTGTTATTGAATGTCAATCAGTTGTCAATAATTGAGCAATTACAATTGTATATTTTTTTTGTGTGCGTTTTACTGTGAAGTGAAGAAAACAACATTCGATGCAATCTGTGCAAATCATCATCACTTCGTGTGTTTATAATATAAAATGTTGCAGACCCCTTCTCTTTTGCAGGTAATGATCAAGAAGGTAGTAACAATTTGTAAAGCTAGGATAGGAGCTTGGAACGAGGCCCCCTTTGGGCTGGCGCCGGTGCACCCCAACAGTTGCAAAACAAACAGCTCGAACACACCGAGGTAGTTGTTTTGCAACTCGGCAGGAACCGCGACTTTGGCTAACCCAATAGTGGCCTCGTTGACGAGCAAGGTTATTGTCATTTGACGACATCGGACTATAGCTTGTTTGTCACACCGTTTTGATAAAAAGCACAGTGCGAAGAGCAACACCTAAAACAAACCCAAAAAAAGTAAAAACTAGAAAAGAGCGAAGATTAAAAGATATATAGTGCTGCATCCTCACCACGCGTAACATAAATCAGACGTACCAACAGCTGTATAAGTTTTATCAATAGGTGTTGGTATATCTGAATGAAATTTATGTTAGAAGTAACGGGTGGTGTGGATGCAGCACTATGCATTTAAAATCGCTTTTTGAAAGTTGAATTGTTGATTTGCCTTTGTAATCGTGGTACTGTGGCCCAGGTCATAGCGGTGTGAACCAGCTAGGCGGTGTTTTCGTCAGCGGACGTCCCTTGCCGGATTCAACGCGACAGAAGATCGTAGAATTGGCGCACTCCGGCGCCAGGCCTTGCGATATTTCCAGAATCCTGCAGGTGTCCAATGGCTGCGTCTCGAAGATCCTCGGAAGGTGAGAGATTTGAATTCTGACCGTCCAACGATCCGGCGATGATCATGCAAAGCATACCCGATATTCCAGGTATTACGAGACGGGGTCGATTCGACCTAGAGCAATCGGAGGATCGAAGCCGCGCGTGGCCACCGCCGAGGTGGTCTCCAAGATATCCGCCTACAAAAGAGAGTGTCCTTCCATCTTCGCCTGGGAGATCAGAGATAGGCTTCTGCAGGAGGCGGTCTGCACCAACGACAACATCCCAAGTGTAAGTCTCTAATTTATATATACACTATAAAATCAACTTTGTTCAATCTGCAAGACTATTTTCTTGATATTGAAATGAGAACTTATGCAGTGTCAGTTTAAAGATTTTGATATAATTGGTTTGAATGTTAGAGACATTTTGATTGGAATCTTGGAAGTGTTTCCACTTTTTGCAATTAGCATTTATTGGTACAACCCATTCAGTATATTACATTTACGCTTCTATTACTAAATATTTTAAATAATTTTTAGTAATTAATGATGGGTATGTGAGAATTGATGACCGGATAACCCAAAACATAGGTCAAAAAAGCGAAAAATCAGTAGTGACAGAATTGAACATGTAGTCTGAAACAATAGATAATTTAAGTTTTGTTTGTTGTATTAGAATCATTGACCGTAAAATATGTTTTTTTCATCTTCAATTTTTACTTGTAGTATTTTTTGTCGCGGTCCTGTTTTTTAGGTAACTTGGTCTAATAAACTTTTCATCAGAGAATGTATCTTAAGTAGCAAATCCAGAAATTCTTAATTATAATTATATTTAAAAAAATATATTTCAATAATTTTGAAAATTTTGAAAAGGGAATGCAAAGAAAAATAAAATAAAATTCCACTACTGCAAAGAGTTTGCAAAGGCATTGACTGTGTCCAAAAAAAACTTGTTTTATTATTTTTCTAAATACTTTTTCTTACATTAAAAATGTATTATGATTAATGCAATATTAAGAAAAATGAAGAATCATTTTTATGAATTCAGAAAGTTTGAATTCAGTTATCAGAGGTTTTCTTGTCCTAGGAATTACTTTTTTAGACTATTTTATCATTATCAAGATGCGTCGTTACTTACACTCAACACTGCAAGTAATGACATATCTTCATTTCAAACAGAACATAAAAAAGCTGTAAGGGTGCCAATATTAAAAGGGA
Organism: Nicrophorus orbicollis; assembly: GCA_018845635.1. Lineage (NCBI taxonomy): Eukaryota > Metazoa > Arthropoda > Insecta > Coleoptera > Silphidae > Nicrophorus > Nicrophorus orbicollis. The sequence goes on from JAFMTC010000277.1 coordinate 1,091,497, forward strand.
TTAGGGTTTTATTGGAAAATCTGGTTTTAATTTGATGCTAGATATCGTAATTTAGAATGGCACGCGGCTGCCACGTGGCGGATTATTGCACATTGCATATTACGACCCCTTTTTCAGTTGGAAAAGGAACGATTTCCTTTATTGCCCGGCCACGTGGCCCCCGGACGTGCGCATTTAAAATAGTGAAAGAGCGAGAGAGGACTGTGAAATACAAAAACGAGAAAGAAAGATATGTAAAAAAAGTGTCCGAAATAAAAAAAAAGCTGTGGGAAACTGCAAAGTAACAAAAATCGAGTCAAACCTAATAACCGGGGGGGGGGG
>JAFMTC010000277.1:1128070-1187275 GCA_018845635.1 Nicrophorus orbicollis
TATCCTAGTTTCATAAACATCTTTCAGATCCATTCTATATATTATGGTTTTCGAGAAAATCGCTAAAATGTGAAGACACTGCTTTTTCGTCCGATAATTTTTCATTTCTTACTAAACAATGCAATTTATATAAGAAAAAGGATGTGAATGTATTTATAGAAATAATTCTGTTTATCGTTATTGGACTGGCAACAATATGTAGATAAACCATTGACTTTACACATGTTAAATTATAAATTTAAAAACTATTTTATAATTCTTTCATATTTTTTTCGAAATATGAAAATTCGTATAAGATAATAAGAAAGAGGGGGCAGAAAGATCTATGGTCCTTTGCAGCAGTGATTTAGTTCACTGTAAAAATGATTCATAATAATAAGAAAGAAGTGAACTGAATAAATTGACAGACATTTAGTAAATTGTTGACAACATAATTGACATTTAGTAATAATTATTCTGTTAGTAACTTTTATTATTACTACTAAAGTAACTGCAACAAATTGTACAATATTTAGATGAAACGTTGGTATAGAAAAAGTAAATTTAAGAAAATGCCATATATATTGAAAAATTGACAATCATTTAGTAATGAACATTTTGTTTAACGATTTTTATGATTATTTCAGCACTAAAAGTAATAAATCTCATAACAAAGACTTGTTTTTTTTTTATTAGTAGAAATTGTGAATGTGTTTTCATGAATCGCGTTGTATGACAACGGCACGTCGCATCGTTGTATTGATAAAGTTTTTTAAGGTGCGTTTATGCGTGTTTCGTCGATATCAAAGTCATTACTTCATTACATCTGGGAGTTCACACACCTTGCTTGTAATTTGAATAATTCAAGGGTCGCAGTGAATACTTTAGTCCTGGCGTGACCACAGCAACGTTAATATTAACTGTAACAGGTCAAATTGTTCCGTACTCCGAACCCAAAAACAAGTCCAAGTAAGTCAAACCAATTACAGAAGAAACGAAAAGCTGAACAATTTCAATTATGCACTGTTTCCTTGAACGCCTGCCTGCACGTCAATAAATAATTACATCATTTTGCAAGATGCTCAGCTTTGTTTGTACGTACCAAATGTTTACTTTTAAACATTAATTCTATCACTTACTAAATGCGTCAAATTTAGTATTAACGTTTAGTTTTTTTTAAAGAAATTTGTGTATTGTAACGAAACATATTACTTGGAAAATTCGTTATAATGTTCATGACAACTGCGTAGATGTTCCTCAATTTATCTGTTTTCGATTAGGAAGGAAGTCGCCTCCTTCAACAATCGACTATCGATTATTTTTACCCTTCGGTTTTGTGTGTAACGATCGAACTTAGTACCATTATTAAATCATACTCATTTCAGTTAATATCAATTTAGTCTTCCGTCTAAATGGTAATTTCATTCAAAGAATTTAATCTGGAGAATTGAGTTTTGTATGATAATCTTCGTGTTTTGCGGATTATACAGCATTGCCTCGCATAGTGCGGCTCTCAACAGTCCAGATTCATTGTAGTACAATTTGAAAACATTTTGTGAAAAAAGAAATATAGAATCAAACTTCCTTCAGAAGAAACATTAATTTCAGAGACTAGTTATGATACAATAATGTTATATTTTAACCTAAAGACTGAAAACTTCGAAATTAAGGATTAATTTATATTTTCTGAGTTACATACAAACATTGATAAATAAAAACGAAAAAAGTTAATAAAATACGAATTACTCAGAGACTTGTTTTTAATTCATAAAAGCATGGCATAATGTGTAATCGTTCAATAAAAAACTAGAAGTTAATAATTAATGTATTAGTAATGACGATCAATAAATCAATAAGTAATTACTGAATATACGGATTAATGGTGAAATTATTTACGAATGGAGTGAAACCTTTAAATTACAGAAAACAAGTTTGTATTAATTTCTCTATTCCCCAACTTTGTTAAGGTATATATTTTAAACGTAGTGACAAGTACAGAAAATCCGTTCTACTATTAATATAGAATTAATGATCGATACACTACACTAAATACACCACCGTCAAATTGAACCAAATGCGAAAGCTAATCACATAATTGTTTTAATTCAAGGCCTGTTTTAGCATAATTTATAGACCAGACAGCGTTTTTAAATGTGGAATCAACTTAACCATGTAATTTCACCGCAATATTCCTACATAATTTGTTATAATCAGCACTTTCTAAGTTCCTTTTACCAACAAAAATCGAATAAAATTGAACTTTAATGCGCATTACATGTAAATGATGTAGCATGCATGAGAAATCGCAAATAGCGATTCACATTAAGGGCGCCACAGGTTACATCATAAGTATTATGATTGAAAACATTCTAATTTCGTATGATACGATCAAGAAGCGAGAACACTTCGCTAGTTCCATTCACGTGAATCTTACAAAGTCTTCGCCCATCGTCTAATGAGATATTGTTATAGAGGCCGAACCCCATTATCAAATTTGTTGCTTCAGCAATTTCCTGTTACGTGCACAACAATAGCGTATTTTATTCTCCACTGGAGATATTCGAATTGTAATTAATCCGCTGTTAAATCGTAAGGCAACAAATGATCCACATCTTTCCAATTGGATCCAGTAAACTCTCAACTTACGATGTACAGTGGTACCTCGATATGCTAGTGACCTAATATACGAGTGTTTTGAGATACGAGCCGCCGAGCGAGCGATATTTTGCTTTGAGAAGAGAGAAAGATTTGAGATACGAGGAATCGCACACTATACATTTGCAGACTAATTGCTTTGAGATACGAGCAATTTGACATACGAGCAAGGTTACGGAACCAATTAAACTCGTATGTCAAAGTACCACTTTCGAGAAAAATATCTTTTAAAAAGTATTTTATCTCCACTGGAAATATTCGAATACTAATTAAATCATAAACAATCCACATCTTACTAAATTACTTCAAAGTAAGACCTCAACTTACACTAATTTATTGTAGCTAATAGTTGTAGGAAAGTTTTATCACTTTCAAGAGCTTCTTTTATTCTTTTACTAATATGAATATAATTTTTATGAAAAAAATCATCAAATAAGAAAAAAATAAATAAATTTAACAAAAATATATTAAAATCATCAATTAGATTACGTTTTTTTATTAATTTTATTAAATTGCTGCACTTTACAAATATTTACACATTATATAAAATTTTCGATAACTTTACATGCGCAAACGTTGATAATTTTGCCACATTAAACAAACATGCAAAGTGCTTAATTATATTTACAACAACAACTAAATGAATAGAATCTATATATATTAAAAATGCTGCGTTGCCATTCTAAATATTACCATATTTCGGGTAAAATTCGTACCTACTATATTTACTTCATAGATGGCGTCATCATACCACTCCCCACTTCTCGTTATCTTTCGCGCGGTTTTGCAAGAAAACGATTCTCTGCTTCAACAATCGTCCATTGCTGCACGTATAATTTGATATAATTTCGTATAAATCCTTGAATGTTCCGTACTTCGGTAAGTTTATTTAATTCAACATGCTATATCATAAGCCCTAAGGGCAGACGCATCAAAAACGTTCCCAAATCGAGCACCCAATAAAGATAACGCCGCTTCCGGTGCTGTTTAATTATTGAGTAGGCGGCCTACTGTAACAACCGTTAAAAGACGGCCATTGCATAACCTACTATATTGATATCAAATATATTTTTATCATAATTAACCGTTATTAAACGCGTTCCATAATCAGAATTCGCAGAATTTAATCTACCTACGTGAAATATTGCCGGCATTTGAACATTTTTAAAGTAAATATTTGATTTGTGCAATCTGAATTGAATGAAATAACCACTTTAATTGAGCGGGAATTACAAATTAATTATATTAAAGTGTATTTTATATCGATTTTTGTTTCATGACAAAGGTCACTAAATAAATACTTCAAGATGATTACAGAGAAAAAGTAATTCATTAATAACAAATTAGATAATCAGTTTAGATAGTTTTTTTTTGTCATTTTCAATAATAAATTCTCCCACAAATAGTTATTACTAATGCAATTTTAATTACTAAACCTTGAAACTTCAATTGAAGATATTGTTTTCCAAATAAGTACTAGTTTTTTTTTATAAACAAGTTTTTTTTTATTACAATTTTAAATGAAAAGAAATTAACTAAATTATACTCCTATAAGTGTTTAATGAATTTACCACATTTTGAATGTTTTAGATGAAAATAGAAATTTTCATAGAAACAAGCATTTTTCTATAGATTACAAAAAATATGTAAATTGCATTATTGTATTTAATTCCAATTAGACTACAATATTAATTCTAATTAATTACTGTAATTTACAAATAATTACATGTTATATCAATTTTCGATAACTTTACATGCACAAACGTTCATAATTTTGCCTTATTAAACAAAGATACTAACTGCTTAATTATATAAAACTAAATGCATTGTCAACTCATTTTTAAAATGCTGCGTTGCCTTTCTTAATATTATCGTATTTCAGTACCTATTTTTACCTAGTCTATATATTCCATAGATGGCGTTAGTGTAACTCTCCCCACTTCTCGTTATCTTTCGCGCGATTTTGCAACAAAACGGTTTCTGTTATAGCAATCGTCCATTGCTGCTCACATAATTTGATATTGTTTCGTATAAATCTGTGAATCTTTCGTGTTTCTGTAAGTTTACTTCATAGAAAATACTATATATCATAAACCCTAATGGCATACCCATCAAAAAAGTTCCCAAATTGATCACCCAACAAAGTTACTGCCGCTTCCGCTGCTGCTTAATTATTGAGTAGGCCATGTTACGACCGTTAAAAGCCGGCCATTGCACAACCAGCTACATTAATAGGAAATATATTTTTATCATTATTAACTGTTAATAAATGCGTTTCATAATCAGAATTCATAGAATTTAATCTCCCTTCGTGAAATGTTGCCTGTGTTTCGAACATTTTGAAAGTAAACATTAATTACATTGAAAAAAATAAAAGTAAAAAGTAGATAATCATAAATTATATCAGATAAGTTTTGATAATTTAACTTAATTGAAGATTTCCAAATATTGATTCGTTATTGTTCTTTAGAAATAAGTTTATTACACAACTAAACAAAAAGTAAGATCATTAACCACATTCTCCTCATGTTAGTTAATTATGATGTGACAATAAACATTTCGAAAGGAGCTATTGTAAAATTGCTAATTAAACTAATTGCTTCGTAAATCAAATCAAATTGGAATTGTTATATAAATACATTACATTTTGACGCGTATTTCTTTAGTTTGTTTCTTTATTTGTGCATTTACCGAAATGAATATTCTTATAATATGCTGCGATCATAAAAAAAATGCAAGGCTGTTGTAGTTCAAGAATAATAATCATCAAGTGGGTCTTCGCCCCCGTAAAATTCCATATTGTTTTCAATGCAATTGTTTTTCTTATTTCTATGCTTATTTGATATTCGTGTAATAAAAGTCACGTTTAACAAAGGTAGAACAATTAAACACAGTTTGGGGGGTATAAAAATAATAATTATAACGATCTCGTGTTCCATTTACAATCAATTCGAGCATAACAAATGAATAAACATGAAACGGGTAACGAGTTGAACGTCCTGCAGACGAAAAAATCAATTACCATTACGCCACCTGCGAATAAATAACTGATGATCCTTTTCATATTTGATTGCACGATTACGAATGAATTGTTAACAGCAGGAGGGAGACTTTCATTATGATGGTTGTAAATTCAGACGTTTAAGTTTGGGTGTACCTGTAAAGAGGTAGCAACATATTGTGTGTTGAGGAAACACGAGAAGGTCACCTCATTTCCATTACAAAGGAGAGCGTACTTCCCATTAATGATTCATTAATAAATTCGCTTGCAGAAAATGTTCCGACCACAGAGTGCTACGTCTCGCCAAGAGAACGAGATGGTGAACAGGAGTATCCGCGAGTTGCAAGCAAACGGTGATTCATTGTCGTTGTAATTTATGGAAAGTTTTTAACTTGTATGTTCTTTGTGCAGGAGCCAATGATGATCCCATTGCCCGTTTGAGATTGGTCTGCCTTTCTCGTGGAGCAACAGGAATCCTGGGTTTAGGTCGCATGTTCCGTCGTTTAGATGACGACGGTAACAAACAGCTTAATCTTGATGAGTTCATCATTGGATTGAGGGAGTCCGGACTGGAGATCGGCGAGGCCGAAGCCAAAGAGCTCTTCTCCAAATTCGATGTCGACAACAGCGGCGGCATCAACATGCAAGAATTTATTGTGCGCATTCGAGTGAGTAGAAAACTTATCGATCGGCATCCATACTTTGTGTACATTATTTAGTTATGATCGATCGATAAACCTAATAAACAAAATGTACTTTAGCCACCCATGTCCGAGTCGCGAGTAAAGGTCATCAACGAGGCCTTCAAGAAGCTGGACCGAACAGGAGACGGTGAGATTACCGTGGATGACCTGAAGTCCGTTTACAACGTGAAGGCCAATCCTCGTTACATTTCCGGGGAAGAATCCGAGGAGTCCATCATGAAGAAGTTTTTGAATAACTTCGAGCAGGATGGAATCAAGGACGGAATTGTAATTGCTCGACGATAACGAAGAGTGTTTTTACTAATTTTGTAATTTTGCAGGTGACCAAGGAGGAGTTCTTGAATTACTACGCGGCAATTAGCGCTTCGATTGATAACGACTGCTATTTCGACTTGATGATGAGGCAGGCCTTCAAACTATAAAAATCTCCTAAGACGCTTAGCAGTATGTCCTTTCGTTGTTATTAGGGGCATACAAACTAACAGCCACATTTGCCTTGTTGTTTCTAAGCACTAATATTATGTACTCTACCAAATAGTAACTTATTTAAAACTGTGTTTATGTGTATCCCTCACCAAGAAATATACTTTTTATAAAATATGTACACAACTTCATTTTATTAAAAATCCTTCTCCAAAATTGAACTTTTAAAACAACTCTTTCAACCTATTTTATTACCACAGTACGGTTATCCCATTGAAAGAATGAAAATTGTAGTGGCTAATTGGTTAACAAACAGTTTAGACTTTGAACAAATCAACCAACGAATACTCGTGGAAACTCGAACAACAAACTCTTGTAGTATATTTATAAAATTGAATTTCACTTCTAGTTGATTTCTGTTCTCTGGATTATTGAAGTTGCTTTAAGAAGTTTTTATAATTATAATTTTTCAATTCCATTTACATTCTATATTTTTGTCATTCGTATGTTTATAAATCATCACATAAAAATAATAAATTATAGTATAAGCATTTGTACAATGTTATTCTTGTTTTCGTAAGTTTTGCGTTTAGACACATATTTGTGAATGTATTCTAGTAGCTAAAGGGTTAAAGATGTTGAAAAGCTCATAATGGACCATGAAAGTGATCTGACGACAGAAGAACTGTTAAATAAAGAATTGTAAGAAACTAAAATAGATGTGCTTATATTGAAAAGATGACGAAATGTCGTCTTTGCTGACATCTGCTCATAAAGATCTTTTGAAAAATGGTTAGGAACTCAGAATAACGGTCCTAGAATCAAATTATATTGATGTCAAACGACTCGAGGATCTCTACAACGACTATTAATCACTTCTGAAGAATCCTGAAGAACAGTGAAAAGCAATCGTTATAGGACAGATTCTTTAACGCCAACAAACGACAAAAAATATAAATAAACCGAATGTTAACAATAATTGTTATTTCAATTGATTGTTCATATTTTCAAATAATATTTCGATCGATCCCTGAAGCAGTGTAGCCAAGGTCCTTAAACTATCAGTAAAGTAACCCAAGTGTTAGTTGAGAACCCCTGGACCGAATGAAATATTTTAATCAAATTTCGTAAATACTGGCCATTTTATACGTTTTTGCAACATTATTAACAAGGATGTTTAAGAAGTTACCTATATTGACGTCAGTAATAAATGTCAATAAACTTTTATGGGGAAACTCTTAACAGACACCCCACCCCAGACAGATTTTTCCGGCATTTACCAGTTAACAATTAAAGTAGTAAGGCCGATAAGGATCAAAAGGGTGCCAGAAATAGGGTCGTAACTTTAATATAAAATAAATGAGCCTTTATATCCTATTAGAGTCGAAAAGGGCTGTTATGGCCAGAAGAAAAGCTTTTAGTATATAATCCATAAGAAAATACATGGAGACTAACTTTCATGTTACAAATTCGTGGTTAACGGGAAATTAATGTTGTTTTTAGAACCTTTGGCAGTGATACTCATAATTATTTGTTTGTAAATATGATAAATTATTATAACTTCACTAAACAATGTTTAGGTATTATCATTTAAATGTTATTCATGTTACATATTGAAATGCAATAATTTGATATATTAAATCAAATATGGAATCTGGTATATGGCAGAACAATTATTAGTTATATTTTATTACTTTTTATTGTAAATGATGTACATATAACATCTTAGTGCTTGGAGGCCAATCGCTTGTCCCTTTCTTCAGCAATGCTGAGCTTAACACCCTTTCCACGTGGGAGCGATACAAAGGCCTTGGATCCCTTACCAATGACGAATACGTTGTTTAACCTGAAGAAAATAAAAAAACATTAGTAATGAACAATAAGCAATAATTCATCAACATTCATTGCATGAAATCAATGTAAATTGCTCAAAGTATACTAAAATCCATTATGAGCATTAGTACATAATAGATATTTCGCAATTAATTACTATTGGTCAAGATTGACTAAAATCTACACTGGACATAAATCTTAGCTTCGAAATGACCATCTTTTGCTAACCCATCAATTCCATTTTCTCTTTCAACCGAAAATAGAACTACCTGGGTTTGTGAAAGAATAGAAATACATACCTAGTGGCAAAAGTGTGTCCTTGGGAATCCTTTACGTGAACAATGTCAAAAGATCCTGGGTGACGTTCCCTGTTTACAATGGTACCAACACGACCCAAATTGCGGCCTCCAGTGATCATGGACAGATTTCCAGAATCGAACTTAATGTAGTCCAAGATCTTGGAGGTGGCGATTTCCAGCTGGATTGTATCGTTGACCTTGACGTTGGGGTCTGGGTAACGGATGGTACGACCGTCGTGTGTAACCAAGAATGGAACACCCTTGGGTCCAGTTTGCACAGTCTTCACTTTGCAGAGCTTGTACTGAAATTAAAAAAAAAACACATTGTTAATCAACATTTTCACTAACAATAAGGCAATAAATATTTGCGTTGTTGTAAAATCAGATGAGTAAGAATGCTTTCACCTTTAATCAACTATTTTATTGAGAGTTTCTTTGGAAGAACCTCAACCATGCCTTTAGAATTTTCATCACTAATTAATGAAAACTGTACTTAATGAATGTTCTTTGCTAAAGTAATACTAAAAACTAAGTTATTAGTATAAAAAAAAATACTTCGCAAATATTTAGTATTGGTCAAGATTGACTAAAATCTACACTAGACATAAATTATAGCTTCGAAATGACCTTACAAGCAAGTTTCATTGAAGTATGTTACTGAAGCACTGAATTTAAATTGCTACAAAAAAATAGTTTTCATGTTAATAATCTAATGACATATTAATTCAGAATAAAGCATAGCATGCTCTAATATTAGTACTCAAAAATTTACCTTGGCTTCCTCAGAAGTGATCCTGTGGATGGTGTAACGTCCCTTAACATCATAGATAAGACGGAAGAATTCTCCAGTCTTCTCGATAGTGATAACATCTAACAAATGAAAAAAAAATAATAACTAGCAATTTAAAGATTTGCAATGCTTAGATTTGTGAAACAGCTTTGCATATGAAAATAACTGTAGGTTGAAGGCTTAAAAATAAAATGTACTCACCCATAAACCCAGCTGGGTAGTTGGGATCAGTCCTAATTTTTCCGTCAACTTTAATCAACCTCTGCATAACTATTTTGGTTACTTCAGAATTGGTCAAGGCATACTTCAAACGGTTACGTAGGAAGATAACCAAGGGAAGAGATTCCCTAAGTTTATGTGGTCCAGTGGATGGACGTGGTGCAAAAACACCACCCAATTTATCCAACATCCATGCTTTAGGGGCGTTTAAACGCTTCAAATGCTTCTTAGGGCCTCGAGCCTAAAATTTGTGAAAAACATAGTTTAAGGTTAACTCGCATTCACATGTATGTAAACAAAAATATGGTTAAAACGTAATAAACTGAACTGCAGATTTTAAGGAAAAACTACAAAACAATTTAAGGAAGAGTACAAACCATTGTTGAGAAGTAGTATGTTGTTAATAAACGATGTTTTGAACACTTAGAAACTTGTCACTTTTTTACTAAGTTTTTTTGAGTAAATATCGTATTTATATATAAAAATTACTGTTGAATAATATTCTGCCGATATTAGTAAATATATTTTAAAGTAAAAATGTTCAAAACACGTATTATTTACAGTGATGTTTGTGGATTTTCGGAGAGAGCGAAAACTTGACTTACCATCTTGAATTTTTAACCGGAAGAGAGAATGTGAACGACTACAACTGAAGCCCTCAGCTCAGATCCCTAGCTTACCGACTCTACTTTCGCGCCAAACCGCTAAGAATTCAAATTTCCAAATTGCGAAAACAAATGCAATACCAACTGCCGTAAATATTAATGAACTCGTTTTATACGAATTGAGCAAAATGCTGAGAATTCCGAAAATTTGTGAAATTCCGCGCGTTCTGTTGGAAATAGCTTGTAATATGTAATTGGAACTACTCCAGATTTTTAAATATTTATAAATAACTTATGCGAGGTTTTAATCTCCACTTCTAATCATGTTTTCGTCATAGTAATATGTGTGTGCTTTTATTCGAAGATAATAAGTTGTTGTGGGATAATGATGGAATCTTGGACAGATGAGAAAGTAAACGAACAGAATTATGAAAATAATTTTTCAAACATCGTCGTGACTCACGACCTGGAGGATTGCTTGATTGACGAAAGCTTCGATTTGTGCTTCAATAAAGTGTACGAGCAATTGCCAGTCATTAATTACACCAAATATTCAGATGAAAAAGAGAAGCCCGAAAATTCAACGTACATCGGAAAATTACAGCAGCAGGATGGCAACGCGGGGTAATTATTGGGCTTCATTCAAACATGGTTCTTTTGCTGCGCGAAGCAACCTTCTTGCCAAATTTAGCGATATTTCAGTCAGCTGTTAACAAACGGGTTCGCTTCTTGGATGCATTCATATAAGAGGATGCATCAAATCAAGACGATTCCTGAAAACGCTTTCCCACCAACTCTTATTAATTACTGAAAGAATCCTTCGTCAATTTCGAGGCATTTAAATTGAAATTGATGCATCCACTATGACCTCATTGTTCCAAAATACACTTCATTTACAAGTTGTATTGAATTACATTTACTTTCTTCTAGGCGCGAAAAATGTTTCCAATACATGCTATTATAGATGACGTATATTTCAACATTACTAATTGCAGTTTTTTATTCATTATATCATACATAACCTAACATCCTGTTGGATTATGTTTAATTATTCTTAATTAAACTATTATTGCTTTATAAGTGTATATAATTTGATTACTAGAAAAGGCATCAATACAAATCCCATATCAAATGCACCACAAGTAATTAATTAAAATATATAAGTAAAAAATATTCTAGAACAAAATATTTAATCTGCAGATAATTAACAATGTCTAATATAAAAAATATTGTCTGTTCCATGCAGGTATATCCATCATACGATATCTCCGAATGAGATATACATGCACATCAACCCAGGGGAGTCAGATGAAATGCCAGAGGAGCCCTCGCATGCAACAATAACAATACACAGCACAGATCCAGATACGAAAGTGACCACAGTGAACAGGTTCCATTGTGATTATGATGGGTGCTTGCGGACATATAGCACAGTTGGCAACCTCAGGACACACATGAAAACCCATAAAGGTTAATTTTCTTTATGCACTTCATTGTAATTCACTAACATAGGTAAATTACAAAACTATAATATTAGCATATTATTTAAAAATAACCAAAATCTCTTAAAGAAAAACTATGTTTTAGGGGTGTCTCAGCTAAAATTACTAATTCTTGTTGTTTTGTTTTAGGAGAATACAGGTTTAAATGTTCTGAACCAAGTTGCGGCAAGGCCTTCCTTACATCATACAGCTTAAAGATCCATGTCAGAGTGCACACCAAGGTGAAACCCTTTGAGTGCACACATTCAGGATGTGAAAAAGCATTTAACACATTGTACAGACTCAGAGCTCACGAGAGGCTGCACAATGGGAAAACTTTCAATTGTGAGACAGATGGATGCATGAAATTCTTTACCACACTCAGTGATCTCAAAAAGCATATCCGTACACACACCAGGGAAAGGCCATACAAGTGAGTTGTATTAATATAATGTAATAATACCTTTGAGGTACTGCCAGAAATGTGTTTCAAAATTTATAGTTGAATCTGGCAATGAAACAAATAACATGATTATCATTTTTTAGGTGTAATGAAGATGGATGTGGGAAAGCTTTCACAGCCAGCCATCACCTAAAGACGCATTTGAGGACGCACAGCGGGGAAAGACCGTACGCTTGTGCTGAATCGGACTGCACAAGGGCATTTTCCACGTCGCACAGCCTGAAAACTCATGTAAAATCACATTTGAAAGTTCAAAGTGGAGAGAAACCGTATTCGTGCGTTGAAACTGATTGCACGAAAGCTTATACTTCTTCCAACGGCTTGAAAACGCACGTTAAGAGCCACCAGAAGCCAGATGCTAAAGATTCCTCGAACGCTGTTAAGATCGAAGTTGTTGAACATGGTGTTACAGATCATGTAAGTCACGAGTTAACTTGGAGTCATGATAGCAATGGTAAACAGATCTGTTATTATTTGTGCTGACTAATTGTGTATTAATTGTTATCTTTTAGAATATCCTGATGATTTTACTGGGAAGAATATGTACATTACAAATGGAAATTTGGAAAACAACGTTTATTATGATAATGCGCAGTTGAATAACAATTATCTCCCTATAAATATTGATCCTCAATACGAGCAAGTTAAGAGCGAAGTCGTAATACAGAATGATCTTTCGACTTGTTTCGAGACTGCGAACGGGTTGAAGAATTACGCTACAATTAGTACGGCCGAACCTGTGGCAACTCAATTATCGTATAATATTGGAACGGAGAGTATCGAGGATGGGAAAGAAGGCGAAACCTTGAATAATACGGAAATGGAATTGGAGGAGAACTCGATAATAACGGAGATACAGAACGCCGGTATCGATTTATACGACGTGAATCGATCTAGCGTGAACAACTTCGACGTTGATCTCTTCAACAGTCCCACATTCGACGGAGAGAAGAGCCCCAACTTCAAGATTCTGAGCGTGGAAAATGTGAAGAGCGCAAAGGATCCTAGCCTTGATGAACTCGAGAAGCAAATCTACATGCCGGAGGCTCTGGAGATGTCTCTGGTGTGCGAGGAGGAGACTCCTTCCACCTGGGTGGATGCCATGAACTTGCTGAATACCGATCCCGTAAATATCTATGAACAACTAAACGAAAACCCCATCGCGCTTCCAACCGCTATGCAATCCTACATAAATCTAGACACGCCCCAAAGAAATACCAGCATCGAATTGAAAACGCCTAACAGTGACGCAAACCTCCTAAAGAACTTAACTGCCGACGCTGACATTTGCAAGTGCGTTGACTGCAAATGCGACCCTTACAATAACTGCCATGGATGCAACCAAAGCACTGCTGACATTAACGAGAACAAATCCTCCTCCTGCTGCGGTAGTGACAATCAAAAATCCAGTTGTTGCAGTTCGGATAACGACAAGCCCTCCACCTCGAAAGTGAATAACCAAAAATCCAGTTGTTGCGACAGTCAGAAACCCAGCTCGAGCACGGGCTGTTGCGGTGCAGGAAACCAAAGATCTAACTGTTGCAGTACTCCTGCTGTTACCACCAGCAGAACCATTGCCACACCTCAACCATGCATTGACCAAAGCGACATTCAAAATTACCATTCGGATTCGTGCAGCAAGAAGGGCGACGATTGCTGCGTGGTCGTGTGTTTAAAGTCTTTGGAACAGATTAAAGATATGCTAACAAAAGCCAAAAGCTGCGGCAGCTTTCAAGCTCTCTCACTAGGATGTGTGAAGAGCGACCTGTGTGCAATAAAAAAATAACACTAGATGACAATCATAACTTACGAAGCTGCAAAGTGCCTTACAAATTAATCGTATTATTAATATTTTCAAGTACAAGGATGTCTTATCGACAGCGCATTACCGCCGTTCATGACCAACGTTTAATTACTTGAATCGGTCGTCGAATGAGAGCTTTTATTATTATTTTATTATTCACAAAGTGAACTAATAATTAGGGATTAGTGCAATAGCGATGTGTTGTCAGTGTCAAACAAAAGATTAAAACAGTATTTCAATAGCAATATCCTCATCGGTGCTACTTATGTTACGTAAAAATGCAGTGTGATATTTTATTTAAAGCTTATAGTTTATATATGCAACTTGTTTAAAAAATAATAACCATAGATGATATATATTTAGCAGAGGAAGCCAGATTGTTATTTTTGTACAGTTTATAGGGATGGAAATCAATTAAATCAGATATATATATATATGCATTGTGTGATAGCAGCAAGAGAAAAGGAAACAATTGAACGAGGCCTTCGCGCTTTATCATCAGAGCAACTAATATTGTTACTTAATGTTACATTTTATCAATAGATATGTACTAGTCATACGTATATCATATCATTTTAACTGTTCATCATTATTACCTTTATGTGGACAATAGAAAGCGATTTTATAATATTGTTATATAAATAAACTTACATACAGACAACCTATTTCTAAATATTTACTTTACCTCATTTCACTTTCCATATAACTACATAATTCTATATCAATGTTATATCATAACTATATATTTTTTTACGCAATATTTTTGACCTCTTGGAAATAAGCAACAATTAAATTTGCGTATTATTTAATAATTTGTAAAGTTGGTTGCATACGATGAAACGTATAAGACTTTAGTCTTATAGGACTAAATGTATGTTCATGCTCCAATCATAGGAATATTTATTATCTAAGAAGAAAAAGATGATTTCCATTTCTATATATAAAATAATTAATTATTATTACAAATGTTGTTTTCATCTATATTTTAAAATACATTTTCAAGTCAGCAGAAGTTTAAATTACCTTCTTTTAAAAAAATGATGTTCAGCAACAAATTAGAGGAATATACGCACATACAGTGTTTTGTTTGTGGTTTGTAACAGATTCGCGTGTGATGTATCATTAAGCGATTGAGTAGCACACGTTTAACACAAATTGCATGTTTACAAATCCATTCAACTTATTATGAAATTAGTGCTTAATTACTGAAGAGACGAGTATGTTTGTGCACGCGTGGGAATAACTTGATGAAATTTTTTGAAAAACATCAATTTAATGATTTACGAATTCTATGAATCATTTAAAATTAATTATACATTTTCGTTTAATCATTTTGATTAGTTTAATTTAAACGCTTTTCTTTACAATTGGTTGAATTGCTTTGATTTTTTTTTGACGATTTGTATAGAATAATGATATAAGATGCAGAATAAAAGAATATTTATTATTTTAATTGTATCTGACATGTAAGCATATCAATGATAATGACTTTATTATTTTGATTAATTTAGTAAATAAATATGTATGCAAAATATTTATATATGGTACATAAATCGAGAAAGCACTACATTTAAATGAGAACTCAAGTTTTTAATTCTAGAAAGTTAAGATGAAAATATGTTGCATTTTCAATCTATGAAATTGGAATATAATTTTGTTAGGCTAAATTCTAGAAATTTAAGTAATAGAAAGAGAAGACATTGCATTTGATAAATTTATTATTAAAACTAAAATAAAATATTCATGGTAAGTAGTTGTCTGTAATAATTGCTTGGTGGTCTTTATCATTTCATAGAAATGATCTTAAGCTGCGGCTGACATACGTCTGTTATAAGGAATCACTTTCATGGGTAAACCGACGGTGGATTGAAGAACGAAGCTTTTGGAGTCGTAAACGATTGGAACAGGTGTCTCTTCTGTGGCTTCCACATAAAAGTTGCTCAGAATATGAGCTATTCCCAACTTGGAACCGATCAATCCAAATCGTTCTCCTGTAAATAACGTGTATCAATAAACTTCGAAGAGTCCCAAGCTAATAATAATTTACCAATGCAATTGTGAGGTCCTTCGCCGAACGGAATGTAAGCGTACTGCGGTCTGCTATTCATATTTTCAGAAGAGAATCTCTCTGGATCATATTTGTCGGGATTCGGGAAGTAATTCGGATCGTAATGCAAACCGAACATCGGAATGTAAATGGGCGTTCCTTTCTCGATAACCAGATCAGAATTGGGCATCTTGTAATCCTTTACGCATCTTCGATCCAGGAAAGGTAAAACCGGGTATTTACGTAACGTTTCTGAAAGTCACAACATACAAGTAAAGATTTGTAATTTAAAGATTAGTATTTGAATTACCTTTGATGCATCTATCTAGTAATTCCATATGTTTGAGCGCTTCGTAAGTGAAGCCGTTGTACTCGTCAATAGCTTTATTAATTTCTCTTCTGAGCTTCAGCTGAAGCTCTTGGTTCAAACACATTTCGTATAGAGTGAATGCGATTGTGGAACTCGTCGTTTCAAAACCTGCTGCGAAGAATTGCATCGGTTGCGCAACTATAACGTCGTCATCCAGTTTTGTTCCTTGGATGCAGTCCAGCTTTTTCATTTCGATGATCATATCGATTAGATCGTTCCTTTTGACACCGTTCTTTTCCCTCAACTTGATCGATTCCAAGAACGTTTTGCTGCAAAACGTATAGACGGACGGTTCGAAGAATGTGAATTTCAAAAACTTCACTAGTCCTGGAGCGAAAAAGTACGAAGTCGCTCTGAACGCGTTGATCATATTGTAGTTGAACATCTTCCTTCCAACATCTCGGAACGGAGATTCTTCGTATTGGAAGCTTTGGCCTTGGAGGCCGAAAGCGCACGAGGTAACTACGTCCGTGGTGAATTTGGCGCAGACCTCTTTCATATCGACGGTTTTCGCGGTAGATTTCTGCAAATACTCCTTCAGATCAGCCGCAGCATCGTTCATCAGCGGAATCATGGTCTTTATTTTGCCCGAAGTGAAGATTGGACTCAGTTTGGTTCGCAGCGATTTCCAGAAAGGGTTCTTCGAAAAGAACAGAGTCTTCGATGTTATAGGATCGGCGTCCGGATCTGCAGCTATTGTCCTATCGCTGAAATAATTGAAATCCTTGACGAGTATATTCCTTATCACATCCGGACTCCTCACGATCAAATGCGGAGTCCCGAAGATCCAAACGCCGAAGTAGTCCGTCTTCATTTTGTTGTAAAGATCCGCAAGGAAATGGCCGATCGTCATTTTCTGTAACGCTACTTCCTGAAAGTTCCCGAAGAACAGTTGCGGATCTATGTAAGGTACATTTCGTTTCTTCCAAAAGTCAAAATTCCACGTGAAATAGTGGTATGCGACGACCAGGAAGGTCGTCGCAAATATCAGAATATCGATGTATATGCTCCCAACAATCGCCATCTGAAACAGCAGATAAACTATGAATAAGAGTAGTCTCTCTAATTTCGAGCAATCTTACTTTTTTCGCAATGAGATCACAAGAGAACACTGAACACTCTTCGCATCGAATTCCACCTTTTAAAGGAATGGATAATTATATCCTCGTCAGTCGCATGTCAACATGCGAACATGGATTCGGCGGATTTCTCAATAACAAGTAAATACAATGAATCGTGGAAAAAAAAATTAGAATTGAAAAGTTCGCATCTAGAAATTACCGAATTTTTTATAATAACTTATAATTAATCCAGGCAATCTAATAAAAAAAAAGTAATAATTAAAACTTATTAACTGCATGCTCCATAGGATGTACTTGACCAGAATCTACATTAAATAATTAGGAGAGATTATTTTTTTGCACGAGGCGAAAACATTTTTAAATGCTAAAATAATAATAAAATTTGCCAAAACATATTTTTTATAACTTATTCATCATGAAATATATTTAGTATATTATTATACAAAATGGGTCAGAAAGGGCTATAGGTCCTTTGCAGCAAAAGCAATATATTTTAAGTTTCTTTTCTTTGTATATCTAAATGTAGTTTACATTTTTTTAAGTTATTGTTGAAATAAATGTTATTATTATTATACAAACTGTTTTGTGTTTTTAATAAAATTAGATAATATTAATTTGTTACTCTTAAATATTTTCTTTTTATTACAATTCTGCAATTATTACCAATAATAATAGTAATAATAATATCATAGTGTAAACTATATTGCATTTCATGGGAGGAGTAGAGAGAAAGTGTAAAAGAATTAGCATGTAATTAAAGTTATTGAAAATTATTAATAGTATTTATTTTAATATTATAGAGTAATTTGCAATGAAGTGAAAATGCCGACGAATAATGACTATGTGTTAAAATTGCAGGTTAATTTCCAAGTCTATACTATTACAAGAAGTAATGACATCTGCAAAGTCAAACTTTCTACTACGTTCTTTTCAGTAATTCTTAAGTTAAGAGAAAAACGTTACTAATAAAAATGGTGTAAATAGTTAATTCGCTAATTGAAGAATTAGTACTTTATTAAATACAAGATATAATGTGTTGGACAAAAAATAAGAACATTCGTTGACATTCAATACTATTACATTCGTTTTCTATGGCAACAACATAATTTTATTAGAGAATAATATGGAATGGGTGACGGAAACAATTGTAGTTAGATGAATACATTTTGGGTATTTTCCCGGCAAATGTTAAAGTGAAGCTTGTGATGGTTGATAAAAAAATAAGAACAGCAAAAGAAAATTAGTAACTTTATGTACTATTATGTATGAAAATACTTAAACTTAGTGTAATTTAGCAATGTAATGGGTCACTGCAGCGTGGAAGAAGGAGAATTGGAATAGAACTAGGAAATATGGGCCAAAGTATGCGCCAAGTAGCAAAAACTATTGGAAGATTTTCTACTCTTGTTTAATATTACTCATTAAACTGGATTCAAAAGCTGGATTTACAAACAGATCTAAGTCAGTTCCCTTAATTAGAGATGACACATTAGTTCAAATTTGTGCTCGATCTGCAAGAAGAGATTTGGTTGAGATAATGCTTAAAAAAAACTCGCTAAATGTACCAATCTTGACTTACAGACATCGAAAGTGTGGGTTGAACTTTGCATTATTTGGGCGCCTTACCCGATATTTACCATCTCTTGTAACTAAATTCACTTTCCTTTCATTTGTCATTAGAACGTTAAGCCATTTTTTCATATTTATCCAATTTCATTCAATATAAGTTTTTGCAAAGTCAATGTGATCTTACGTATTAATGTACATTATTCAGGACGATTAGATGTACTAAAATTTTCGAATATTTTGAAAAGCAGATGAAATTAAGGGCTCATTTATTAGTTAGAGTTAGAAAAGTTAGAACTGTTCGGCAATGTCGTGTTTGAGTTTATTGAACGTTTAAATATTATCATCCGTAAATTCGTCAGTAATCGTTCTTTGATTAAATACTTTGAGTTTGCTTATGCAAAAGTGAAAATAGTCCTAATGCAATATATGTCTGAGAATGTAATTATGCAAATATTTACATGCCATTAACATCCATGTAAAAGCAAAAAAAATCGAAAATTATGGACCGGCATTCGCTTTATTGACCTATCCTAGAATCGGTACTATTTGTACTCATTTATAGAAACATGTATCAGTATTTCTACTAATTTGTATTTTATGTTATATAAGATTTAAAACAAATTATTTCGTTATACATTATTTACATAATAAATTAATGGATTAATAAAAATGTAATTTATAATAAAAAAGTAGTCCGATTAATTATTTATTTTAATAAATCTTAAAGGTAATCCTCCTTTGGGAGCAGCTAGAAAAGAGTTTGGATCGTATTCGATCTTCTTGGGTGTTTCTTCACAAACTTCAATTTTGTAATTTATTATGATTTTCGCTAAACACATTTTGGTCACCAATATAGCAAATCTTTCACCTAAAATTAAACAAGCAATTAACCTGTCTTCTTAGATCGTTAACTGTGTAATTACCCAGGCAATTTCTTGGCCCATTTCCAAAAGGTAAATAAGCAAATTGCGGACGACTCTTGATGTTCTCCTCGGAGAACCTCTCAGGATCGAAAATGTCCGGATCCGGATAGTATTCTGGATCGGAATGTAAACCTAGCACCGATATGTACATCGGAGTTCCCTTCTCAATGATATGGTTGGTGTTGGGAATCGTGTAATCATTCATGGTCTTCCTGTTGAGGAACGGAAGCGAAGGATGCATCCTTAAAGTTTCTAATTGGAACATATTTAAATAATTCGTTTTAGTAAAAGTAATTGATTGTACCGGAAAATACTTTATCTAAATAAGTTAACGTTTTGATGTTTTCGTAGGTAAATTCGTGGTTTTCGTGGTAGAACCGAACGATTTCTTCTCTTAACTTTTCTTGGATTTCTGGATGTAGGGCGATTTGGTAGAGGGTGAAGGATAGTCCCGAGCCCGTCGTTTCGAATCCTGCAGCGTAGAATTGTATCGATTGAGCGGCAAGTTTGTCTCCAACTGCAACTGTTAAGTGAGACCCGAGAAACTTTCATTTTCTTGTGGTAATTACCGAAGTTTGGTATGGACTTGGATTGCTTCAGATTAATCAAGATGTCTATGAGGTCGTGTCTCGAGATTTTCGACTCCTCGCGTTCGTTGATCGCCTGCCAAAAAACGCGTCTCAAAAAGTTGACTCCGTTTGGATCGAAAAACGATATTTTGAAGAACCTCGCAATGGACGGAACGAGGAAGTAGCAAATCACCCTGAAGCTGTTAAACAGCGATAAATCGAAGAGTTTCCTTCCGGCTTCGCGGAACGGCGATTCTTCATCTTCAAAGCAGTTCGCGTTTATACCGAAACCGCACGAAACGGTAATGTCCGTCGTTAACTTGGCGCACAATTCTGGACAGTCCATCTCGAAGTCGTCCCCTGTCTTCTTCATGTACTTGATCATATCATCTCCGATCTTATCCACTATGGTTACCATTCCTTTCAGTTTGCTCAAACTGAAGACGGCTCCAATCTTGCTACGAACCGCCTTCCACTCGGGGTTCTTTTGAAAGAAAAGCATGTTGGCTCCAATTAAATCCACATGTTCTTCGGCTAGGACAGGTCTGTCGTAAAAGTAATTGAAGTCTTTAATCAAAATATGCTTGATGAGTTCCGGCGATCTGAAGACCAAACTCGGCGTCGTTAGGACCCAGATCCCAATAAAATCCTCCTTGCTGCTTCTGTACATGTTTGAAAGAAAAACTCCGATGGATTCGCGCATCAAAGCAACGTTTTTAAAGTTCCCGAAAGGAATCACTGGTTGAATGTACGGAATATTTCTCGTTTTCCAGTACCGGAAAATTCTCACGAAATACCAATAAACGAGCAGCAGAATAATAACAATCAATATTGCGATCATCCTGCAAACACCCATTAATTAATCCACAAATAAATGACGCAATTCAACTTACTTGAAAACGATGTATCCAAATCACAATAAGCGACTGTTATCGTTTGATGCGCATACTGCCTTTATATCCTCAGATTCATTTATATATTGTGTTTACTAATGTAATAAACGCTCATTTATTGCGCATAATACACGATTTATCCTTATTTCTTTGAACAAAACGTGTTTCTCATACAATTTATATACGCTTATTTTAAATTATTTTATTCGCATTATCCTATCTTCTACTCTGGGTCATCAACTTTTGACCGGGAGTATCAATTTCTCACATAACAGCAAGTAACACCATTGAACGACTAATTTAAACAAGACAAGTTTTGTAGTAAATTTTAAAATGTTTTCCTGCATATTTGTAAACTAAATCACTTTGTCACCTCTAAGATGAACCTAAAATAGACTGATTCGGTTCTTTTTAGCCTTGCTTTTTTTTCTTTCTTGTTCTATTTTTTGTTATAAATTGTATTTTCGGCCAATAAATGTATTATTACTAAATATTCAACCTAAATCTAACTGCATTTATTAATTTCAAAATACATTTCAAACTGGTTTCCTGTTTTTCTCCACAGTAATTGAAAGATGGATCAAAGATTGTAAATTAAATTGTTTTTATCTTCTTGATGCTGTTTAAGTATCCATTAAACAACAACAAATTGTTGTTTTAGCAAGATCACGTAATTTATTGCAGCTCTATTCAGTTTCGCAATGTTTTCCAAAAACCTGTGGATTTTACGCTCATTTAAATCAAATTATATATGAGAAACATTTCAATTCATTTTTATAAAACAAAATATAATTGTTTGTTACATTTCATAACAAATAAATTTTATAAATTAAACGTAACACATTTCATTGATGATTGGAATTTTTTGAATAGGATTTTATTAATGAACTTCGATTAAACTCTGCGTGCATCAAACCTGTATTTACTCTCAATCTTTCGCATTATTTTTAAGCGTTCTACTTAGATAATTAGCGATGAACACGCCATTCTCTGTTAATTATTGAATGGAAAGTATTAGAAAATCACTTATAAATATAATAGAAACAATATATTATATATAAATTAATTAATTGAAAAAATTATCTATATTAATTTTAGTTTTTAGATAAGTTTTTTTTATCGAATAGTTATCGTGTTATTTTAGCATAGATTTCTAATCATATTCACATTGTTCTCACATCTTTTAATATTGTTTTCGTATAGTTTATTAATAGTTTTCGTTTTTCATTTATTTTCTCATAGTTTTAGAATAGTTTTTGCAATGTATTGGAATAATCTTGCATGTTTTCACGTTCATTTCATTTTAGTTTCGTTTTATTTTTGAGTAATTTTCGAATAGTCTTTTGCAAGTTCTTGAAGTATGGTCTCAGCTGAATAGTTTTCACAATATTTTGGAATAGTTTTCAAGTTATTCTCTATTGGTTTTAATTTAGTTTCATTAATTATTCGTAAATCTTTCCGTGTATATTCGCATAGTTTTTGTAATGAGTTAGAATTAATTTCTTTCAAGATAGTTTCCCAATTCGTTTTCGGTCATTTCGTTTAAGTTTCGTTTTATTTTTGAGTAATTTTCGAATAGTTTTTTGCAAGTTCTTGAAGTATGAATAGTTTTCTCAGCTGAATAGTTTTCGCAATATTTTGGAATAGTTTTCGAGTTGTTCTCTCTTGGTTTTCATTTAGTTTTATTAATGATTCGTAAATCTTTCCGTGTATATTTGCATAGTTTTTCTAATGAGTTAGAATTAATTTCTTTCAAATGATTCCCAATTAGTTTTCGATCATTTCCTTTAAGTTTCGTTTTATTTTTTAATAATTTTCGAATAGTATTTTGCAAGTTCTTGAAGTATGAATAGATTTCGCAATATTTTGTAATAGTTTCCAATATTTTCGTGTATATTCGCATAGTTATTGTAATGAGTTAGAATTCATTTCTTACAAGTGATTCCCAAATAGTTTTCGGGAAATTTTCGAATAGTTATTGCTTTATTCTTGCATACTTTTCGAGAAGTTTTTTGTGTTACTTTCAAGTTGTTCACACACATCTTTGGCGATGTTCTTCTATAGTTTTTGGCAGTTTTTCATATTTTTAAATCCAGTTGAAATGGCTATTGAGTTCATCGTTTTACAAATACTTTTCATGAAGTTTTATCGTTATTTTTGCACAGTTTTTCGTGTTTCCAACATAATAGAATTCCCATTGCATTCGAATTGTTATCATATAGTTTTATTTGCATTAGTTTTATTTCTATTGTATAGTTTTGCGGTGTAATTATGTGATAATCTTTACACGTAATTAAAGCATGTATTTGAGAGAAAAATGACGAAAATCAACAAATTATTAATGATTATTAACTGAATATGAATGTGACCTTGTACCAAAAATGTAAAAATAGGTTGTTGTTAAATCTCATAAGTAATTAGAGTGAGTCGTAATCTTTATATAAGCAATTAGAATTCAATGAAAAAAAGAAAATACAATTAACAACAATGGAAAAGAAAATGTGTTAATGGAAAATTTCTTTTCGTTTTATATATAATATGACTTGGATTATACGCCCTTGCCTCGTGTTCATAATTAACTATCATTTCAAATCATTTTCTCTTTAATAAGTTAATAAATTTTATGTTACGTAGTCAATGTAAATTAGAAATAATTGAAAATACACACGTTGCTGTCATTAGACGCATGCAGACAGACAGACAGTGCACGTTTTTATACCATTGTAAACAACTTGTAAATTATATTTTGTTTAAATATTATGATGAAACTCGACGTTCTGTAGACCCAAATTTAAAAGTAATCTAACAAAACGTAAACTGGAAATTTATGTAACTTAACACGATAAATTTGAAGATTTCAAACGGAAGTGGAGACTGGATGTCCTTCCAGCACCCAAAGGTTTCGTAACATACGAAAATACAAAGGAATTAAAATGACCGGAATTAATGCAGTGATCACGCTAAAATTCTCAAGTACAAGTTTCAAGTTGATTATCAACAATTTGTGTTTCGATTGTTATCGAGAATAGAGCACGAGTAATTATTAAATAAATTATCGTTGCATGATTGCATTACGTTTCTAAAAATTTCTGCATGCAGATTTTTTGTTCAAAGAAATCTCAATTACATCAGTGTATAAATTTAAATGAATATATATTTGGTTTTTTACTGAATAAGTCGCTGGTTTAACTAAGAAATACATATTTTTTTAAAGAAATTCGACTTTATTCATTAACTCTCCTCTAAGACTCATACATTAATTGCAAAACTCCTCTAACTTTTTTGTAGATCGATTTATCTTTGCTCCCAAAGTAGGCCCCAGTTTCGGAAATAACTTCTTCATTTGAGCCAAATTTCGTTTACCTGAGCATTTTTTTCAGTTGTAGAAGGGGGCCAGATGTGAAGAGGTACGGTGCAATTCGAAGCGCAATTCATTCAATTTAACTATCCTTTTCATCGACTTGTTACATAAGTTTATAGTTTGATATAATAGTGGCATTGAGGTGCATTGTTTTTTTATTTACAGTAATATATGATAAGACATAATTACATGACAAGTTTTCGGAAACTAATCGAATATCGATTGGAAATTGATTTTGAATGAAAATTTTTAAACATTCTTTATTATGATTTATGAGTTGAAAGTATAATAAGCATAACAAGCTGAATATTTCTAATAAAACTTCCGTCAAGTTTCCTAAAAGCATTTTCGCTATAAAATACTGAAAATGCACTCACAAATGCGCATAAAAACCTTCCGGGTTCTTCAACAGTTACGTAAGCTATACATGATTTATATATGCAAGTACATTAGGTTCTATATTAAGTTATATCTGAAGCAAAAAAACTTAAAATTTTTGAAATGATGAAAAGAATAATTGAGAATAAATAAATTGTTTTTTGATGTTATTAAACAATAATAATATTTGAGTATACAGAAACATGTTTTATGTATAATATTGACTATTACGAAATAAATAGTATTAATTGCATTTACGAGAAACTTAAATTGTTGCTGAACAAAGAGAGGCTATGGCATTTGCAAGGTAACTTATAACATGCAATTAAACTTATAATAACTTATCTGTTAAGGTTATTATAACTTATAAGTCTGAAGTTAAACTTTATGTTATAATTATATTATCGCTTAATTTCATGCTTATGCAACTCATAGCCGTATGGTTAGTCTTGGATCGAGTTCCAGATACCACACAGGATTAGTATCTTTCAGAGCATTTTTTTTTTCAATACTGAGGCTATTGATTCCTGATAAAAACAGTCTCCAATGGATTAGTTGTCAATGGGCAACGTTTCCAAACAAAGAAGCGTCTGCAAGGACATGGTGATTTATTGAGTATCCGATAGAAAAACAAAATGCATGCATGACCTTATTAATTTTTAAGTTTATTTCTTATTTTTATTTATGGAAAAAACATATTATTTACAATAAAACCTTATACAAATGTTATAGATAAATTGTATTACTGAAATAACGTCTGTTTTAGTATAAATAAGTGGAGGAGTGGGCAATTCGGATCACGTAAAGGATAAGCTTTGTTCCGAGTAAAAAGCGTATATCTTGAAAACAAAGCTTACAAACTTTATTCTATTTCTCTTTAATTTATATAAATCAGTATTTATATAACGTATTTATACTAACCTTAGTTGTTGATTGCTGAAAATTAGGTATTGAAAGTAAGGAACTAAATATTTACAAACAAAAACAATCAATATTCATACACATTTATTCAAAATTATAATACATTGGCATAAAGGACAAACTTTACGAATAAAATATTTAACTCTACCTATATATCTACAAATGTATATTTACCATCACTTAGTCTCTATAGATGTAGGAAGAATATAGATCGGTGATATCGATAGCTAAAATTGTTTTACATTGATACGTGTTTAGGCATGAGAAATGTCGTGGTCCATCATAGCATACAATCGAAATACGTGTACAGTAGTAGTAGTAATAGTAGTAGTAGTTTGATACATTTATACATATACAGTATATATATATATATTTATGTATATACACAGACAATAATAAATACATAATATAGGAGTCGTTCAATTCCGACTACGTCATACAGATAAATCTATTTAGATACTAGCACCAGTGAAAGAAGATCCTACACATTATTATGTTCCATCGATTTTTCGGTTAATTTATAGCCCCACGGATGCGCGACAGATTTTGTGCCGAGATAATTATTACGTACTGAAAATATAAAATAACACGGTGATGCTGAAAGAAGAAAAAAAAACAGAACGAAAACAGAACGAAAATACCAATTTGGTATGTACAATAAAGAGAAAGAAAGGAAACAAAGAGAAACAAAATGATTTAATTAAAAATTGTAACATAACGAAATGCAGTAGACTAGAAATCACAATATTGTAGTATATTTATATGTATATCATATTGATTATAATTATAATATCATTCACTCGAAAAAATATCTTTACACTCATCGAAGGTGGTGTTGGTGGCGGTAGTTAACGGATATGAACAAACTGGATTTCCGGTTGATGTTCTTTGGTGCGTAAAATGTCCACTGTTACCTTGTTACTTTCATATAATTTATGGAATTGCACGAAACAACATAATAGGAACTATGAAATTAAAGTAAATTTCTTTCTTCTTCAATAATTTACGAACTAAATTTAATAGTAGTGAAAAGAAACACAAAAAAAACAACATTTACAATCGTTACGCGGTTTACGAAAACAACCCTTACATTTCTAACGACCATCGGGATATGCGGATCTACTTATCCTGGCAAAAAAGGTTTTACTCTGACCAGAACGAGGCCTTACACTTCCTTCCTTCTTCTTTCCGCTAATTTATTTTCTTCTCATATTGTTTTTGCTGGTTTTAGGGTTTTTTTTTGGTCACACGTTTGCCCTGCATTTCAGATATCCCGCATTACTTGCTAACAACTATATAGAGTTCATTCATTTCAACATTAAATCTACGTAGACGACATCATCTGAACAGACATAGAAAATATCAATTTTAATTAGAAATTATTTATTATTAAATTTAGCGATTAACACTTGCCGCTGCAAAACTTTGGTTTCGCACTAATTGCAGATTGCAATTTCATTACCAACAAATATTCATGTAAAGGGGGCTCTTGTTTATTATTATTAATTGTAATTGTTGGATTAGTTTCGGAGATTTTTCTTGAAATATCTTAAGAATAATCTTTGTTACGCAGCGGCAAGTCTAGATAATTAATATTCAATAAAACTGAATGTAACGAATGGTCAGTTATTAATTATTATTATTATTATTACAAGTACAAAGCACTTTCATGTTGCGCATGTTATTATTATGTTTGGATAAATTTGATACAAGTACTTTGAACGTTGTAATATTGTTGTTGTAATAATAATGTAAATATGTACGTCTAGAGAGGAGACAAACACTCGCCGTTACGAAAGTTGCCAAAGTCTAACTTCGCTGCTATATTAGGAAAAATAAAAATACAATTTACAATATATAAAATAAATATATAAATAAATAATAAAAAAAAACAACTTAAAATTTTATATACAACAGTCTAAACATTTTCCCTAAAGTTGGCTTTTTTATATTTACAACAATGACAAAATATGTATCTAGTGAAACCTTCTCGTTCCGGTGGGTTGATTTCATGTCATATTACGTCTGCAGTTTCTTTGTTCGCAAGTTGATTTTCCTGCATTTTGGTGGGCTGCTTGCCAATCAATTCCGACGGCGGATCCAGTTTCTTCGCGTAACTGCTCGGACGACGGCAGCACGTAACCTCTTCCTCATCCTGCTTTTGCTGCTCCTGCTCCAATTCCTCCTCATCCGCCGTCTTCTTTTTGATCTCGTCGAAATCACCGCATTTCGGAGCATCTATTGTGCAGTTGCTTTGTGATTGAGAGGTGGAAGGAATCGATTGCGTATCGGAATCGGGACCTGCCTTTGCTACATCCGCATCGGAATTCCAACCCTCCAAGCTGCTCGACGCCGCCTTTTCCTTACCCATTATGAGCGACTTCCAATTCTTCTTGTTGAATCCGAGCTTCTTGGTCTTTGGTAGAGTGCTGGCTTTGCGTATGTCTTCCGAAGCTGATCCTCCTTCGACGAGTTGGCAGCAAGGAGACGAGTCGTCCTTTTTGCGGCCGTGATGAGGCAGAGTGTTGCGATCGCTGTTGTTGTTGCGGACCGAGCTTTTGGTGCTTCCTTTCATTCGACTGTCCTTATCTAAGGACATGCCCAATTTATCGGTGAACTGCTTGAAGCGCGATAGGATCGATCTGGAGCTCTTCAAGTCGCTGTTGGTGGTGGATGAAGTTGTGTTCGCTTCCGGCTTATCGACGACTATCGTCGTGTTCGCCTCGCTCTTCTGCTTCATCAGGCTCTTCAGCAGGAAATTCTTTTTCTCATTGGTAATTTTGTTCTCCTCCACTTTAATCTCGTCGACGATGAAGTGCTCACCGAATGCGCCGGTCGAATTTGGTTTCATAATTGGCTCCCCAAGCGATTTGTTCTCGGTGTTCTTGAGGATGCTGCGCTTCTCTTCCAATCCCGTCGGCAACTTCACCGAATGCTCCGAATTCCTCTTGTTCAGGTTCAGCGTCTCCTTGGAGAGGATGCAGTCCGGTTGCTCTGCGCCGCCGCCGATGCCACCACCGCCGCCGCCGCCTCCGACACCTACATAATCAAATTTCTGTTTAAAATTGATAGCGTATTCGTCCAGAAATTCGGGCGCGTCGAAGGAGAGCTTCTTGTTGTTGGTCAACGAGTTTTGGTCGAAGCTGAGCGCGCCTGGCCTCAGCTTGCCGCGTTGCACCACCACCTTAGAAAGTTCGAAATGCTGCACCCTTTCCCTGCTGCCCTTCCTCGAGCCCGGATAACTCTTTCGTCCCGTCGACACGTTACCTTCTGTGGAAATCTTGAACTTGAGCGCCTTCTCCGACACCTCCACCTCCGTCGCAGTCTCAGAATCGCCGCTCTCCGGGTCCTCGGCGACGTCCTCTAGACTCTGATCCTCGCTGTTTACGATCGCAGCCTCCTCGCCGGTTTCCATGTCCTCATCGGTTGAACGCGATCTGCAATTCAATCAAAATCCACAGCTCAAAGACAAGTCTTCGCATTTATCTAATCTCTTCTAACCTGGATCGATTCTGCTGGAAGCTCAGGCTTTTGCGGAGCCTTATGCTCGATGCGGAAGCCGACTTGGAAACTCCAGAATTGACGCTGCCTTCAGAGTTTTGCGGTGACGGCAGTTGTTCTGCCAATTCGGCGACAATACTCTTCCTGTGCAGACGTTCCTCTTTGGTTGCCTCGTTCAGCCTCCTGTAGTAATCAAGCGCGTCTCTCACCGGCTGAACTATCAGGTCCTAAAATTTATAACATTCACTTTTTTGAATTGTCAAACCTTTTGTTATTTATTGAATTTATTTGCCTTGGATTTTCAGAACCTTCTATATACATTCATTTCCAATTAAAATAAATTGACCTAATTGACCAATTTTGCGGATTAAAATATCCACCATAAATAAGTCATGATTAAAATTTAAAAGTAATTCAGTCCATTTAATCTCGAGTTTATGTAAGAGGAGAGTAAATGAAGAATAGTGAATGAAAATACCTGCAATTCGGTGAGCAACTCTCCTAGAGTTTCAAAGAGTGGGAGCAGTACGAACCCGATGAACGAGCACTGCGACGAGGGTTTGGTGATCTTTTCACGGTCCATGAAAGGGGTCACCGGTAATCCCTCCAGTTTTTCCGCATCGCTTTGCTTGAAAAACTCCTGCAGCAGCCTGTCCAGCCACGGCTCGGCCACGTCCATCGGCCGGGCTTCGTTCGATATGTCCGAGACTTTTATTAAGACCATGCAAAGCTAATAGAAGAAATCAATCAGCAAACCAATTAATAATGATCATTGGAGAACTCACCAAATTAACGTGCGTCTTGTTGGAGTAATCAAATTCCGGTATGGCTTCCTTGAACTGTTGAAGGATTTCATTGTGTCTGGCCATGTCTGTGGCCAGAATACATCGAATCATACCCTCGCGGATCTGCTTGAAGGTTTCGCTCGAAAACGACTTGAATATGTTGCAATCCTCGTTCTCCAATAATCGAAACGCCACGCTGCAATGGTGATTTTCCAATGGGGATATGTCGTTATACCGCAATGCCAGCTCGGTCTTTGCGTTGATCTGGTAGATGTTGTTGTATCCAGGATGATCGAGATCATGGCAGATGCACGAGGTTAGCAGTATGAGCACCTCCAAATCTCCGATCTTTGAAGGCAGATCCACCCACCAAGATATCGCGTACATCTGAAGAAACAATAATCACACGATTAACTAACATTCGTACTATGACAGAGTCGTCTTGTATAAAGCACCATTTGCGCCACGCAGAAGCAGTGTCTGAAGTTGTGAAATGGGACATCGTTATAATTCTTGTAAGCCTCGTACAGGAAGTTCCTCAGCGTGTTAATGTTAATAGCGAATTTCGTGCAGAGATCGTGGTCTAAATACATTTGCTGCAAGAGGAGGAGCAGTTCTTCGTCCTCCCATTGTCTGCTATCGAACGTCGGCATCCGAAGCCATTGCCTAACTGAATCAGAAACTTGGGCATCACTAGAACAACAACGTACGCAACTTAGTTTCAGACTCTTTATCGTCAAATATATTATTATCGAGGGTATACCAGATGTTCAGGAAATTTTGCTTCACTCGCTGTTTCAGCGAATCGCTCTTCCTCCTGTACTGCAGCCTCCTGCATTCTTCCGTCGACAACGGTTCTGGCAGTTGCTTGTAAAATCCTATAAAATACATCAAACAAACATCAACGTTATTCACATATCAATAAATGTAATCTAATAACATTTTCTAATATTTATTGAATACAATGAATTAGTAACAAATTAAGAAGATAGATTCCTATTTAAACTATTTACAATACGATTAATAATTGAAATAACGATTTTCAATACATTTTCTTCAATATCAATTGTTATGCATTATAATAATAAACAGGCTGTCTCTCGTTTTATATTTACTTTTTTTCTAATAATATTTTACTACGAGCCGAAAGGGGACAGATTTATGGTCGAAAAATTGGGAAAAATATCTTCTATTATATATTAAATTGCCCTTTATAAATTGAATACAAATATTTGATAAAATAATATGATAACAGAGGAAAAAAATGGAAGCTATTTTTCAAGGAATTCAAGAATGCCATATATTAAAAAGAACATTGGAATGGGAAAAGTGAGCCGCAAGCTACAAAAGAGAGCCTTTGATAAAAAACATTTATAGCATTCATTCGGATTATGGCAATGATTTTAAAGAAAATTGCATAAATTTAATCTAAAGAGAATCTTCAAAGACGCTCTTAAAATATATATATTTTTTATAATTATTACGACTTATTTACTTCACAAAATGTATTCCTTTCAGACATTCAAATTAAATGGAAAAAAAAAAGAATTATTTGGTGTTCAGTTTGAGATCAGTTCAGTTTCATAAGATATTTGAGTCTTAAATTAGGAAAATAACAATTAGTTAATATTGAAATATTAGAGAAGAAAATTATTTTAAAATTTCATCATTAATTCCATAGCCCTTAGCAGCTATAGCAATTTTTCTTTTGTATTTCTT
Organism: Nicrophorus orbicollis; assembly: GCA_018845635.1. NCBI lineage: Eukaryota > Metazoa > Arthropoda > Insecta > Coleoptera > Silphidae > Nicrophorus > Nicrophorus orbicollis. The sequence goes on from JAFMTC010000277.1 coordinate 1,160,445, forward strand.
TATTTTATTTTATTGTATTAAATTTATTTTTGCAGTTGTTGCAATAAATGCTATTATTATTATTATTAAATATATTAATGAATTGTAATAATTATAATTTATAATACGTTTTCAGTTTGCAGTTTTGTGCCAAAATGATGCATTAGGTATATATAATATTCGTTATAATTCCTAATTCTAATTATAATCGCTGTTAATTTGTTAATGAAGTATTTATTTGCATATTTGGAGAATAAGTTGTTTGTTGTGCTGCTGGATTAGAGATGAAGGTGCGCGCCGAAGATTATCATCGAAGAAGCATCTTCCGATCTGTTCACGGTTTGTTTTGGCTTAAACGTGTTGAAGTAATTACCGAAGTTTCGCGTTTGATCTAAACGACATCACAAATTAAAGTCGTCGCCGTCGCAGAGCCTTATTTAAGTAAACACACGGCGCAAAGTGTTTTGCAGGGGAATTAATAGCGTTCGGGGATGGATGGATGGATGAGAAGAACTAAAAACCGTTCCAAACCACAGAGCAAATATTTGCTTTCCGTATTTATAGGTTGGTTGTGACGTGGAACATGAATTAGCAATCGGCGTATTTATAGACCCGCAAAATTCGTAACTCTCTTATCACTCATTTACACACACACACACTGGAACATAGAGAAAGAGAGAGAAGATAATCTTCATCTCCTAAATAAGCTTTGGATCGTGGTGTCCGGAGAGCAACAAACAACAAATAATATTTACCCAGCCAGCTGAGGCTCTCGGTTGTCTCCAATTTGAGCCTGAAATCGTCGACCTGCCTCTCCAGCTGGTTGACGGTCGGAGGCAGCGGGATGTCGGCCTTCAGCTGCCTCTCGATTTCCGATATCCGCGCCTCCAGCTCTTGGAGATGAGCGCCGGTGGTTTCCTCCATCATCGAGCATCCGCTTGCCGCCACTACCTGCAGCGAGTACGGCTCTTCGGGACAATTCAACGGCAGGTCCTGGCTGATGTTCAGCAATTGTCCTCCGCGGTTGTACAACTTCAAGATATCCCTAGGGCCCGCCTCCGCTGCAGAACGGAACAAATCTGGAACACAATCAAAACACACATTGTTATTTCACGAATAGAGAAACTCATTTCATTAATCACAAAAACACACAAATATTTCATTCATTTTCGTTCAGCAATTCTACAATAGTACAACATTTTCAATGGATTATGTTTTAGTGAACTTAGTACACACTAATAAATCCAAAACCGAAAGGCAATTTTCCACCGATTATAAATGACAACTTAGTTTAGAATCTGAATCTCATTTTATTTCGGTTTTATTTATATTTTAAGAGATCTTTATTACTATTTTGTTTTAGTTATATTTCGATCAACATTACGTATTCAAAACCCATTTAACATAAAATATATTCCAATTTAACGTTTGAAAATTCCATCCAAGAAATTAGTTATTAAGTTATCCAAGTGGTTTACCAATAGTTTTCGAAAATGTTGATGAAGTGGATGTTAGAGTTATATTGAAAGAAGACGAATATACTGTGAAAAACTTATATAATCTTGTTAGCAAAAAGGCAAAGAAAATAAATATTACTATCTGAAATGCATTCTACTCAACTTAATATCACAATGTGTTGAAGAAATTAAAGAGTGTTATTGATATTAATATTGAGCATTTAGATGAAATATCAATATATTCTATAGACTTTAGTATAAATAAAATGTATCATATTTAGGATACAAACTGTAATATTCTATGAAATAGATATTAAATTGAAAAATAAGAATATAAATTAGTTAAAGTGAGCAGAAAGGCCTATGGTCTATAGCCCTTTGCAGAAATTTATCTTTTAACATTTAATTTATCTTTTGTATTTCTTCATTTTATTGTTTTAAATTAAGTTTTTGTAGTTGTTATCGTAATAAAAGTTATTGAAATTATATAATTTAATTAAATTTAAAAATACTAAGAAATTAAATGTGTTAATTTGTAAATATAGTGGACATACAAGTTGATGTATTGTTCTGTATTTTTTGCTTTTGCTTTCAAATATCTGGCTTCGTGATTTCGGTTTTGGGATGATCATTTTTTCCTTCTTTTCTACGTGAGCGTTCGAAGGATTTGCAGGTCTCTGGAGAATCGAAGTTCCTGTCGTGCAGGATGACAAACTCTTCAAATACTCGAATTTCCCGAGACGCATTGCGTTCCTCTTTATTTGGTAGTGATTAATGACCGATGGTCTGTCAGACCCTTCTTTGGAAAAATGATCGTTTTAAAATGGGAAAACCACTTGGCTCTGTCGCACATACTTTTTTCTCTCATTTGTACATCGTTATTATCCCAGCAGGAGCACTAAATCACTGTATTTATTTGTAACAAAAAAAAAATCAAATAATTTCTATAAATAGATTTAAAAAAAAATGTTGCTGTTAATGATTTTATATAAAAAAATATTGATGAAAATAATTGGAAACCTTTAAATTATGTTTATTTAGTAATGATGAGTTTATATGGTATATATTTAGAAAAATAAGTTTTTATTCTTTGATTTGGAAGAAATAATGTTGTTTTAGGTGAAAATTATAACTGTGTATAGCAAACTTCGAATAGTGTAGTTTTAATTAGGCTGGATTCACTATATTTTCAAGATAAAATAAATTTTCTGTTTTAGTTATTTCTTTAATTAGTCCGGTTTCATACAGTCCGGTATATTGATACTATGCAAAGTATAATGGTATATAAATACTATAAAAAAAATGTAATCATTTCGTGGTAGTTATTTAAGAAGAAAGTTGATGTAGTTTTGATATTTATTACTTTAGGAATGTTCGGGATTTACGATATTTGCCAGGGTGAAAACTTTCGGCAAGTAGAGAAGTCTTAATAAGTCAGTTGAAAACAACGAGTAGATGATATACACGGTGAAAGTACACAAATAACGCGAAGAATTGTAATTATAATGGTTTTCGTTGAAATAAAAAACAATCTGAAATGTAGCGTATTATTGTTATTGAAGGAATTGTTTGTGCTGAAACTGGAATTACGCGACAGGTTGCGGGGGCGGGCGGAGGATTATCCCTTCGGCAAATATAAGAAGCTTAAATATGAATATTTATTAAATTCCCCTCCGGCAATTTCGTACGTCGGAGGAGCGAGACGGAAAGTAATTGCCTCGACGATTCAATTGAAATTAATTGCATCCTCAGATGTCGATTGGAAACGAAATGATCTATGGGCACGGACTGCCAATAAATTACTGTAAGAATAACGAAAAAAACAAACAAGCAAAGGCATTTGAAGAGGAATTCCTTGGACATACAATTCTAGACTTTCTTAATTTTCATGGTTTTTTTTGTACAATTAGAATCGAATAAAATTGGTCTAAAACAATTGTTATGTGTTTTTCTTTTATTACTTCCAAGATAGATTGCGTTTCCTAACCATTCATTCTGCAACGTCCGAAAATGTTATCCACTCTTGCTCACAGATGCCATCCCGTGATGCGAATGTAGTTTGGACAGTTTTATTTATAAATTGCACGGAATAAGAACATTTCGTGCACTTGAAATATATAAATCATCTTTCCATGTAGCACAATCACATAAAGGAAAATGAAATGAATGCTTGTCTTTTAGAGGAATTTACGATGCACTCAACATGTCTTACAATTGCAATCTACTTAAATAATAGCATTAGATTGAATTAAATTGATTAATTTTACGTTTGTTTAAGAAGTTATGTTCATTACTTGGAACACTTGTAAAATATCACAGTGTTTCTATCAACAACTTCATTCACTCAATTTGGAGTATAAAATTGAGATAGACAAGACATAAGTCTCAATTACATCGTAATTGTGAAAAATGGTATTTTTATTAAATGACTTTTTTGAATAAAATTAATACATTTTTAATAAATTCAGTATTTTTTTGCAAACTAGAATCCTAATTTATTATTTTCACATATTTATTATTTGTAGTATTTCCAGACATTTAACTTTGTCGTATAATTATTATGAATAATTTGTGAACACAAGAATCTTCTTATTGATGATGTAATGTTATTTATTGTCATTTTTAGTTTATTTCTAATCTTTTTGGATTTTCTTGAGATGAAATAAATGATGGAATATGAAAATCCAAAAAGATATGAATTATTTTCATTTAATTTATAAAGAAATCTCAAAAGTTACAAATTATAAAAATTTTAGCAATTATCCAAGAATTTGATGATCCATATATATGTTAATCTGTAACCCTCTCTTTATCTTCTCATTAAATTTAATAGCTAAATGTAGTCACAATGTCATGCGAAGCTTTAATTTGATAGTGGTAATATGATAAATGTGTGAAGAGTTTAGTAAAATACTAAAAATTATTACTTTATTTGCAGAAAATTATTGTGGAATTCAGTTTTTGTATTGTTTTTTAAAGTTAGTAGTATTCGTAGATATTTGAGTAATAACTTCATTATTGTGAATAATTTTTAATTACAAGAAATTTCTTATTGAGGATGTAACGTTATATTTTGTTAGATATATTTCTTACATTAATTCACATCTTCTTGGGGTGAAATAAGTATTCAATATTTCGACTAAAATAGTCGATTAACAAATTTTGAGGGGTGATATAATATGAATTTATAAAGAAATCCGACAGACTTTATGAAAAACTTGGTAATAATCCAAGAATATGATGATTCATACATATATTAATCTGTGAATATTCATAATGTATTCATAAACCCTCTCTTTACCTTCTCATTAAATTTAATGGCTAAATGTAGTCACAATGTCTTTAATTTGATAAAGGTAATAAGGGAAATAGCGTGGATAAAAAATGTGAGAACTTTACTAAAAATACTAAAAAGTATTACTTTATTTGCAGCAAATTATTGTGGAATTAAGTTTTTGTTTTGTTCTTTAAAGTTAGTAGTATTCGTAGATATTTGAGTAATAACTTCATTATTATGAATAATTTTTAGTTACAAGAAATTTCTTATTGAGGATGTAACGTTATTTTTTGTTAGATTTATTTCTTACATTAATTCACATCTTCTTGGGGGTGAAATAAGTATTAAATATTACGACTAAAATAGTCGATTATTAAATTATGAGGTGTGATATAATATGAATTTATAAAGAAATCCGACAGACTTTATGAAAATCTTGGTAATAATCCAAGAATCTGATGATTCATACATATATTAATCTGTGAGTATTCATAATGTATTCATAAACCCTCTCATTTTCTTCACGCACAAAATCTAATAGCTAAATGAAGTCACAGTGTCATGCGAAGCTTCCATTTGATAAAGGTAATAGGGGAAATATCGTGGAGATTGTAAATGTGGGGTGTTTTGTTACAAGATTAAAGTCAGAGACTGTAGCTTTCATGATGACGGACCAAAGAACGACCACCCACCCCGCATTTGGTGTAACAGCAGGGGAAACAGACCCATGGTTTATTAATATGACAGATGACCCAGTTGTTGAATCGTATATGTAACATTTTGGAACGTACAGTAATGCATTATTTGCACGAAGTGGACTTCACAAAATATGACCCAACCTAAGTTTAATATTCGAATATGTGGACTGTCGTAAAAGAAGCAGTATAATTTTGTTACCAAATAACTTTTAGACAAAACTATATAAACTCATAATTTGTATATCAACTTTCAAATTATGTATAGCATATTTTAAAGAAGTATTATATCATTGGTTGAGAAGCTGTTAATATTTGTAATGCGATTCAATTGTGAGTTTTTCATCCGATTTTCAACAGTTATCATTTAAATCTTGACTACACAAAATAAGACCCAAGTTTTCTATATAAATATAAAGGTTGGTAAAAGAAGAGTTAGCAACCATATATCATTTAAACAAAACTATTTAAACCTACCATTTTCTCAACTCAGCATACTTGTTTTAACTATACTGTGACCCAATTGCAAATTTTTCTTACCAGTTCTACGCTTTGACAGAATATGATAGTTGTCATTTCGTGATCATTAGAAATTCAATTATAACTGTTGATAAATGTTATTATGTTACAAATTGTTTAAATAAAAATTACTGCTAAATAACGTGAATTTATCACTCTAATCTACGTTATACGTAACTAAATCTGACGGCCAATCAAAATTGTAACTTTTATAAGGCCTTTACTAAATCGATTTCTGCTCTCAATTAACAACAATTTCATAGATTCGACCATCCAAGATTTATCGACTGTACTTTTCCCAAAGGAACTATGATCCGGTAATCCGGCACTCAAGAGCAATTTCCAGGTAAACCACTCTGAATGTCCTCTCATAAATATGCTCTTCTCCTCCATGCCCAATTACTTATATTATTCATGTCTGCAAGAGGATATTTCGAACTGCGAAAAGGTGAGGTCCGAATGGACGAAGAATCCCGCACACTTGGCTCTCAACCAACCGTTTAATACGGAATAATTGCGTTACATTCAAGGGAAGAAGAAACACGACTCTATAGGCCATTATGCGGCATAGAAGGGCATCCGTTTAGTACGTAGGTCGCACGTAACGATAATTGCACGACGAACAAGAACAAACCCACGTAAAAAAGTAGTAACAGAAACAGAACGAGAAAGATAAGACGAAAATACTGTTTGGCTCGAATTTGATGTCAGCAGTGCATTCGAGAGTAATAAACTTCATGTTTACACTTGCTATTTCTAGACTGCTCGTATTGTCAACTTTAATCTTTATTTGTTTTCAATGTTAAGTTTAATCCCACTATTTTCATACATACTTATTTATATAATACTCTATATTTTCCAATGTTATGTTTCATACTGATTTTCGCATTATTTTTGAAATGTTATAATAGGATAAACGCGTATCGTTTGATCCAGAATATTATTTTTGATTAAAAAGTAATTTCGAAACTGGCCCTGGGTTTAATAACGAGAGTGCATAAATCGGGTATAAACTGAATCAAAGTTTTCACTATTTTGATGGCAGCGAAACCCCCGGGACTCGTTTCGAATGAATAAGCTAACTATGTTTACTCTAGCCTCCAATCAATTGCAATTGAACGAAGGGTGTTAAAGTTCAACTAATAATCTGCACGAATTAAATTCAATTTCAGTTACTTTAGATGCATTTCAGCTTCGACACAAATCAATCCATAATCATATTTCATACAATTCAAACTTAATTTTTTAATTAAGTTTTTTTTTTGGCAATTTCAATTAATTATTGTCTTATTGTAAACTTACAATTTTTCTATAATTATACTTTAATTGATATTACAAAATATATATGAACAAAAGTAATTTCTTTGGTAATACTTTCCGATATAAAAATGTATAATCCAGTGAATGTAGTTGAAAATTGATATAAACTGAACTGAAAAAAATAGTAATATTTCTTTTAGTTATATTAAAAAGATAAATATTTTATAGCCAATATAATATAAATGATCTGATACATAATATTTTCATGAAAATAGGATTACAATCCAAAAATATTAGAAAATAACATATTAATTGTAATATTTGGATAATAAAACTTGAATGGTTCACTTAATGAAACAGAAAAAAACAGATTTAGTAACATAATAGTTAATTACATATAAACTTATATTTTTCATAGTGATAATTTCATTGCAATTTCGTATACCGAAAAAGTTTGTTATAAGCCTTAAAACCCTTATCAAGGGTGCTCGAATGAACCGCTCTTCGAGAAACAAACGAACACTCAAACCGAATAAAAAAAAAACAATGAGCCGTAATTCGAGTACAAAAGTTCGGGTATAGTTTAGGACGTTATTTTCGCCACTTCTACCTATACAGACAGAAGTCGGCTTATTTTTGCACAAACAACTAACATTTAGCAACGGGATTTCGTCGAACAAAAGCGAGCGCCGGGCGAGTTTTAATTAAATTTTATGCCATTTCTAATTTAATGAATTTACCAATTTTCCAGTTCAATTTAATTTATTTAGGGGTTCATTAAAGTTTACATAATTAACATAAGTGTAATTAGCATTCGTTTCCATATCCATTAATTACGTTGCACAGTAATTATACGGTGCTGTACACGATGCAAAAAAAAATAAAAATAAAATATGAAACGAGGAAAATTCAAATAATATTTCTACGCACGGTTTTAAAATTAACGCATTCGTTTAATCTAAATAATACATGAAATATTTCAATATTACGTTAAAATGGAAAAAAGAAAGAAAGAATTCATTCTAACGGAGTTTTGAATCAGTGAACAATGCTGCAACAAAAGGCTTTGTGAACTTGAAAGAACATAAATTTAATGCGGCAGTCAAAAGTTCGAGGCTTCAAAGGAATTCAATTTTAATATTTTCACAAACTAATGTAACGTGCGTAACAAGTATTTATTATATTCGAGCCTTCATTAGTGAGTTCGTTTATTAATCACTCCGCTCAACGTCGCAAATTTGTCATTTAACATAATTGGAGGATATTACGTTTCGAAGTGGCTCGAGCCCTTTTCACAGCGATTATACAATGTTAGCATTTCTGGCAAACCTCGAAGAACTACTCCAATTATAACGAATGCTTTCCTGTCTTCCACATTCCACAATGTTGATTCGATTGTGCGCAAAGTAGTGTAATAAATGTAATTGAAGCAATTGCGACATACAAGTTTGAGAAGTTGAATAAAAAAAAGAACAGTTTACACATGGAATATTACGTGAAGTATTATAAGTTTGTATTAAAAAAATATATAATCGTGGGAATTTACAGTATATTCTAACAGATGGAGCTTTTCTCAGAGTACATGAATTAAAATCATTTAGTTGTAAAGTGTGGATTACGCATAAATTCACCTTCCGAGAATTAAATTTTTGTTCATATAGTTGTGTCAATTGAAATTTATAGCATTTTTGTTCGTTTCTTGCAAATTATCCACAAACCAAACCAAATTCAAGATAAATGTAAAGCCTTGATAACATATATACTGGTATAGTTCTTTCTAATTCCATTTAGTCCCAATCAATAGTTAAACTTGTAGAAACCTTTCATAAATTTCGAAAACTTATCTTTACATTTTATATCATAAATAGTTTGCTGTAAGTCTATAATTGAACAACCAAATTAAAGCTAAATGTTGACTCAATAAAACATTTATAAATACATACTTGTATTGATTGTCTGTTATACGTAATTCACATTAAACTTGTGTTTTTAGATGAATTTATTTATGTTAATATTAATTTACTATATACTAAATAATATTGATATATTTCTCTCAAATGAAATGTATTAACTTGATTATTAAAGAGTAATTACATTTTATACAATAATATTGAATATCAAGTTTTGCGTTATAACATCACAGGATCTAGCAATTATCGTTACTAGATGCACACTACTCTCTGGAGTGGAAAATGTCCGAACTTCGCTATAAGCGATTCACTTTGATTGCAGATGACTGTAAATAATAAATATTTCCGTTGAACATGCTAATGTACTTTGAAATTCGATTAAGTCGATAATTAGAGTGAAAAGTAATTAGTGAGAAGTAAATTAGTAAGAAAACAAAATCAATAAGAGAGAAATCAAGACAACAAATGGGAGACAAATGAAAGTGGAAAAAAATGGGAGACGGATGTTTTCTTAAGGATACACTGAAACAACACATTTATTTCAGAACAAGCCGTTCTGTAGATCTAGCAAATAATTTGTGCCGGATGATGATACAAGGGAGGCGCTATTAATAGACTTGATTAGTTCAAGGTAAATAATATAATTGGCAGGGAATCTTCGATCAATAAATCCATTTAAGTTTGCCATTGAAATATATATATGTGGATTTATGTTCTTTGTATTTGATAACAATGCAGAGATGTACGACTATACCTCGCATAGTGCGGCTTCGATCAGTTCGGATTCATTAAAATCCTATATGAAAATTTCAAATTAATTATACACTCAAGTTTCTTGTTGTGTAGTTTTAAACGTTTCTATTAGTCCGGATTCGAATAGTCCGGATTAGGAACCGATTACCTATCTAATATATTGCAGTATTGGTGTAATATTTTTAGAAGATTTGCATCATTCAAGTAATTTTTGACTAATAATAAATAAAATTAACTTCACCTTTGTAATCTAGTTTATATTATATTATAATAAAATAAAAGTAGATATATTGTATAAACATCGATAAGTTCTAGAATAATTGCCAAATTTCAAATTTTAATATTAATAAACAACGAAAATTATATTTAAATATTAAGAATCTATATATAAAGATGTATATTTCTGCATACAATCTAAACAATTTCACTTTACTGAAAATTTGTAATAAATCTAAAAGAAAAATAAACAGAACTGTATTTAATAATTTATTGCAATACCTTTGTATTTCTTCGTTATTATTGTATTGAGTTGATTATTTTGTAGTTGTTGTTGCAATAAATGTTATAATTACTAGTTTTTAAATAAAAAATATACATTATTAAACAACTAAATTTCGTTTTGTATCTACTTCAGGGTTTCGCAAATATTGCTGTAATGGAATACTTCGTAAATTCTGAAATCGGAACCCTTTTGTAAGGTATGTAAGAACAAAGAATCTATAACAGTTTAAAAATGACTTACATAGTTTGGGAACCCATGCTCTTATTTATGTTATTGTATAATGAAAAGGGGCAAAGTGGTTAAGAGTCCCTGCATCACAAAATCTAGTGCGAATTTGTGCAGGTTCGAATCCCACCGATTCTTTCGGCATTTACTGCAAAATATGGAAGCTAAGATCAGAACCATTAAAAAAGTATAGAATAAAAGCAAATACATAAAAAATGATCAATAATTGGCAATTATAGTACTGAGAAACAATGAAAATTATCCATTTTGTGCGGATTTAATTTTCACTTTTCTTTCAATTCAAGTTCAAGATCCGTCCATGCGATATTTAAGCATTAGTGTCACATCCGTCTTTATCCTCATTCAATCGTGAGCGTTCGTTAGCATCTTCGTTGCCGCCGTTGGAAATCTCGACTTGCAGACGTTAAATCTCCCCAAATTGACTTTGGTTTATAGCTTTGCATCGAATATAATTGACTTAATCAATTTATACACTTTGTGGCAGTAAATCTTTTGTAAAGACATCCATTATTCGAACGAGACGAAACAATCAGTATTCTTTCAGTTACAATCTCAATAAAAAAAAGAACGAAACTAAACAATCAAATTGTGTAATATCTCTGAAAGCAGAATTCCTTGCTAATATCCAGAAACAAAGTTTTTCTTTATAGATTTCACCCCTCTATTAAAGTCTTCACAGGAAGTGCTTCCTTTTGTGATCAATGAAGTAGGAACGTTCGTAAGCTGTTACAAAAAAAGATCATTAAATAACTTTCCACTTGGAATGCTCTTCGTTCAACCACGAAAATAAAAGTCTGTTTTGTAAAAAGATGTTTTTAGTTTAATTGTTTTTTTAATTATTCATTAATACCAAATATTTTAAAATCATCTTGGTTAAAAGTATTTAGAATTACTTAATTATTATACTAAATAATAGTAGATTCATTAATATAAAAATATAAGTCGATCTACTAATTTCAAGATAATAAGAAATCTATCTAATACGGATTCAATTAGTACGGATTCTCTATGGTATTGTTAAATATTAAAAAAAAATATCGGAATTCCTGCAGAGTTAAAGTATTATTGTTATTGATGTATTCCTTTATATGTGAATTATTACGTGTTAAAAACTATATTAAAGTTTACTTACGCTTTTACATGGTTTTGAAAATATATAAAGTTGGATTAAAAAATTGGTAAAAGTATCATTCAGAAACAAAAAATATTAATAGCCGTTGAAAATTAGGAAAGTATTTTGTCTTTTTCTATGCAAAATGTGTATGAATGACAGTGTTTTTTAAAATGTATTACTTTAATTTTAAGTTTAATAAATGGTTGTATTATAGACAATTTACATGAATCAAAATCTTCGATTTTTATTTACATTTGTTGACGAACCAAACTTCAGAATAAATCATATGACAGGTGCATTGAATATACATCTAATATAAGTTTCATATGAAGTTTTTCTACATAAAATCTAACAATATTTAAAGTTATTGCGAATTTTGCTTTTATTGTAAATCACATAGAAACAGATAATAATTATTGATTTCGATTGAACAAAACCGACTATATTTATTATTAAATGCTCTGTCAACAGCCTTTTGGTCCAATATTTTGTCAATAAGCATGTTCAATAATAACAAATATGAATTTAATAATATTAAATAAAACTACATTTGTGGTATAATCCATAAAACTTGCTCCATAACTCTCCGAATGACCTCTATTCCAAAACCAAAATAGTTCCAGTCCTCGATAGATACCTCTCCCTTTCCCTTAAATTCATCTCAAAAGACTCCAATTTATCCTCTCTCTCCAAATTTTGTATCCATTGAAATCCATCAACCCCTCCTAAATATAAGTATCTTATACAAACCCTATTCCAGTATCTATTATCCCTATGACCCTTCACTTTCCCAGAGCCTGCATTTTTTTGTATAATGATTTCTTGCAAATTCTTGTGCATTTAGTTTCTAAATTGTACATAATTTTCATTTTCGGAAAGATCAATGGTCAATTATTTCGTTTGGTTTTATGTTCAGAATTATATTTTGAACTGGCCAATAAATTATACAACATTATTTGGTATAATCATAATCTGATTATGAGATGTAAATAGTTTTTGATTGAAGGATTGCTTCATATTAAGATCAAATTTGTTTAAATCTAAATATCAGTGAAGTTCTCTCTATTAAACCTTTTTGGATTTGTGTGTAAGGAAAACGAGGTATGTGGAGCGGAAAAACAGGATTATCTAAGTATAAATCAAGTCGCTTGTGTTTTGAACAGTGTGTCTTCGGATAATTAATATATTACAGTCACGTAAATGTTTTATATTCCTGGCCCGGTTTTCCAGGACCAAACGATAAATTAGCTTGTATCAGGGAGGGAATTGAGTGCGCTCACGAAATACGTCTTTGGAAATACGTATATTTTTATTTGCAATTCAAGAAATTCTTCGAAAAAATAAAATAAAAAAGGAGGATGCAATCGTCGAGATTGCATTTGGGAAGAAGGAACTGGGAGTCGAACTGCGCTCTGGTTTTACGATGGTTCTCCATGGTTTTGTCCCATTAAGCCGCATGCAACGTAAATTTAATATAGGCACATTCCCGTTGCGCCCGACGAATCAATATTCATTTCGGCCATTATTATTGCACATAAAAAAGGGTCATTATAAAATGTTTATTAGGGCATAACCAGAATACCTTACAGCCGTAAAAACCTAGGAATTTTATTATGTGTGCTTTTCGTACGGAATGAAAAAATATTGTAATAATAATAATAATGTTGCTGACGTGGAGTGGCGCCTCGTGGGAAATTTCTTGGGTTCCTCCATGTGGCCTTTGTTGCAAATTTTCGCTGTCTGCATATAAATAAAATACACTCTTATTGTGCGGAAACATGGGAAAAGAAGATGTACATCTTTCATACATCTTACGTAAACTACGATTTTTACTGCGATTTTTATACAAGGTGATTTGTCTTCTAAAATAGTATATATTTTATTAGGAAGAGAAATATTTCAGGTAATACACTAGAAATTTATTCTGAATATACCTCTGTTTCCGAATTGTATATGACAATCAAGTATACAAATTATACTTTCTTTAACATATCAATACAAAAAGATATAAAACTGTTATATTTCATATATTGCATTAGTTTGTTGAGGTTTAGATTAGATGAGTTGTCTTTTCAAATCTTATATATTTTAAGTAGGAGAACAATATTTCAGTTATTACAATCAATATTGGCTTTTCGAATGCATCGGTTGCGGAACAAGAACAAGAATTATATATTTTCTGTGGAAGAAAAGCATTTCAGTTAATTTAGTAGCAATTCAGTTGATTCATTTGTTCCAGAACAAAACTGGTCAGGTTTTTCAACACAAACAGATTTGACTTGTTATTTTAGAAATAATGTATAGACATATTTTTCAAATCAAAAGGATCACAAAATGTTTGGATTTTATTTCATCTGATTGAAATACATGAAAATTGTATATTTTGTGTTATGCATTACTTTATTGAAATTTATATTACATGATTTGTCTTCTAAAATAATATATAATTTCTTTCTAAGAACCGTATTCCAGTTAATGGAATAGAAATTCGGTTTTTCGAATGCCTCACTTTCCTAAGAAAAACGACTCCATTTCAGAATATTATATAAAATACGGCCGAAAGATTTAGGTCGATAGCCCTTTAGTCACTTTGTGATTAATAAATATGAATATTATTCATATAACTTAGTAATTGCATATTGGGTAATTTATCTTCGGTGAATTCAATTTTATAATCACTTCATTATTAAACAAAAACACTTTGATTTACAAACATTATGTATGTTAGTATAGTGGTTCCTCGATAAACGAGTGCCCTAATATACGAATGTTTTGAGATACGAGCGATATTTTGCTTTGAGATGAGTGCAAGATTTGTGATACGAGGAATCGCACACTACGCCGCTGCATACGACACCAACAGTCTCTCCCACCTCAGACTAATTGCTTTGAGATACGAGCAATTCGACATACGAGCAAGGTTACGGAACGAATTAAACTCGTATGTCGAGGTACCACTGTATATGAAAATCTAATATTTTATAATCAATTCTAAAACCATCAACATTAAGTAATCATTAACATAACATAATTAACATAACATAACATAATCATTAAGTAATCATTCATAAGTTTATTGAGGTTTATATTACATTATTTGTCTTTAAAAATATTAAATATATTATGTTTAGAACTTTTTCCTTACATTAATTTTCTAATACCTCGGTTTCTGAGTAAAATTCATGTTAATATTTTAGAAATATTTATCAATAATTACAACATTTATTTGTTCGTTTTTACTAAATTTATCAATTTGAAAATTTTATAATCAATACGAAAATCATTAACAAATAAATGAAAATTCTCCTCCTCAAAAATGTATCTGTTTCAGAACATAATGCAATTCAATTTGAAATTGGAAACATTGTTTTCAAATGTTCATCAAATATAGTAATTACGAAATGTATTGATCCTTGTTTATTGCATTTGTCAGTACATTATCACGCCAATACTAAAAACATCAACAACAAAAATATCATATTTTATAAATTGCACTAGTTTGTTGTGTGGAAATGTGATGTGGCAAAACCCAGTTGACTGATTGATTGGCAGGGGGAGGGGGGTGCAAAAATATCATTTTCTGTGTGGTGTGTGCGTGTGCAAGGGCTAACGAATAAAAATTCAGTGTTGAAGGATAAAAGCTGAGCTTTTCATCGAATTCCAATTTAAAAATTGTAAACGAACCATGAACTGGCAACCAATGGCAACGGGAAAACGAGCGATCCAAACAAGACTATCGGAGATTCCCATCAATTGATAGCAGCAAACTGTTACATTAATATTAAATTACCCATATTTTTATAACCGTTTCGCCCGTTCCGATTGGATGCGTGGATTCATGTATTCACCGATAAATAATTTAACTTAAATAAATCAAATGCTTGACGTCAACTCGTCGCCTGTTCGTTGTTCCTTTCTGTTATGTTTTGTTTTGTTCTGATTTTTTTTTGCAGCTGCCTCCGACAGCACAATTATTTTTCGACATTCAAAAGGTTTCACGAATAATAAATTAATATTATATTAATATAGTAAATATAGGCATTTTTTTTTTCCAATTAAATTCCAGTAAATTGAAATGGATATTTTTAACAAATTTGATGTATGCATAGAATTACCTTGCACAGTGCGGATAACCAACATCCCAAACAGTTTGAAACCGGACTAATCGATGATTTTAAAACAGCATAAAAGTGTTCTATTAACGTATAGAAGGGGCAGATGAATAGTTCAAAAGAGACATGACTGAAAGAAGTGTTAAAGAATGTATTGTGTTTCATTTTATTTGTGAAACAGTGAAATCTTACTATTTTGTTTTCGCATTGATCGAAACCGTACTATGCGAGGTATTTTTTTTTGTATATAATAAAATAGTTAATTCACAGAAATTAAAATCTATTAATACTAACAATTTTAATATTATGATAACATACTTTATTAGCCACAAATGTGACCAAAGGGCTTTTGATGTAAGTCATTCCGCCTAACAGTTTATAGATTATATTAGATTATTTGAATCCTGGTTTGCGTCTATTTATTAAGTGAACGGTAATTTTTATAAAATATAAAAAGTTTACTTCGTATTTTTTACTTGCGAAAGTACAAGTAATTAACTATAATAATATCTGTTACTTGCCAAGTTTTTTTTATTAATGTTACGGCCCTATTTCTGGCACCTTTTCGGTCCTTATCAGCCTCATTACTTTTTATTGCTGACCGCTAAATGCCGAAAAAATCGGTCAGCGTTGGGATTTAAACCAGCACCTTTCGCATCAGATTTTTGTGACGCAGGGCTCCTAACCACTCGATTAATTGCCAAGTTACTTTAGAAGTTCTGCGTTGAATATTCGAAACACAATTTACAATTTTTTAAAATTTTAAGTAAAGTATTTTGTGTTGAAATGTTAATTAACTTGACGGACTAATTATATGCAAATGATAAAAAAATGTCTTATCGCAAAGTCGGTTAACGTTTAGTTACCTAATATTAGCACCTACGAGCACGTTCATTTTCCTTGTATGTAAATATTACATTGCGTGGAAGGTTCCAATTTAAACTAAGCGACAGCAGTTCGTTCAATCAAGTTGATATCTTTTAATAAATGCACAATCGTCAAGAATAATTAACGTGCAATGTCTTTTTCTTTTTCATCATATTTTCATTTATCTAAACTCATATTTCAAAAGTAATTGTAATTAAGATATCACCATAAATATATATTTCCAAGAAATATAATCTTATGTTTGACTCAAATAAATGTATCAAAACATGTATCATTTCATATTTAAGATAAATTTACAATTTTTTATTTGCTCAATTGAAAACATTTATATAGAATGAAATTCGGTATTTCAAAATACGATTTATTCATTGAATTATTATGTGTGAATATACAAAATAAATGGTTTTACTTATAATTCAAAATACACTCAAAAGATAGATATTTCTTTGAATAACTCCATGTGAACAGTTACAGAGAAAATGGTCTTAGTTGTACTTGAGACAGGTGTATTATTCAAGAT
This sequence comes from Nicrophorus orbicollis, assembly GCA_018845635.1. Classification (NCBI taxonomy): domain Eukaryota; kingdom Metazoa; phylum Arthropoda; class Insecta; order Coleoptera; family Silphidae; genus Nicrophorus; species Nicrophorus orbicollis. The sequence goes on from JAFMTC010000277.1 coordinate 1,177,677, forward strand.
AAAGTGGACAAATTTAGTAAATAAAATGTTACGGAGAGTTAGGGAGGAAGAGATGTAAGATGTGACAGGGTGGTAACTTTACCCTTGAGACGACCAGATGTGCCACTAGAGAAACTTTACAGAAACGCAAGACACGAAGCTATTCTTTGAAGTAATTGTTTGGCATCTCTTCAACTTATAACAAACTTCAAATGAAATACATCAAGTATGTTAAAATTATTTATATACAGTTTTCATTATAAAAGAGAAATGGAACTAAAAATAAGCCAAATATTTATTATTGGTTTCATTTCAAATTTTTAAGAGAATTACAGAATCAAAATGTTGAGTTATTCCAAAATTTGAAATTTGATTAATTTGATAATTTCCCTTACAATTTGTTAAGGAATTATCTTTTTTTAACTTTAGAAATATTGATTAATGAAAATATGATTTATTTATTGTGACTGATAAATATTTTTTTTCTGCATAAATAAATATAGACTATAACTCATTAAAAATGTATATCCATTAAATAATGTATTTTCTATTCATCTACTCATTAATGCAGAATTCACTTGAGAAGTAATAGCTGTTCATTTGTAATTGCTAAATTCTAAATACTTAAAAAATCTTTACAGTTGACGTATTTTCAAGCTATTTCACATACATTACAAATTAATTAAACAATTTCTCGAAATTATAAATTGTTATATATAATACAATTGTTATATACCTGTCACAGAGCGGGTAATCGGAACCGCACTGTTTGAAACCGGACTAATTGAGAATTTGTAAAGTATATAATAAATAAATTTAATAGTCACAAATTTGGTAAAGGATTATTGAACATGGTCTTTCTGACATTTATTCGATTAATTTATTTAACTTTCAATAGTGGATCCGCACTGTGCAAGTAATTGTTGCACACAATAAAATGCAATACACAATATTTAATGTGTTACTTAATTAAATAACACATAATTTGGGTTGAATTACAATATTGGAAACTTTAATTATATTTCAAACCAACTTTGACCGAACTCAAAGGAAACCGTAACAGACGTTCCATTTAATCCAGCGACGAAGAAGTTTCCACAATCCACGGTAAATAGAAATCCCGGTAGCCCTGACAATAGAAACATCCCCCATCGATGGCTCTTCTTCCTGAATGTATTTGTGTTCTCAAATATGCGGATCAAATCGTCCGTGGCCTTAAGGTACACAAGGATAATGCATATATTTCTACATCCGAATAGAGTACGAGATTGAAAATAACGGTAAAGAAAATAGTGATGGAAAGTCATTGAATGCAATCTTCAATTCTTTTGTAATATTCAAAATATACAAATCAGACCTTCCGGAAATCTATAATAAAGGAATTCATAGAATGTAATTTACATTATTAGGAGATTTTTACTAAGAAATATCACAAGTATGCAAAATATGAGGAATATATCAATCAATAGCAGATGTTTTTAATTAAGAATCACGTTAAATTTCGTCGCGAAATGACAGCTGTCACTTTGCGTCAAAATGTCAAAAGTTATATGCGACTGTTCATAGCCTGTAGTAATGACTTATATATTTGAAAATTGATCAAACATGTTTGTTTGTAATAAAGTTTCATTTTCAATTAGTGTACGTTGAAGAATAATATAAAACTTATCGAAAATCAATAATTTAAAACCTGTATTTTTAGTTGATTTTTACTATATGATAACACAATGTTCGTTTCTTAAACTAGGGGTTACGTTACTTGCGTTGCTAAATGACAGCTGTCACATTTGCTAGTACAATGAGTCAAAACTGGAATGTTATAACAAATACGTGGTTTACACTGATATTTGATATATTCAGAAATTGGTTGTATGTGTTGTATGTAACAATTTGGGAAAAAAGCAGTTTTTAGTAGAAATTTACTAAAAAAAAATATCAAAAGTATGTGTTGTGAGATACATATATAAGTTTATAACAGCGTTTCTTAAACTATGAGACTCTTTAAAATTTAATTGCGTCGCGAAGTGACAGCTGTCAAAGTGTCAAAGGTGAATGTTATAAACTAATATGTGGTCTATAGAAGTATGTTATAGTCATACGTGTTTATTTGTAATAAAGTTTAATTTTCAATTAGTGTATTTTGAAGAAAAATATAAAAGTTACTGAAAATCAATAACTTGAAAACCTGTATTTTTAGTTGATTTTTATTATATGATAACACAATCTGCGTTTCTTAAACTATGGGTTACGTTGCTTGCGTTGCTAAATGACAGCTGTCACATTTACTGGCACAATGAGTCAAAACTGGAATGTTATAACAAATACGTGGTTTACACTAATATTTTATATATTTAGAAATTGGTCGTTTGTTGGAAAAAATTTGGAAAAAAAGTATTTTTTAGTAGATTTTTACTAAAAACAATATGAAAAGTATGTGAGAGATACATATATAAGTTTGTAACAGTGTTTTTATTATCATAGTAAACTATGAGAGTCTTTAACAGCTGTCACTTTATGACAAAGTGTCAAAAGTTGAATGTTATAAACTAATATGTGGTCTATATAAATATGTTATATCTTTACTAACTATTGTTTCTAAGTGTTTGTATACAATAATTTGATTTTTATCTACGAGTCTCATAGAAAATAAAGTTGTATTTTGAATAAGGGTTCCTTGAATAATATTTTTTCTGTTCTGTATTATTTCATCAGGGAGCATCAATATATAATAAATCTATAAACTAAATCTAATAATATGCAATGCATTATTAGGTAAATTACGTGTAATAAATAGAACCAAGAGATGTGATCTAATTTCAGATTTAGCACTCGAATCAATACCGATCAAATGCGACGTTAAATGTCGTTTCGATTATATTGTGTCCGGTCGTTGGCGGTGGACGTTTCCTATGTCCAGATAGAATCGACCGTTGCGGAATTACCACGTTTGAAGTGCTGCTGCACACATATTCCGTTACGTTCTGCTCCATTCCGGTGGGAGGCGTTTTGTGAAAAGGGATCATGTCTCAATCACCTGAAAATCTGCATACATTCGCCTGACTCCTATACTAAAAGCCGACCGCGAACCCGATTTTCACCACTAAATGAAAATCCTAATCAAATACAACTTCTCCTCTCCTCTGGAACTATTAAGAATATCTGGGATGCGAGTAAATAATAGCGTCCAATGTGGAGCGCAAAAAAATGGAGGAGACAGCAAAAAAAGAACAGGTAGATTAAAGTTCTCAAGTCTCCGAGGCTCAAGGGAAAAGGACGAAGGGTTGAGGAGAAGAAACCGGAGAGAGAAGAGAGACGGAGAGAGAGAGAAAAAAAGGAGTTGCACGACACACAGAAAATGAGTTTCGCAATTTTCCACCAATCAATACTCTCCCTTTCGCGACAATAATGCAATAGAAAATTACGACGCGTGATTCCATCTGGAAAAGATTTATAATAAAGCAAATGCAATTCGTCATTTGTTCAATGAATCCAATTCTATAATTATATCTTAATACATACAAATTATAATATTTCTTATTTAGTTCGAAACAAAAGATGAAAATCGCAGAAATTGATAATTCTGGATGCATTTTTCCGAGATTTTAATTTATCTAGAAGTAATTATTTACCTTAAATTATAGAAATATGTAATTATTGAAATTTAAGAAATAAACCGGGAAAGAAGACCTAGATCGATAGCACTTTGGCCCCATTTGTACCTAATAAAGATATTTATTGATAGGAAGAAATAAACTTATAAGTTTGTTCTTAATAGTATAGATCTAAAAATAACTTTTATATGTCTTCTATTAGGTGAATTTATCTAGTTATTAACCACTTTTGATTGTATTTTATTAATCAAGAACAAAATTACTGTGTTATAATATTGGCAAAGTATAAAATCTCTAATTTTGAAGGACTACTGTCAATGTTATGATTTTTTTTATAATGACAGCCCTTTTGGCACCTTTTCGATCAGCCTATGAGATTTTAAAATTTTCTTATTTGATAAAAGCTACTTTTCAGTAAACTTTAGAAGCAAATTGTGCATAATTTCATTTGCATCTTTTAGTTTAGGGCATTGTTTCCCAACCTATTCTTAGATTTTAAACAGTTTAGTCCTAGTTAGGAGGAATCAAACATAACATTCTCATTACTCACCCACACATCCGATATGTCTGTCACAATTTTCTTAACTTTTCTAACAGACTATCGGCATTAATTAACATTAAATGTCTGCTTCTGTAATTCAAAGTATTGATGTAATTTCTAAGCATAATTTTCAATAAAAAATTTCAATAACTGGAATTATTTTCTAAAAATGATTTATGTATGTATAATTCAACATAATTTTCAGTTTCTGTTGTTTAGTAATAAAATAATACCTCGAATAGTCCGGTTGTAAATAATATGGATTCATTATAGTCGTCTGGTTTGCAAAAAAGGTAATAAAACGGTACCTCGAATAGTCCGGCTGTGAATAATCTGGATTCACTATAGTCGTCTGGTTTGCAAAAAGGTAATAAAACGGTACCTCGAATAGTCCGGCTGTGAATATTCTCGATTCACTAAAATCGTCCGGTTTGCAAAAGGTAATGAAACGATACCTCGAATAGTCCGACTGTGAATTATCTGTAATCACTATTGTCGTCCAGTTTGCAAAATTTGAAAGAAAACTGAATTTAGAATGAGCAAAATAAATTATTTTTCTCGAAATTTTCTTGTATACATTCTCTAATTAAATAATAATAAACATGTTTATTGGCCACAAATTCAGCAAAAGGTTAACGACGTACGCCTTTCTGCAAAACATTCTATTTTTATCCAGTTTATAACTATTTTATGTAGTTCTTCGATTAGTCCGGTTTGAAACAGACCAGGATATTGGCGGAACAAATTTTCCGGACTATTGCTATACTTGATTTATTAAGAAAATCATATTCATGAGAGTGCTTAGTTGATCCGATAGAGGATGAAATCTGAATCGGGTGTTCACGGTACAGAGATTCAGTTAGGTGGGAAGGCCGCACGCTATTTACAGCCTACGGATGAAATGAAACCCGGCGAATTCACCAACAAAAATAATATGAATAAATACGAAATATTGCCTAAGGTGAAGTAATAAAATGTGATATATCCCATAATTAAAACGGATTTTCATATAAAATATTAATATTATAATTAAATATACAAACATGTCTATGTTCCTTTTGTAATCATTAATTTGTTTCATATTGTCGTGTCCCAGGGATGTTAGGTCTTTGTGGAGTCTTTGAGTGGTTGATAAATATCAAATGCGAATACTCTAAGTAGTTTTAGTGTACAGTTGAGTGTTTTTATGGAGAAGTCAACTATATAAGTGTTGATCTCCTGTTTTATTAACTAAGAGTTACATTCTTCTCTTAAGTAAGACTAACCAAAGACTGTCAAAGAATTACTTGATATTACATTAACATCTTATTTTATACTACCTAATAGGAGTGGAAGTAGGGGATGGGTTTTCCCTATGGGTGGAAAGTCGACCACTGATGTGTACATTTCTTATCCTAATATTCGTTAGTGGTAAAAATAGTCAAAACAGGATGCCAAAAGGTCTGTAGGCTTATCACTACATGAATGGTCCACTAGATTAAGATAACCGGTCTTTCTAGTGATTAGGGTATGGAATCTTCCTAAATGGAAATGTATGTCGTTAAGGAGAACGTACTTACAATAACCAATACAATAATAAGGAATGATATAAACAAGAACGGTTATACATAACACTATATTTTGGTTTGCATATTTTTCTTACAGTATGAAAAATAAATATTATATAGAATGTTCTGTATAGGCATTTGAAAGTAGAGAAGAGAAATATAAATTAGTGTCTTTTAATAATAATTTCAATAAGAAAGTCAATAACTTAAAGAGGGTTTATAGAAATGTATGTTAATTTTATTTATTAAATCTTATTTAATTGCTGCATTTATACAAATAAACTTTTCTTCACAATTAGTATTAAATAAAATTTATTGTATTTGATAAATACAAAGACCTCTGTCTTTATAATTATTAATTAGGAAATTTTGAAGTAACTAAATATTCTTAATAATAACATAATAACAGACCAAGTTTTTTTTTCATTTCTTTCTATTTCCATTACATTCAGTTTGTATATTTCTTGAGATTGTTGTTGCAATAAGCATTTTTATTACAATAATAGGCAAAGTTTATTACATAAATTCAAACAAAAATATATATTTTATAAGAACAAATATGTAATATCATTGGAATCATTTTTCTAAAAATATGTATTAAAGCTATACAAATAATATTTAAATCATAGTTATAATGAAACTTTAAATTAAAAATATATTCAACAATTGATTTCAAAGCAGAAGTAAAAACACAATGAACAAGTCAATATATTATATAATCAAACTGGAAGTACAAAACAATATGTTGTACATTCTGAATAGAATTAAATGAAATTTCGACTATGTGCAATAAATTCGCGATTTCATTCATAAATCGACAATAGCAAGCTCATCAAAGAAAACTATTTCGTGCGAGCAGAGGATAAACCGTGTTCGGAGGAAATGCAATACAAATAAATGCACATTTCTCGCAATAAATATATGTATAAATCTAACACTGCATGGCCAACGTAGATATTTACTACAAAAGAATATTTGTGGATCAAAGGAACACAGGAAGAGCTCCGTGCAGAGAATATGCGCGAATTTGATCATAGAACACAATCCATCTATCAATCCGTCGGAATTGATCGATTAATCACTGCATCTTACTTATACGATATCGAGATTTCATTTTCATACTTCTTTGAACGCAATTTTGTTCATCTAATTTATTTAAACAAATTATTCTAAATGGCTATCAGCCATTTATTTTAATTTTATTACTATTAATATTACATTAAAACAATTACAAAATTATATCTATTTCATTGAAATAGATATTAAATTCATAACAGAATAATCAATTTAACTTGTTTGTTTTTTAATAAAATGCAAATTTTAGATATATTTACAATACATTTTCTCATATTTACCTAAAAATAATTAAATATCTACGTGCTAAATACTTTCTCTTATTGTAGTCTTTTGATTTCAGTTCGGTTATCGTTAATACATGACATATTAATTGTTACGAATATTCATTGTCCATGAAAATCGCTTCCGTGCACACATCCTGCTACAACAATTAAACCACGAGCTATGCTTTTGGTGTCCTGGGAAATTATAATAGTGGTCAATTTGGCCTACAAGATACATTGTAAATACCATTTGACAGCTTCCACATACTAATTCACAGACTCAATTATAATCTGAACGATTTATGAAGTGATGGTACATAAAGGACTACAAAATATTGGTTTATATTATACCTTGTATTAGTATTTATAGAGAAGAGGAAATAGTGTCCTTCTCTAATAACTTAAAAGTGTAATAATTAGTAAGCCAAAATGCTTCTACTTTTTAATGATTTGTCAAGGGAAACTCCTAGCAGAGTGGTTAAGAGTCCCTGCATGATAAGACCTTGAGGTGTTAAACTCATTAAGGTTTTTTCCACGCATATTTTCCCTTTAATATAATTATCGTCTTGTATAATTATGGTTTTCAGCTAGTGTTAAGATCTATTTATCCAAAGCACCTCAATTATTGTAAATAATTGCCCAGCAACTATCTGTTAAAAGTGTAAAAAAATTTAATTGACACAAACTTAAAACTAATAGGTTGTGAAATTTGTAAAATTATAAACCTACTCTCACATATGTATCAAAATGTATTTGATTAAGAATAAAGTTTTGTTTGATTTGACTCCCTGCATCATAAAAATCTGGTGCGAAAGGTGCTGGTTCAAATGCCACCGCTGACCGATTTTTTCGGCATTTACCGTTCAGCAATAAAAAGTAGTGAGGAAGCTGATAAGGACCGAAAAGGTGCCAGAAATAGGGCCGTAACTTTAATTAAAAAAAGATTTATCATAAGTATAATAATATTAAACAACAAAATAATAGAAAGCTGCACTTGACTGTGGTCTTTATTCTCTCATAAATATATATTCTTAAGAAACATATTTCAAAAAAAATATATAATTTTATAACTTTAGTGAAAATAAACTATCTTGTCATTATTAAAATCAAACCTAATGATTTTCAAATAAAGAAAAAAAATCGAAGTTAAGTGATAAGTAAGTTAACCAATCATTTCCAAATTGAAACATACCAAAGAAGTACTTAAAATAGTTTAAGAAAATCACTTTATTATAATATTTTAATATAAAGAAATTTGGGCAGAAAGATTCAATTTGGTCCAATAAAGATGTTGAAATATATACAATCTACATATTTAGTTTTATTTTAAAATATACTATGTTATGAATACTACTTTTATTTCTATATACATTAAAGAAAAATCTAATTTTCATTAATTAATAGCCGAATGGTTTGAGTCGTCGTCCACAAAATTTGGGGTCCCGGGTTCAAACCCTGGTACTTCCAAATATTTGCAGCCATCAAAATGAATTAGTTGTTGTCAATGATTTGCTGAATGTCCGATTTGGATAGATTGCGAATATCGTTGCAAAAAGACCAAACAAAAAACAATAATTAAAAAATACTAATCATACTTAACGAATTATCTTAAGTTTTCTAAGATATTATATAATTGGAATGTACAAAAGTTTAATTCATTAATTTATGTTTTGAATAAAATAATTTAGAATGTTTTCATTTCTGAACTAATGTAAATAAATACAAAAATTTGTTCAAATTATAAATTATATAAATAACAACAAAAGCAGATCTTTGTTTAAAATTTGTTGTGCTTTTTCAAATCTGATTATATATTTATTTAAAAAAAAATACAGTAATTATTTCAAAAAAAGTCAATGTTAAAATGACTATAAATTTAAAATAAATGAAAATTGTAAAATTTAAATAGCAATGTATATGAACTACAAATTAATATATTATTTTGTAAATTATGTACTGTAAATAATTGGATTATCTGATTAACATGAATTATATTCACACTAACTATTCAAATATATTTCCAAAATGATAACGCTATGTTTTTTACAAAGTTGCGTCTGGTTTTGATCATTATAACGTGCAAATTATATAGGTCGTATAGCAAATATAGCAATTTCATGGTTGCGAAACAATGAAATCCGAACATCGAATGGGATTAACGTTATTAATAACTCCCCTATACATACCTTTTGATTTCCATCAAATTTGATTGAACGTACGAATCCAATTAGCAGTTATTGTTTAGCTTTCTAAACTACCGCACTTCCTCCTCCTTTCCGCGTATAATCGATGTGGCCAGATCAACGTATGATTACGACAGCTAATCACGTACGCAATAAATCCTAATCCACTAATTGTAATCCGCTGTAATTATTATATAAATATGCCTTCGAGCATCCACAACATATCAAATACATGCGGGGGTTTTTGCATTTGGCTTTCATCGTTATAATCAAAGCAGGATTTACAACAAATTGAAACTTCCTTGATCTTCGAATCGAAGTATAGAGAAGATTGCATAATCTAATTATGCATTTAATTAAATGCAACCTCGGGTGGGTAATTTGAGCCTTCGTTACGT